>JAUCNO010000191.1:13097520-13114841 GCA_032353835.1 Enteromius viviparus
TGAGAATCATGAGGTCAAAGGAACTGTCTGAAGAGCTCAGAGACAGAATTGTGGCAAGGCACAGATCTGACCAAGGTAACAAAAAAATTCTGCTGCACTTAAGGTTCCTAAGAGCACAGTGGCCTCCATAATTCTTAAATGGAAGACGTTTGGAATGACCAGAATTTTTCCATCCGGCCAAACTAACCTATCAGTTGAGAAGAGCCTTGGTGAGAGAGGTAAAGAAAAACCCAAAGATCAGTGACTGAGTTCCAAAGATGCAGTCGAGAGATGGGAAAGGTTTACCTTCAAACAACGCACACCCTAAGCCCAATAACCCTAAGCACACAGCTAAAATAACAAAAGAGTTGCTTCAAGTCAATTCAAGTCACTTTTATTTATATAGTGCTTTTAACAATAACAATTAACAACATTATCAAATAGAACAACAGAGTGTTCACAACAACTCTGACTGTTCTTGAATTGCCCAGCCAGAGCCCTGACTTAAACCCAATTGAGCATCTCTGGAAAGACCTAAAAATGGCTGTCCACCAACGTTTACCATCCAACCGGACAGAACTGGAGAGGAACTGCAAGGAGGAATGGCAGAGGATCCCCAAATCCAGGTGTGAAAAACTTGTTGCATCTTTCACAAAAAGACTCATGGCTGTATTCGATCAAAAGGGTGCTTCTACTAAATACTGAGGACCATGTGATATTTCTATAATTTTTCTTTTTAAAAAAATCTGCGAAAATGTCAACCATTCTGTGTTTTTCTGTCAATTTGACATGATGTTTGTACATTAATGAGGGAAAAACTTTTTTTTTTTTTTTTCAAATTTTAGCAAATAACTGCCAAATAACAAAGAGTGAAAAATAATTCAAAGGGGGTCTAAATACTTTTCATACCCACTGTATTTACAGTATTACGTTTATATATAATAGTAAAAGTTATTACTATAATGGTGTTAAGTACAAATTTTCATATCTACATTATGTAGAGGAGTCGCTTTATTAAAATGTAATTCATTAAATCTGTGCTCAAGAGGAAAAAAACAACAAAAAAACAACTTTCATGGAATGCTGACTAAACTCAATGAAATTGTCATAAAATAAAGTCATAAATCCTGACATTTTTTTTTTATATAGCCTACTGAGTGTTTTTTTACTTTTATACAAAAACATCATAGTTATATGAACTAACAAATATGGCAACATGCAGTAAAAGACGACAATTAAGAATTATAAATCTTTTATTGTGCATGGATTCGTCTGTAGATATCAGGACTATACAGACACACTTTAGATACATATATATGATTATACATTTCCTATCTGATAACGAACATTTTAAAGTGATATGTCTGGTAGTATGTATACTATAACAAATTTGTTTTGGAATGTACGGTGTATGAGGTAACTGCAAACATTAAAATTACATAAAAATGGTCTCATTTTTTGTGCATATTTTATTGATTTTTTTTTTCTGTCTCCCAAAAACCAAACGCCTACCATGGTTGGGAGATGTTAAAATGGCACACTTCGCAATTACATTTTATCACTATCAAAAATAGGAATTTGAGTTTTTTTTTTCCTTCAATGACAAACAGAAGACATCTGCAGAATATCTATAAGACCAAATCATGTAATTCATTTTCATCCAAGACTTCTTGCAAGGTACCTTCAGTTGTTAACAGTTGTTGACAGCACTCGTATGCCCATAACCAAAGCACGACACAAAACCCTACGATTAGACCATCATGCTGCTGTGACAGCACTGACAGTCACAAGACTTTAACACAGAGAAAAAGGCAAGTATTTTAGATTCACAGGAAGTACAAGTAGGATTAACAATTCATTACAGCTGTTTGCATTTCATTTCTTGCGTTTTTCTTCATTTCTCTGCTGGACAGAATAAACTTAAGGTTTTATTTCCATATAAAAAAATAAAGTTCAAATGTGTGATTTAAAAAAAAAAATACATCTGAAAATTAATATTTAGTCCTATATTCAATACTCTCAAGATTACATCAAAAAGTAATATTGCTAAAAGTAAAGGATAACAATGCGATAATTTGGTTTCTATAACTAAACAAAACAAAACAAAACAAAAAAAAAATTAATAGAGAGATTAAGAAAATACTATATGATTTTTGAAACCATAATAGTTGGCTGAAAAAACTATTTCAAGAACAAATTTTGTGGTACTACATTTTTAAAAACAGCCAAAACACACTGAGGGCTTGCACAACTGGAGAACATGTTCCATAAAACGCATCACAAGATCAAGACGCATTCGATAAGTATTTTTTTCTCTTCTCACTAAGGTGCAAAGGTAACAACCAAAGGAAAGGTTTTCCGAGAAGCATACATTGTTTGTGCTGAACGACAATATTTTGGAGCAAAGCAGCTGCTTGATTGTAAAAACAAGCTACAGTATACGTACATGATAGTAAAAATAACTATTAAGCTGAGTTAGTTTGGTATTCATAGTCATAGTCTTACTCCCCGTACTAAGCCAGAATCTCAGGTCCTCGTATCATACTGTACAAAAATATACTAACATTTCTCTAGTTATTTTTGCATCCTTTACACATTCTGAACATCAAAAAAAGTTCTGAAGAAAGTGCTAAATCAACGTTCGCTAATTTGAGCAGTATCAGTCTCGCCTCCCCATTTTTCCATCGTAGACCTGTAGATTTCGCTTGGGGCCCCCTGCGGCCCTTCTGCTCGCCCACACCCCCTCGCTGATGGCATGGTTACTGGCCCTCAAGTCCCAGGCCCAAGATAGGAAACCGTTGAGTGGCGCGACCACTGAGCTAGCTTTGGAACACTGACCGAAACTGACACTCGACAGTTTACAACTGAAATTATATGTATAAATAACATAAAGACTATAGCTACACAAATAAATGAAGTGGTACAATGAGTAAGCGATGAGCGGTAAGCTTTCGCTGCTGATCCTTCATTTAATCGCCGTCCGAGTGCGACGAAAGGAACAGCTTTTTTTGACAGCATGCTCAGAAGGGACAGCGGAAATATAGATCAATAGATTGGGTGAAACGATTCTACAACTTCCTTTTCTCAATCCTTCTCTTCACGCGGCTCCTCCACGCTGGTGCCGGAACGAAAAATAAAAGAGAAAAACAAACATCAACAAACAAAAACTTGATGCAACGCAGGGCCAGGATCATTCGATCACAAAGTACTGGATGGCGACCGCGATAAGGATGGATGTCACGGCCAAGAGGGCGATGATGAGGAAGGAAAACTGTTCGTCCGTCATGCTGCGTTTTGGCTTCTGGGCCTCGGCTGCTTTGGATCCCGTGGTGCCGGAGACCCCGGGGCTGTCGACGCGAGGTGGGAGCAGGATGACGGTGGAACTGTAGGGCCCGATGATTTCAGGGGCGTCCTGGCACTGCCGGATGGCGCAGACGCGAAATCTGTATTCTGTGGATGAGCTCAGGTTGGGGAGCTGGTAGGAAGTGGCTGAGCCTTTGTAGATCTGAAAGAATTAAAGACAACAAGTAAATATTTTATTAAAAACTAAACGCAAATATATTCTTAAAATACTTTACAAAATATTATACATTTACGCTCATGATTGGAGCAAGATTTATTTATGTTTTTTTTAAATGAATAAAAAAAACGTATGTTCACGACAGCTGCAAGTAATTTATTAATATAAAATAAGTGTTTTCTATTATAATATATGCTAAAATGTAAAATGTGATCCAAAGCAGAATTTTCAGCAGCCATTACAATACAGTCTTCAGTGTCACATGATCCATCAGATAATTCTAATATGCTACTTATGATTAATAATTTGAAAGAACTAATAATATCCCAAATAAAAGTTTAAATTTACATAATACATGTGTGCGTACTGTAAATACACACATATGCTTGAATATATTTAAGATTTTTTTTTTTTTAATAAATTTAAATAAGAAATACATTACCATTTTGAATATTGCATAGCAAATAGAATTTTTCTAAGCATATGCTTCCATACTTTATTCAGCATTACATTTTTTTCATACAAGAATTGCATTCTTTTCATAACAAAAAGTAAAGATCTAGTAAAGAAGTAAAGAGATTATGTCTATTTTAAGGAAGCAGATGTGTAGGCAGAGAAAAAATATGCCTGAAGAACATGAGAATATGAATATGTAGTCCCGCACATGTTTGTGGGCTGCATCAACACAAACACACAAGCCTCCCACCATGCCTGCAGTCTCCTGCAGTGCTTCTCAGCAGGGGGTGATGAGTCAGAGACAGTGAAACTGCTTTACCCTTCCATTAGCCTCATTTCTACAGTCACTCAGAGGCAGCTCGCACAGGTGCTCACAGTAAAGTGGTTGTAAGTTAAATCAAACAGTTCTGCCAGGTCCCGTCCGAGACACAGTTCAGTGATAATATTTTTATTGACAATCACTATTAGAAATTCAACCCTGCAACTATAGACAACTGGGTGATTTTTTACCCGGCTCTCCAGTGTGTCCTTTAAGACCAACATTTAAAGGGGCAGTTCACACTAAAAGTACTCCATTATGTCTTTACAAATTCAAATGCATTTTTTTATCCAGCAAAAAAAGTCATGAAACCACATGTGTTTTTGTAAATTATGCCTTTACATACAGTGCAAGAAGTTTGGGTCATGTTTAGTTTAAGGAAACATTGTTACACTATAGTAACACAATGAAGTAATAATTTAGTGTATACACTTACTACAGGGATAGGATTAGAGTTAGTTGCATATAATTATGCAAATTATGCATAATCATCTTCTGGCTATTTAACAAGAACAGTAATATGTCACATAAAAAAACTGTGTTATTCAAGTTTGTGGGAAGTTTGACAAATGTTAAAAAAAGGCCCTAATGTACTTCACAATCAATCAATAAGGGTATGAATATATAATGAATTTATGCGTTTCCCCATTTGGTGCTTCTTCACATGTATGGAGGCCAAACAAAGGTTATGGAGGCCATAGTCATAACATGATGTCAGAATAAAGAGCATGCACAATCACTTCACACATGTAAGTGGATAAATTTGATTTAGCTATAACATTAAGTGCAATAACTGTCACTGAGCCATTTAAGTAATGACCACTTGATCATCATTATGCTATAATAATATTCATCCAAACTGCTGAACCCAACACCTGCTGTCTGCTGAGTGCACCTGCTGAGTGCCATGACCTCTGTGTAATGTGTTTACAAGTGTAAACCTACATTTGAGACACTTTTGCCTCACAAGTGAATAGAAACATTTTAATTAAAATTGAGGTTAAAATGGATGTTTTTTGGTGTTTAATGAGCAGTTTTCTACTGAAACATGTGAGTGCAGTGTAGGTACCTGTTTGAACTCAGAATTTCCCTGCATGCTTTGCAAACAGTAGATGACTGGATCTCCCTTCATAAGCGGCAGTGTCTCCCAGCTCACCTCACATGACTCGTCAGCACGCTCCACACGAGGAGCTTAAGACAGACACAGACATAAGCAGAAATAAGTAACTGGCTGTAACATGCCAATAAGCAAAGCTGTGTAATTCTTTGATATTTGTGCACATAAATTAGCTCACTTATGAGACAACAGGTATAATATTCTGTGTGAATTACAAGTCAAGCTTTTTTTGAACATCTATTTTAATAACACAAAAAATACACAAAAGACAAAATAAATACATTTCTATTAAATAAAATAATTACTATTTGAATGATAATTCAAAAACCCTTTTAATAGCATACTTCCATTATGTATTATTATTTCACGAGTTTAAGCTTGTCGGCTTAAAATAAGCGAAGCTTGTTTGGCATGCTGCTAAAGGAGAAGACTCAGGGTTAGAGGGGCTGCCGAGCCCTAGGGTGAACAGCCCTAAGGACTCGGGAGGGAAGAGGCGGATGGCCGGTTCCTAACCCTGAGTGCCCCCCAGAGAAAAGGACAGAGGAGCAGAGGAGGAGGGGGGATACTGCGATCGAGATGAGGGAGGAAAGGGGCTACAGATATTTATAGGGCGTTCTAGGTATCTGATAGGATAATTGGGAAATTAGAGAGGCGGAGATCGTATATATATATAACAGCTTCCGCGCCCTCCTCCTGAAACGAGTTTGCACCACAAACATGAATGTTGATCTTTACTAATAAGAAAAAAGGCTTGTTTTTTTTCTCTCTCAACAAATCAGCATAGTAGACTCAAAGATCATGTAAAGACTAGTTTAATGGTTTCTAAAAATCCCAGCTTTGCCAACACTATATATTAAATAAATGAAAGGAAGTCAATGAGGCAAGTCAATGGGGGCTGCTGTACCTTTCAGGGGTGCAGGTGGGGAGCGGGGGGTGGTGAAGGTGTAAACAGCGGAGAAGGGCCCCTCGCCCGCCTCGTTAAAGGCCTGGATGCGGAACACATACGAGGTAGACTCATTTAGCCTCTGCACTTTGTGAGCGTGACAGGGTCCTTTATACAAGGATATAAACCTTTAGGAAGAGGCAAAAACAGAGACAGAAAAAGTTATAGAGTTAACCTCTATAAAGCCACAAAATACACACTATTATAAAACTGTAACAGCCTTGAAGGCAGGCTTTTACAAAATCTGAGTTTTGAAAGAATGAATGAACAAATAGATAAATACATAAAAAATAAATAAAATGTACAAATAAATATTTTGAATCATTTATTAAGTTGAACTAATTCCTTTCCTATTGCATGTTTGTCCTATACTAGCTTTAAAAGTTTGTGGTTAGTGAGATTTTATAAAATGTTTTTGATAGAACTCTTTTATGCATACCAAGGCTGCGTTTATTTGATCAAAAAACAGTAAATAATAACATTCTGTTTTTTATATGTTTAAAATGTAATTTATTCCAGTGATTACGGAGCTGAATTTTCACCAGCCAATACTCCAATCTTCAGTATAACAAGAAATTGCTCAAGTAATTCAGTAATTGGTCAAGAAACATTTATTATTATTCTACATGTTTTAAACAGTTGTGCTTAATATTTTTTGTGGAAACCAAAATTCAAGTGCTAAGGTTGAAAACTACAAAAAATACAAATATTTTATGATAATACAAAAGTCTTTATTTGAAACTTCCTTATCAAATTAATGCCAATAAACAAATAAATAAAAAATACTGACTAAAATACATATTTGGCTGAACTTAGCATTTCGCTTTCAGAGAAATCTACTTGAAACGTCTGGCATGACTTAGTGCCAAAATATACTGCAAATATACTAACCTCCCACTTTTATCCTCCATTTGGAGATGGTACTGTAGAGAATCCGTGGGTTGGGCCTTGGCCGGGCCTTCACCCCACTTGAGCCTGAGGGTCTGGTGACTGGAAGCGGTGCACTCCAGACGTGGAGGGAGGGGTGGCAGTGGCTTGGTCTTCAGTTTAAAGGTGTGGCTAAAGGGTCCTGCTCCCAGACTATTCAGAGCCTGGATCCTTATCCTTTGCACACACAAACACAATATTTAAATTTCATAAGGTCCTACATTTATTTTACTACGGTTTCAGAAAAATATTTAATTGTACCTGTAGGTGGTGTCGGGCTGCAGGTTCTGGATGATGTATTTGGTTACGGGCCCAGTAAGGATAGGTTGTCTTTCTCCCAGATCAATCAGGTACGATGAGATCTCTGATCCGTGATCACAAGGCGCCTCCCAGCGTAGCCCCAGGCAGGTGGAAGGGGAGTAAAGGAGAGGTCTGGCCTCTTCGTCCTCCTCGTCTTCATCCTCCTCGGCCCTCTCTGTGGTCTTGCAGTCATCCACTCTCATCTCTGACTCGCGGAGAGCATGGACATTGCTGATTGGTGCTGGCACAGAGCAGGGTGTCTGGCAGAACACAGCATCGCTAAAGGGCCCCACACCGGCTACATTCACTGCCTGAGGCACAAAACACACACAGTCAGTGAGTGACTGAATTTTTAAACAGGCCTGACAAGAGCATTAGCTAATATTAATTCATATTCAATCTATAAGAAAAGTGATATTGAACTGCTATTGTAAATCTGCTAACTGTCCTACAAGAAACAATCAGTAAGCGGGCATATTTTGAAATATAATTAGCAAAAAAATTGTATTAAACAATGAATATATAACGGTCCACAATACAGTAACAAACTGCTACCACACAGGACAAGAAAAACAACAACAGTTTCCACTGGGTGGCACTGAGAATGTAAAGTTGGCACTTTAAAATCAAGCTTATTTATAGAAAGTAAATGCATAGTCATTCAACGGACTGCTATTTCCTGGCTAGTTTCACATGGGAGATCATGTCTCACCATCAGCTGAAACACTCAGATGAAGCAGATGCGTGTATAATAGCGTTTCTCACTTGTACTCTGCAGAAGTAGCTGGTGGCAGGCAGTAGACCCCTTATCTCATGGGACAGTGCCGCCCCAGTGTAACACATCTGCATACTGCCCTCTGCTGCCCCCCACTCAAGCCGATACTCTGACACTGCCGCTCCATTACTGGGAGGGGTCTGCACAGGTGGAAAACACAGTGAAGGTGTTAGACAAAGCAAAAAGCAAAACAAATTGAACAAAACAAAAACATACAAATAATAAAAATGAAACATCATACCACAAAAAACTAACAAAAACAAAATAAAAAGCTTTTTTTTGGTGAAGATATACAAAATATTACATTTTTATATAATTGTAATTTAATTCAAGTTTTAGTAGTTTTTGAGAATAGAATTTAGTTTAAGTTTAAATTCTTAGTTCATTTAGGTTCTGATTTAATTTTTGTAATTTCTTTTCATTATATGTATATTTATATATATTATTTTCAATAATGTTTATTGTAAGTATTTTTTAATGTTAAGTTTTTAATAGGTTTACCTATTTTTTTATTAAGTTAATAAGCCTGATTCATTCACAGTGAAGTAACTTATAGAAACGTAAACTTAATTTCCAGTGATATCATCAACTTGATTGTACAGATATTATTAGAACTGAGCTGGCTGATGACATCACAAACTGATTTTAACAGAAAAATACACACTATTTTCCTTTTAAAAACTATAAAGCTGCTTTAAATAATTCTGTTAAACCGCTATGTAAATAAAAGTAACTTGACCTGATGTTGTCTAAAGGCTACTAAAGAATTGTTTAATACTAAAAGAATACTGAGCCTCATGGGATAATCTCACCTCCCAGCTGATCACAGCACATGTTGGTGATTTGCAGGTGACATGAGGGGGCCGACACGTCTCAGGGGCTCCTGGACCTGTTGTAACCTCAGACCGCTCTGAGAAAGGGCCGTACTGTTGAACACCAATAAAATATGAAACAACTTGCCAGCAACTACATGTGGCACATTCTATGAAAAGAACAGATTATTAGCAACTATAAAAACACTATTTATGACAATATAAGGTTCATACTCACCCCAGCTTTGTTGGCAGCTCTGAGCCGGAAGCCATAGGTTCTGCCGGGCAGTAAACTTCCCACTGTGCAGTCCAGTTCAGAGCCCTGGTACACTTCCCTGCCCTCTTCCACCTGGGGAGCGAACATCTCCACGCTGTACGAAGACACTGCACTACCTCCATCCACCAGAGGAGATGCTATGCAATGAAGGGGAAAAAAACAACAAAAAAACTATAATAATAATAAACTTATTCAGCAAGAAAAGATTAAAGGCTTTGTTCACTCTCACCCTTTTATTGTTACAAACCCAGTAGTTTGTCTTTGGAACACAAATTAAGATAGTTTTGATGAAATCAGAGAGGCATCTGACCCTCCATAGACAGCAGTACAACTGAAATGATCCCAGATCCAGAATCATGGTAAAATCATCAGTGAAATAGTCCATGTGACATGGCTCAACTTCAGTTTTGCAATGCCAGGAGAACACTTTTTTTTTTTTTTCGCACAAAAATACAGCATATTCTTTTCCTCGACTTATGTCTTCCGCCATTTTAGAGAGTATAAATGTGTGTGAAAAATACACACAATGAGTGTGTATGCCTTTCATTAGGCGTAAACAACCACAGATTACGTACACGCGCATGCTGTCCCCCGGATGCAAACAAAGCTGATTACGTTAAAGCGTGCATATGCGCAGTGTGTCAGGGGAGAAAAATGGTGTGCTGATAATATGAAAGTTTTGTTCTCCTAGCATCACAAATGGACTGTTTTAACAATGTTTTAACTACGTTTCTGGATCTGGGATCATTTCAGATGTATTGCTGTCTATGGAGGGTCAGATTCCTCTCTGATTTCATCAAAAATAGCTTACTTTGTGTTCCGAAGATGAACGAAAGTCTTATAGGTTTGGAATGACATGAGGGTGAGTAATTAATGATAGAATTTACATCTGAGTGAACAAATCCTTTAACTCTTTCCTCACCAGCATATTTTAGAAAAGTTGCTAGCCACCGTCACTGCTTTTGCTAATTTCACAATTTAAAATGTCAAGGCCTCCAGAATATTTTGTTGTATGAATATCTGAACATCAAAATAAAGATCAGACTTTCCAAAAAAAAAAAAATAATAAAAAAAAAAAAATATATATATATATATATATATATGATTTATTCTAGCGCTTCAAGCATTGTATCTTTATTTAATTTATTATTATTTTATTTTATTTATTAAAAAAAGAAGATCTTTTTTAAGATTAAAAACTAATCCTTATGTAATCTGATGCAAAAGGTTATATTATACAAAGAATGGTGTTATAAATGTGCATACATTTAAAAAAAAAATATATAAATAAGAAAAACTTTGAAGGATTTACGACGCTGTTGAGCGTTAAACACATCATCACAGTCTTGAGAAAAGGCTCCATACTACATCTGGATCCTATTCAGTAATTATTATCAAAATGCAGTAGATGTCTTTCATCAGTACTCCCAAAGCCTGCACAGGCCTTTACCACTTTACCATATTAGTGAGAATGCAGAAGCCCACAAAATTCAGTTTGGCAGGAAAATAGTAAAACAGTAAATAATTTCCATTTTATGAAAAAATATCGCTACTGAGAAATATGGTTCCAGTATTAATAAAAACAATAAGCAGCACAACAATTTTTAACATTGATAAAAATAAAAAACAGAAAATATTATAAACAAATAATAATAATAAATTGAAAATTCAGCATATTACAATGCAATCAAAAAAGCTTACCCCATCGAAGTTGCACCTCTCTTGCTTTGGGTTTGCCGACAACCCTGGGCGGTTGACACGGACCAGGTGGAACAGGTAGCGTTTGGACCTGCAAGGGCTCTGTCAACTAAAAACAACAAGGATTAAAAATTAGAAAAATTTGAAAATCTTGATACACTTTAATCATGTAAACCACGTTTCACCTCCTCAATGAGAATAATGTGTAGGCACTAGCTGAAACAGTGACAGCAGACCACAGCCATGTGATCATTCTGTCTTATTCATGGCTGTGAAAACCAGCGCTAAACATGAGTCATAGCTGTGCGCTGGCAAGTCCCGCGTGCAGATATGCATCTGCGAAGTGCCGACAATGCCATTACAGCTGGGATCAGAAGACGGAAGAGAGAAATTCTTTGGCAAAAGCGTTCTATTGATAGAAGCGTGTTGTGATTTTGAAGGCGTGAAGATGATGAAAGAGGGGAAACAAGCAAGCGATTTATGCGAAAATAAACAGATAAACACAAGGTGGATGGAATTGGTAACAAGTTGTGGAGCAAAGGAAAAAAAAGGTAACAGACCAATAGAGATGGACTCTATTTACACAAAAAATGTATGCAAAATTAAAATACCTAATTGTATTTAGATTACTTAAAATTATATTTAATTATATAGCAGCAAGACAAAAGAAATAAAAAGCTTAAAATGTAATTTCCAACAAAGAGCGAATAGTGAATATTGTTAATAGTTTTACAGTTAGTTGGTTCCCACTGTGTCCCATAGTTTCTATAGCTAAAAAAATCCCCTTTTATGATCCAGAAACCCTTTTTCTGACATGAACTCTTAAAGGTGTACTGTGACTGGCTATGATCTGAGGCTTTCTGTAAAGAATAATCTTTGTTAAAAAGACGTGTGCTTTAATGTACTGAAATTGCATTTATAGTGTAACTCAAATTCCAATTCTATATTTATACTTGCAGAAAAAAAGTACATCAATTGTGATGATCAAATATTTTGCATGCAGCAAATTGAACACCAATACTTAAAATAAATGTTTATGTAAATGGCCCTACAGCATGTTTTTGTGTGACATACTAGGCTCTCGCCTCCCGCACTGATGCAGTGGACTCTAGTCTGGTACGAACATCCTGGTCTTAGACTGTCACAAACACACTCCATTGCCAAACCGCTGTAGACTTGATTCCAAGAAGAACCTTAAAAACACACAAGCAATCAATGAATAAACATAATGGCAGGATCAAATTAAGCATGTAAAAAATTTATTGGAACGTACCACATAACCCTTCAGACAGTTCCACTACATACTTAGTCACATCTGAACCGCCATTGTCTTTGGGAGGATCTAAAGCAACCAAAACAAAAACAAAAATCAACATTTACTATTTGTGGCCAGTTTCAACATTATTTTTTTATCATTGACATCCGGTTATATTTTTAATTAGATTTTATTTTTACACTTTCTGTCCAGAATTTACTTTTACTTTTTAATTACTGTGCTTTGTTATGTTATGCGTTTCTGCATTTCTGTTCTAACATTTTTATATAATTAATATAATCAACCAAAATGTCACTTTATTTTGGATAAAAATGTCTTATTGTGAAAAACTGCACACACAAAGAATACATTCCTAAAAACACTGCTTAGAAACATAGCTCACCAAGTTTCATGATTGAGAAAAATGATATAAGTATGTAGAATAAGTATATGAGAACTACATCAAAGGTGATTTCTAGGTTAGTTTTAGTAGTATTAAGCCAAAGATCAATCTTTTTTAACATGCTGAACTGACCCCAGGTCAGACGGAAACTGGTCGGGTGAGGTTTTCCCTTCACTGCAAGTCTACAGGGGCAGCCCGGTCTGTCAGGGGCCGTGGTAAACTCAGACACACTGCTGGGGTTACTTTTCCCTTCTGCATTATAGGCGACAACCTGCAATAATTAAAAAAAATAAATAAATAGGCAGAATGTTATACATGGGGGGGGGGGAGATTTAATAACGATTCAAAATGTCACAATGCAAAAAACAACCAAAAAAACTGAATGGTCCTAAAAATAGACTTCATTATGACTCACCCAAACACTGGATGCAGAGGGAATGCCATTCTCTAGTGCCTTTCAAAACCCCTAACATTTCCCACCAAATTTATCTCGCTGAGATGTGTCTTCCCTGATAAAAGCTCAGGATGAGGGAGCGTTTCATGGTTCAAAAATAAACAGTGGTGATGTGATGTAATCTGTCATAGCAATTGGCAGTAAATGGGGATCCAAGCTCTTGGCAGGTAATCAGCTCCTCTCATCAGGATACTTGCAGCCGTTCTGATCTCATTTATACACTTTTGGTTTTGGAAACACGATTATGATCAACCCACCCCAACAACACCAGAGAAAAGTGACAGATCGCATCACTACACCACCTGCTTCATCTCACAGTCGCTTGCAACAGTGAGTCTCAATCACGACCGGGATAGCGGTGAAGAGATTCAAGAGTCGAGGAGAGGAAACCAAAAAAAAGTCTGCAGGGGCAGATTGTGTGTTCGTGTTCTCACCCTGAACCTGTACGTGGTGCTCCTGTGGAGGTTTCTGACAGTGTGTGACAGCTCATCACCATCATAACTGGCCTGGAACCCATAACCCTGTAAAACATATATTGAACACACAACAATATGACATATTCATCTAACCACAAAACAAAATTTGCCTTTAACAAGTATGAGACAAATCAAGGTTTACTACACACTTAATGTCTTCATAAAACACATAACATGAAACATATATATATGCTTATACCAAGTTTGCATAGCTTTTTTTGTCAAAGTGTTTGTGTCTCTCACTCACTGAGCCCTCCTCTTCCATCTCCAGCACATAGCCGATTTCGTCCTCCTTGGGCGAGCCGGCTGGCCTGTGCCATCGCACACAGAGCCATGTGACCCCCGATTGAATCAGCTCAGGGCTTAAGGGGGGAGCAGGCACGCTGCATGATGTCATGATGTTGACGACTTCACTGAACTCACTACAGAAAGAGTAAATGATCATAGGACAAAATAAATATACTTTATTTTCCAGACATAAGCCACTTTTTATCATCTGAAACATTGCTACAAATAATATTTCAAAATATATATCCAAAATGCGTGCGCACACACACAAGAATGCTGTTTTATGTGGAGTTTAGGACACGTGAGCTCAACACTGGTTTCAGTTTCACTTTAAATACATTTATAGGTTTGGCCTTTTAATAGACCTAAATGATGTTGTCACGGTACCAAAATGTCAGTATTCTGTACCAGCAAGAACCGGTTTGACCTGTTGCTCGGTACTACCGGTACTTCAGAAAACCCGGTACCGTAACATTTCAAATTTTTTTGTACCGTCTTGGTACCGAAGTACCGGGTCTTTTGACAACACTAGTCCTAAATGTTATTTGTAATGATTGCAACTATAATGTTTATAATGATAATGTTTCATTTACCAATATTTAACATTATGTGACGTATTCATAACATGCAACTTCTACAGTTAAAAAATTATTTGTGTGTGTTTTTTTCTCACAACAATGCAATTTAGACCAGATATGACTTGCAGAAAAGTGGTACATGAAAATATTTTTCAATTTATGGTGAGGAATTTTTTTGCTATCAGCAGGTATAGAAAAAAACACTTTTACAATTTCTTTAGAAGTTGGATTTAGGAACCTTTCATACACTGATACATACCTCACCCCCATGTCATTTTTGGCTGCCAGCCGAAAAGAATATCTGGAAGCTGTGGAAAGTTTGGTGAGCCTGTACTGCTTCTGAGGGCCGTAGTAGCACTGTTCAAACACATCTGTTCCCTTCCCCTGTTTACAGATCACAGTCAGGATTAGTAATACATAAATGCTTAAACTTCACCACAAAGACTTTTGTTTTTAACAAGTTAACTTTTTTTTTTTATTATTAAACTAATTAATAATTTAATTAATTATTTACACATTTAAGAGCAACAGGAAAACAACAATAATGTACCTCATCCCACTGAAGGATATAGTTTTGGATTTTGGAACCGTTGTCACATGGAGCCTAGACAAAAAAGTATTTTTGTTGTTATGCACCTAATGTGTCAGTTTAAATATGCAATATAACATTGATGTGGAACAGGTGATATGCCAGTATGTTGATGTTTGCACTCACCTTCCATTGCAGGACAAGGCTGCTTTTGGTGCCGCTGGCTTTGCGTGGTGGGCTGGGCCCGTCTGGCTCACAGCTCAGAGTGGTGAAGCTCACAGGCTCTGAAGGGATGCCTTGTAAACAGTTACACATGGCCTGGACCCTAAATACATACACACACACACACACACACACAAGTATTAACACACAGAAACAGTAAGATTACCAAGAGTAAAGAAAGGAATAGTTTTACATTTTATAAACTTTATGTATAAAACATATTACTATTATTATTATTATTATTTACATACAAGGAAGTCACATAGAGGAAATGTTTTATCACTAATTAATAAACATTTATTTATTTATATTTATTTTAATAATAAACACATATCAATATTACCAATTACACTGCACATTTTTCTAGATAAGATATTTGTCAATGTCGCTCAGGATCTGTTGTGCTTTGTGTTTTTCTTTCCCTTTCTTTGAATGAAACAAATGCTTGATTACAAAATTAATGGTGATGTACAGATGTAACATTTATTTTGGTCATTAATTAAGAATGTCTTTACGACTTAATTTGTTCCCTTATTTTATTAAATTGTGGTCATGTTGTAATAATTCAATCTATTGTTTCTGTTTAATTAAAATGGGGAAACACAACATGGCCATGACTTAATAAAATAAAAGGGCACAAAACATAATTTCATGACCACAATCTTATTTAAAAAATAAAGATTTATTTTTTTGCAGCAAAGATTTTTTTCATCTGCAAGTCATGTGAGGGGCATGGTATATACCTGTGTTGTAAAACAAATAACTGTAAGACCTTTGGATTTCCCCTTACTTTATAACAAATGCTTAATTTCTTTGTCATTATTACTTTTACAGAAAATCAATCAAAACAAAAAAAGAAAGACAAACAAACTTGTATTAAACATAGAAATAGGTGTCATCACTGATTACTGCAGCAAGCCTTTCAATATATCTATATATTTATAAACAATTTTGCTTATAAATGAGTGCAATTACTGAAGGAGCTATGCTATAAAAACTAGAATGTGTAAAAATAATTCTGATAATGTCTTGTGCATTTAAAAGTTAAAACAGACACAAACCTGACATGGTAGTCTGTTGCTGGTCTTAAGTCTTGTAAGGTTGCACTTAGTTCCACACCACTGAGGCAAGGAAAAGAAAATATTAGTAATTTTTTCACAAAATTTAAACAGTTAAAACAACTCTTAAGTATACATCTACTACTGTGATCTAAAAAGAGCTGCATGTCAAATGAACTGCTGTTGAACTGTTGCTATCACTGATTTTAGAAAACCCACAGCAAACCACAAAAAACAGCGGCGAGTTCCTTAACTGCACCCACACATTCACCACATCCTGCCCAGACCTCCTCCATAGCGTGACACAGAGCGTGATCTCACCTGTAAGAGATCTTGTACTTCCCATCCTTGCCACTGTATGAGACAGAGACCTCATATGTGAAGATGGGCTCCTCAGGGCCTTCTTCTCCCTCTTTGGGCTCATCATCACCTTCTGTCCTTGATGGAGCCACCCAACTCAAACTAGCCACTTTGGCCTGGATGTCTGTGACCTGATGATGCAAGATGATAGTTATTACATGCAGGACAACATTTAACGCAAACCTTTCAGTTCGGGGGAAAAACACACATACACTGTATATACAGTCGTGGCCAAAAGTTTTGAGAATGACAAATATTAGTTTTTTACAAAGTTTGCTGCTAAACTGCTTTGTTTCAGCTGTTTCTGTGATGTACTGAAATATAATTACAAGCACTTTAAAAGTTTAAAAGGCGTTTAATCAATGATCACATGACATTTATGCAAAGAGTCAGTATTTGCAGTGTTGGTCCTTCTTTTTCAGAACCTCTGCAATTCGACTGGGCATGCTCTCAATTAACTTCTGGGCCAAATCCTGACTGATAGCAACCCATTCTTTTATAATCACTTCTTGGAGTTTGTCAGAATTAGTGGGTTTTTGTTTGTCCACCCACCTCTTGAGGATTGACCACAAGTT
>JAUCNO010000191.1:13121919-13146880 GCA_032353835.1 Enteromius viviparus
AGATATAATAAAATATTTACAAAAATGTGAGGGGTGTACTCACTTTTGTGAGATACTGTATATATATATATATATATTTTTTTTTATTATTTTTTTTTTTTAAACTTATGCAAAGTGGCATTTATACACTATTGTAGCATTTCTTTTATAAATATAAATAAAACCGAAAAATAACAAAATGGTTCTTTTGCATTTTTAAAATGTATTTATATTAAATTTGACAATTTCAGTTTAGGTTTTAGTAATTTTAGTACAAATTTTTGTAAAAACAATTATTAATTTTGTTTTTAATTTTTGTTGCCATCCTCACTCTTGGTAAGGCAGAAGAATGTGTGTGTGTGTGGGTTTATGTGGTTTATGAGGACACAAATTTGTATTATGACGTGGGTATTACAATAAGTAGATGTTTTATGAGGACATTTTCAGTGTCCCCGTCATTCAAAAAAAACATACTAAATGGTGCTTTTTTTGAAAATCAAAAAATGCACACAGTTTCCTGTAAGGGGTAGGTTTAGGTGTAGGGTCAGTGTAGGGCAATACCACATTCAGTTTGTCCAATGTAAAAACCATTACACATATGGAGAATCCCAATAAATCACAAAAACCAACATGTGTGTGTAAACTGACCCTGCTCTGAGTAGATGGCTGTGTGTGCGGGATGGTACTGGGAGATGTACTGTTGGTTCATATCTCCGGTTCCTCCAGCCATGCCTGAGTACAGGTGAGGGTGAGGGTGCATGATGTGTGGGTGGGGGATGAAGGCCTGCAGGTGGGCGTGAGGTGGTGGAGGGGGCGGGTGGTGAAGCGGGGAATGGCCCCCCGGATGAAATTCCGTCTGAGGTAAGACCAACACCCGCCTCACTCCGTTCTCCTCAATGATCTATATGGAAAGATAGAGAGAAGATTACACACAGCCTGATTTGCGATAAAAATGTGGATCTCTTGTTGAAATGTACAGCTTTTATAAATTTTGCTTGATCTGTGCTAGTTGCGCTCCACCTAGCTCTTTAATAGGCAGGAATGTGTCCTAAGGCAGCATCATTTTGCAGACTAATGTCTGCAACAGCCTTCAATTTGACAGTGCCTATGATGCCAGAAAACGCTGCTAGATAGGGTGCTTAAATGGTTTGAAAAAGGGCCACAGAGATGTAAATTAGAACCAAAATAACAACTCTCATAAAAATAATAATATAAAACTAATTCCATAACGACCCACCTGTTGAACGTATCCAGGAGGCACATAGATTTGAGGCACTGAACCGTTTGGGGACATCATGGGAACCTGAGCAGGACCTGGAGAGGAAACATTATTAACAATGAATATAAAACACACACCTCGTCAAGTCACATTTATTTCTATTGCGCTTTATATAATACAAAGTGATTCAAAGCAGTGTCACAGTGACATGTGATCTAATGTACATTGCTCCTTAAATCCAATTTTTTACTTTGCATAATAATGTGATGCATTTTGCAACTTTATTTTTGAATATATATATTTTATGAATTAATTTGTGAACAAATAATTTTGTTTTTGGAATTGGATTCAATTATTAATCCATAAAAATCCAACTCAAAGAAATGATTCACTCACTAAAACCCTTAAAAAGAGTCTCAATAAAAGAGAAAAAACGAATTATTATTATTTTACTATTAAAGTGAGCAAAGCAGCATTAAAAAAGAAGAACAAACTTCTGTTGGTGAAATCAGGTTATGTGGTCTAACATTTACACTTAAATGTCATTATTATTAGTAGTGAATATATTTTAAACATTACAAATGTACACTCTTGTAATCAAGGTATAAGGAAAAAAACTTGTGTGGTATAACTTCCATGTGATCAATGCAATTGCGATTGTTTTTAAAACTATACTTAAATAACATTAATACAAAGGTTGTATTACAAAATTGCTCTGTTTCATTATCTTTGACACTCATTGACCAGTGAGAGTAAATAACATTGATGATGAAAGAAAATGTTTGAGTGAACTTTAAACACAAAGCAGGTTAGAAAACTTGTTATTTTGGGGCCATATTTACTGCTGTGTGCAGTTCACTTTCACATCAAAGGAGTTTTAGTTTTTGCTCTAACAATGATAAACATATTTAGCACGTCAGTGCAAATAACACCTGACATTTACTTAGCTGGGTAAAAGAAACACACTAAGCTGAATGTGTCGGCACAGCAGTTGATAAAACACCAGAGTTGCTGGAAGTTTTAGTAGTGGAGTGTCTATGCAGGAAAAACTGCGACTCAGCAAAGCCTGTTACAGATCAGCTCTTTCATGCACTGCTTTGCAATCTGACACTTTCACTTTCAGAAAAGACTTGCGGCGCTTGTTAGAGCTGGATGATGCAAAGTACAGCAAACACACACACACACGCAAAAGCAAAAGGACACAAGTAAACACAGACCTCCGTCCTGCTGTGCAGGTGTAGCTGCTTCTCTCATGGTAAAAGGGCAAAGCAACAGAGAAAATAACAATCCTCCTCCATGGAAAAATAGAAATGTGCGTGTGGGCTTGTATTTGTTTTTCACCACCCTCTTCCCTCACTATAGTGCAAAGGTTTATAGCTCCACCTTTCCAAACTAGATCTTTCAGTCACAGGTAAAAGGTAAAAGTCCACTGCAGTACAATTACAGAAAAAGGGGTCAAGGTTTGGCTTACATGATCAAGCTATTAAAAATTAGTAAATAAAATTCAATAATTTTTTTTTTTTTTTGCAAATACAAATATACAATTTATATAGCAATTTATTGCTTTAGGAATACAATTCTTACATGACCACACACAGAGCAAATGACAGCAACATGGACTCTTAAAGAGAAAGCACTTTTTACTTTATCACTAGCTCTTTTAAAGGGATAGTTGAAATAAAAAAGAATAGAAATTCTTAATTGTTTGCTTCAATGTTCAAAATATCTTCTATGTTGAACAAAGACATTATATATTAGGGCTGGGTGATATACATCGAACGATATATTATTTGCATCTCGTCAGTAAAGCTTGTGTTCTAACATTTTGTCCTACCAGTCAGATTTTCCTACCCAGGCTTAATGCGCATGCACACGTCAATATTGCATTCTTTTTTCTCACCCTGAACAACATTATTTAATGTATGTTCATTACTGTAAGGGTAGGTTTAGGGTTGGGGTAGGTGTAGACATTAATACAACAAAAAATAACAGGCAGAAAAAAATATTTATTGTTGGTTTCCAGTAGCTGTATACATTATAGTCAAAATATAACTCATAATTACTATATTTGCATTACTGTAAGGGTAGGTTTAGTGTTGAGGTAAGTGTACACGTTAATAAAGCACAAAATTTGTCGTTTTTAATTTGTAATACCATTTTTTTAATGGGAGGTAGGAAAATCTGACAAGGTAGGACAAACCGACAGAACCCCGGTTCTTTAATTACCGGTAAATCTCAATCAGCTGTTTTCAAATGGAGCGCCAGTTAAAGCACAGATGAGATCCGCATAATATATCATTCAATATAATATAAGTGGATAAATAATATGAGACAGGGCACGGACTTCTGTAAATTTTTTGACTCAATCGATCAAATACTTATTTGACACAGTAATTCCCAAATACTCCCCCCCAAAAAAAATCATACAGTGTGATTTCCAGATTTTTCTTTTTAGATTCTGTCTCTCACAGTGGAAATGCACCTATGCTGAAAATCGTAGACCCCTCCATGATATTTGTTAAATGATCATGGCCAAGTAATAGATTTTTATTTGTTAAAGTATAGGTTTTACAATTGTTAAATTTAGAATATAGTTCAGTTAAACATTCAGATCACTATTCAAGTCACATTTTCCAAAAATTTCTCTCATGTTGTCTTTCATGGAAACTGTAGCACTATTATTTGTAGAAGCTATGCCAGAGAAAAACAATGAAAATATACAATTGGGCCTAAGCACCCGTCTGTAGCATAATGGAGGAACACACTGACCTGCTCTACTCAACCTGACCATAAACAAACCTTTTTAATCAGCCTAACATTTCCATTAGCCGAGAACCCTTGTGTTCCACCAGAGCATCAGGAAACTGCACTGCATTCGATTACAAGCAGATTGTCTTTAAACATCATATCTCCGACATACTGCAAGAATGTCATATGAACACACAAACACAGGGCGGTTTAGTGCTTCATGTTCTGACATTATGTGTCACTCTTGTATTAGTCAGTTGTCAGTTCACATACTTCTCGACCAGATCGTGGCATTCCATGAACAGACTCAGACTCAGATAATCAGCAAGTGCTTTCTGGAAGTAATTACGGTGTACGCAAGCTGTTGCTGGTTCTATAATCAGCGTCAAAGTGGGTCTCAGTTTATAAATGAGTGTGTATGTAGTTGGTGACAGGTTCAAAACAGAAATGTCTTATCTTTTGATCGGAGTAACTCTTGAATTTTATATTGAATAGGGGTAAGCAAGGTAATGACACAACGACATGTACAACAAAAAGTGACAAATCATTAAATTTATTATGTTCACGTTCGGGGTGTCGCAATGTATTCAAATCATAAAATATCAACATCATGTTAATTTTGGGTGTGATGATATACCGGTTTTGGGAGAACCATGATATTTAAAATTAACAGGACTCTTATGATAGAATGACACGTAAATTATCCAGCGTTAGTACCTGGTTGATCTCCCAGGTGACAGCCTTAACACTGACACCTGTTGTCAAACAAGACGACGAACCAGCACGCATGCAAGAAATGCAGAGTGGGAGCCTTTGCCCGCATCCGTAAAAAGTAAGCTCGCCAGTTATAGGGGCTTTTTTTGGAAAACAGGTCAACTCCAGTACTCCTGCTCTGCATATTTTGCATTTCTCTTAGTTAACATACCTGCTTCCGATAATCTGCTGGTTAGAAGTGCAGTCCATGCATTACAGTGTTCATAGCTCCCTACTCCAGGGAAATTCCGTTCACTTCAGAACATTCATTCACGTATTTGTGCTGCGCAACGTCTTCACACACAGACTAGAGTGACATATACCTCTGTAAATAAATATAATTAAAATTCATGTTTCGCAAGCTCTAATGCCCTTTGAATGGAACGTATATGTTCGCTTTGAACTAGAGTTATGGCGGAATATCCTGAATGTTTGAAGCGATAATAGAAATACAAAATGTTAAGAGAGGGGGTACACAAGGACAGGGATGGAGAACCGCTGCTGTGTGGACAACCCAGTCTGCAGAATCTGTGTGAAGGGTTAGGTTGTTAACTGACTGACATTTACATTAAAAAGTTTGTTTCATTTGTATCTTTTTATTTTATAGTATGTGTTCTTTTTATTACTGACAGTTTAATTATTTTCAATAATTCTAAGTAATTTTTGTTTGTTTGTTAATAACAGTTCCATAGTACTAATTTAGCTGGTTTCTACATAGAAACCTTACTTACAGGAAATATATATTTCATATGTGCACAAACTTTTGGTCATATGGCCCACTCATAATAGTGTTAAATAATCATAATTACAATATATGTTTGTTACAGTTGCCATGTCTGAAAAGCCATATTCAGCACTATGATTTGTAAGATAGCCTGTAAATCAACCAAAAAAATCAATCAATCACCCTGGGAACAATTGGTAACTAAAATTATATTTGATGTTGTTTCTGCTCACCACTATTAAGATTTACCCAACTATCACAATGTCTGAACACCAAAAATGAGAAAAGGGTCTACTGGCCTTAAAGGGTTAGTTCACGCAAAAATTTAAATTCTGTCATGCTATAAATCCAGGTTGTGGTGATACCATCAAGCGTGTCACTGGTTGGCCCATACAAACACCTTGCTCTCTAGACACTGACATCAGCTTTTGAAACACCATTTCGGTCAACCACTAAAGGTAATATTTAAAAAAAATATATAAAAATAATAACAACAGCACAAGTCATAGACAACATTACTCAATAATGCATCCTATTAAAATCATTAGCCCGTCTTATAGTAAGCCTTGTAGTTCTACAAAGAGCATAGAGGACTATTAGCTCTTCACTTTGATGTGGAGTGCTGCGCTGGCTTTGAAGCCTGTTTTAGGAGAGACTCAAGCGGACTAATTGATGACTAATGACTCAGTCTAACGGCCCTGCGTCAGGTCACCCCAGAGCCAAAATACCCAGAGCGTGGGAGGAATCTAATCGAATTCTACATCAGAAACCCTCCGGAGTAAGGCGATCGATTTCTGATTTACGATATGGTTTGGTGGGGGCGTGGAAAGATGCAAATGTTGATTTGTGACTGCATTTTCAGACTGCGATTGATAGAGAGACATAAATGCATTGATGACAGGTTTTCCCAGTTACACACACACACGTTTTTGTGCAATCCATCCCATTTACCTCACACACATTATATGAACAAACACAAACAACTGAATGAAGGAATGAATCAATGGAAGAATCAATGAATGAAGTGCAAAAATATATGACAGCTAGGAAGGTAAAAGGATGTATGGGCAATGAAGGAAAATGAAGGATGGGCTAGGTGTGGAAAAAAGGGGGATGGGCTTGAAAGAAAAAAAAAAACACCCACACTTTTACATCAGTCTGACGCACAAGCACAGACAGATCAGACACAAAAGGCCACATCCCCCTCCCTCTTTCTGTTTCTTTCTCTCTCATTTCAGACCTCCCACCCCCCCCAACCAGAAGAGCATGAACGGTCTGCTGTTCTGCTGACGTGGATCCCTAGTGCCAGCCTTCCAGAGGAAACATCAACAAACACGTAGAGGACGAGAAAAACACACACGCACTGAGCCAAGAATAACTCCAAACAGGCAGTTCTGTTCTGAGAATAAACAGCCGTTAAATCTTTTCTATCTCCCTCAGACACAAACACAACCGAGAACCGACAAGTCTAAGCATAAACTATCACTCAGCAACTCTGAAACACACTGAGGACTGTTTGTCAACATTGTGAGATCTGTTCAGAGCTAACAGCAAACAAAAAACAGATGAACCTTTGTACAACAATATTTAATGCTGAAAATCTGCAGCAGACTTAATATAACGGTTTTCCAATCCACAGGAAATTAATGTAACTAATGAAACATTTTACTTTGTCCTCCTGGATCCAGTCTGGGTCTTGGCTCCTCATTTCAGATAATCCGACCTAAAACACTGGGAATGTGTCCACATTGTCTGGGTCTAATTACAACGGCCCCGGAGATAATCAAATCAAACACAGTTCAACCAACCCCTCGCCTAAACTAATTACTAATTGCAAAACGTTAACCCAGCTCTAATTACCTGATTATATGTTCTCTGATTAGTTGTAACTATTTTCTTCTTTCTAGGTGTACTGGAGACTATTTTCTCTTAACACTTGTCACTGGTTGAGAGAGTCAATGTTCCATAAGATTAGTGGTTTAGAGAACTGCCAACAGATTTAAAAGGTGAGACAGTTTGAGTAAATGGATAGAAGGATTACTAGAGTTTGGTTACGCTTAGACAATACTAATTTAACGAACCACCTCCAGCTTTTCAGCATGGAGCAATTTGTAACAAAGAGTCTCGTCATTTTTTGAATGCTAAATATTTTATTTGCATCCTCCACAGTGCCATAACAAGCTCACCGTCACACCCCGACGGACTGAGTGACGTCTGTCTTACATGCACAGAGGAAGAAAAAGACCACAGCGATGTTTATGGAAAACAAGAAACTTGATTTGGCGAACATCCCACTGTCTCCTTTTGTGATGCTTCAAAGAATAACACGGCAGAGAAAGAAGGTTCGGGGAAATCAAGCTTACTGGGATAATATGCTTTTTTTCTTCATTCCTTGTATTCAATGGGGTATGATGATTTACTTATCTAATTTCAAAAGCCCACACAGATTTATAAGTAAACAAAGTTTATGTTTACTACCCAAATATCAAAAAAAAAAAAAGACATGCATTTTACATGCATGTAGGGCAAAATAAAATAAGCATATTGATTAAGCTTGTTGAACCCTGCACCCACCTAATTGTTGAAGGATTATAATCACTCAAAACAAAAAAGCCCTTGGATCTCTCTCCAAACCATCTCTTATCCTATCTCTCCCTCTTCCTCTCCCTCTCTCCATCCTTCCCTAAAGGCTTCAGCAAAGTGGGATGAGTCATCGACTCATTCATTCCGAAAAGCTATGGACTGCAGATGCAGTGAATGAAGCGTGTGCTGGAGAAACTAAGAGTGAATTCAGAAATAAACTTGTATTACAATATATTTCTGCAGAGACCCCACATATACAAATGCATTAGGTTTATTAAGGAATCCTGATCAGAACATTTATGTTTTTTTAATATATAAAACCATTGTTACATAAATTATCAAGTTCGATCTACAGCATTATTGATTTAAATAACATTTTCACAATTTTCTTTCAAGAATGAGGACCATTGAACACATTAAACTAGTATTGACCAATATTAATATGTAGTGTAGTTTTTCTTCTGCAGTAATCTAAAGGTTTGGCCTTTCTCTACTTCTGTTTCTTAATAGTTTGGCTTTAGTTAGTTCTATTAGCCCAAATATAGAGCTTGTTTGAAAAACATTTTTATAACACAGCTCTCAGAGATACTTGATTTAAACTGGTCAATTGCGGCTTCAATTGCGGTCAAATATATTTATATAATGGCCATTTAACTATAATTGACCTCTGTTCCAGGCTACTCATTTTCTGCTGTGGTAGATTTGGGTATTATTTCACTCCAGGGTCCTATTTTTAATTTCATAAAATATTCAACTCAAATGAATTCAACTGTCTCTGTATGAAAAGCAGACCATCATGCTCATTTTATTGTCAACCTGAAGGTAAACTATAATTTAGCTTAGTCTCAAATAAGCATGAAACAAAGATTAAATGTTATTTGATGTTAACCTATAGGCAAACAATAGTTCTGTTTAGTCTGAAATTAGTCATTTTGCCTTTTTATGCTTCGTGGAAGAGAGAAGAGCTCTACACACAGTTCAATGCGGATGGATAAAGCCGTGCTCTGTATCTGAACATGGTGACATTAGTAAGGGCTTCTTTGGATGGATGAATAGATCGTGTCACAGTATTCAGAGCTCACCGCTGGCTTCAGTCGCAATCCGAGCTGCCCCGATGAGTAACTCCTTATAAATACACCTACGCAAATGTCCACTCACAGGGAATGTTCCTACCCACACGCACACATATAAATGGACTATAATGCCTTCCAAAAACATAGCACAATGTACGTCTGTGCCAATACGCACATCAGACAGCAGACACAACTATAAACAACTGCTCTACCACAGTCTGCTTGAATCATTTCATTTTTAGCTATTAAAAATATAGTCGTACTGGCTTCACAACTCCAAAAATATCAAAATACTGGGGCTGTACACTATCGAGACCCATTTACACTACATCATGCTTTGGTGAATCAATATTATGTTATAAAAAGTCAATTCTGACAAAGTTAATTATGAATTCATGATGAGTCATGATTATGAGATTATCAAAATCATAACAATTATAATTATGAAATGAAAAGTTTTTCTGAAAGTTATTCTTGCAACTTACGATTACATAATTACACAAAAGTCAGTTATGACAAGGGAATTTGCAAATTATTCAAATAAATAAATGTTTTGTCAGTTTTTACTTTTGGACTAAAGTTGAAATGTACAAAAAAAAATAATGACAAAAATGAAATATCACTCATAATTATTGATATTTTTTTTATATATGATATCCTGTTAATCTGAGGTGGTTGATAATACAAGTAGCACTATTACTACCGCTCATACTCGAGTATTAAAGTTCCATCTGCAATTTCTACTACAAATAAGAATGACTTCTTCAAAGAACATCATTAAATTATTATAGAAATGACCACCTTGGTACTGTTAACAAAAAAAGATGTAATACATACGTCAATCAGACAGTTTGGACAGAAAAAATATGCACAATACAATGTACAAATCTCTACATCCGGTCCAGGTACAGACAGGTACAGGTGCAGTGTTACCCTGTATCTGATATCAATGCAGCAGGTCTTATGACAGCTACTCCAATCAGTCAAAACAACACAAGCAAAAACAAGTGACAAACAAATGTACTAAAGGCAAGTGACGCACAAGCGTCAGTGAGTCAACAGTAAAGTGGGTGATGTGACCTGTAGTATGCGATCAGAACATGACTATCCACACTTTGACGTCCGAATGCCAGAATGGAAAACACACCAAGTGCCAGATGTGGCCTATCATAAACAGCGTTGCACCTCATGATGACAGCTAAAAGAGAATAACACTACAAAGAAGAATTTAAGGAAAAGAAAGAGAGTCAACTCAACCACTATAATAGTAGTGAGTGTTGTGAGAAGATCTTTCTCTATGGCTAATAAAAAAAAGTGCTCCAGGTGGTTGCTAGACAATTGCTTACTGCCACAAGCCAAAAGAGTCAAACTCTACGTCTCTATGATATTCTGCTGCCAGTTGCACTAAACTCCTTAAATGAAGAAAACTCTTTTTTTCTCCTAAAATGGTTTTGTGCACCTGCTGTTCAGATATGGCTCAGTTTCTTCATGGCACGTATTTTTTTGTTGTTGTTATATGGCAGGCATCCAAAAGTCACTTCACAAGTATTTCTTTTTGGTAAGAACCCAACTCAAAAGTGTGTGATATTATGCAAAAGAACCTAGTTTACTCTGCATTCACTCTCTCCCTTACCTTCCCAATCACTGTTTTGAATAAAGGTGTTTTTTGCAATTTGTGCTTTATAATGACTCAACAATTTAGCTATAGCTTTACTGTATAATGTTAAAATAAATCTGGAGTGATATGTGTTTCCAGTGCACAATACAATATACCATCAAACAGCATCTGTTTCAAAATTTAACAAATCATAGCTTGAAAACTACTCCTGAGGTAGACCCCTAAAAAACATGTGAAAACATCACGTGTGTTCTGAAATGGACTCCTGCTGTAATAGTGAGCCTACTGAACATCTGAGCAAACAGCCAAACAGATGGATGCATGTTCTTAGAGATACAATCAACTGTTACTTCAGCAAGCAAACTGTTTAAGACATGCTGCAGGTTGCCCACATTTGATGCTTAGTAAAACGTTAATAAAAAGAAAAGTGGTGATTAAAAAAAACAATAAAATATTTATTAGACTGCTGTCCATTAGTCCAGTTAGTCAGAGAGTGAAAGAACGTCAGTAACTGGAATCTCCTGCCTAAAATCCTACATGAGTAATCAAGAGACAAAAACACAAACCACAGTGATGACATTAACAGGTTGAATGAATACCAATATCCACATCTAGGGTGGCAAACGTTCAAAGAAACTTTAAGGCTGTGATGTTAAAGGGGTGTGTTAACAAGTTTCACCCTTCTGATGTCATTCTCAACCACAACTCACCCCCGGCAGTCTGGGACATCTTAAATTAAGTTTACGCTTCCCATCTTAACACTGCTTCTTCATATTAAACAGGCAGTTCTGAAGCTCGGTTGTGTGTGTGCGTGTGTGTGTGTGTGTGTGTGTGTGTGTGTGTGGTGTTTATGTACTTCCAGCTACTAAAAACACATGAATGAATTAAGAAATACAACAAACGCCCATCTGGCCTGAAAAGAGGAGGAAGCAAGGGACAAACCAGTTCCCTCTAGTTTATCCTGCAGATTTTAACATTACCTCTGGCTCATTCAAAGGTTGGGGGTTAAATACACACACACACACACACACACACACACACACTCTTCCCTCGGCTCCCGCAACGATGAGTCATCACTCCATTCACGTCACTGACAGACAACAGCTTCCAGTGACAGACCAGTGCACAGCAGCCCAACTCGCCCTAACGCTACTCTTCCTCATCAACTCCTTCCTCTTAGGAAGTGGTGAAGCTTGCATCTAAATTTAATGACTCTGGCCCTTTTTCTTAAAGGAAATGGCTTCTTTGTCCCAGAAAAACCTTGGCATATGTCAACAGGAAGATTGTTAAAGCACATTCAGAATGGCATTTTATGGCTGCTATAGCTCATCAATAAACCTTAGTGCCATCAAACAATTGCAAGCATAATAAAAGTTTTGTGTACATAATATATGCATGTGTCCTGTTTTTATTTATTATAAATAAACACACAAGCACATATACAGTATATTTTACAAAAATAGCCTATTTTCTGTTTATAGATCAAATATATTTATTTATAAATTAAATTATATGAATATATACTGTATATAGACATGTATATTTACATGTAAATATTTTCAAAATATATTCTGTATGTGTGTGGTGTGTATTTATATAAACAAATATACACACACAAAAAAATGTGACCAATACATTCTTCTTTTGTGTTCAAAAGACGACGTTTGGAACCACATAAGGGTCAGCAAACGATGACAGAACTGTTCCTGTTGCTGCCATCCAATAATTCATGGATTTTACAGAAAGCAATGCGAGCGATTCCTCAGGAGAAAACTTAAGCTCACATTCACTTTTGGTGCACTGCCCTTTCAGCCCCCTACATGGATCAAGGTCTGCCCTCCATAGTTTTCCTAAATCCTGTGGTAAGTAATGTGGCACGTTTGCTTTAAACTTAGTAAAGCATTTGGATAGATGATCACCTGAGTGTCGCTCATTGATAAGAGACAAGCTAACAAAGTGCAAGTTATAAACGCAAAAGAACAAAAATTATGCACAAATGATGAACAAATTGCCTACTATTTCCATTTGGGTTTTCAGTTAAATGCTAAAGTCAGATGATAACATCAATCTCATTTCAATACCGGCGACTGCTTACTTTCACAAGTTTAAATCCTTGCCAAGCTAATCAGGCCAGCTAGGAGCAGAACAATCAGGCTTACCGCATACAATGAGCTGGATGCTATTCTTTTGCTAATCAATAGCTTCCCAAGACACAGTAATCTTTCAATTACAGTCACACTCCACTTCTTCCTATCGCGCCAACTGCCAATCAGGGAGGTTGGCAGTTTGTAGCGTGTTCGCACCGTCCCACACAATGGCTGCAGACAAAAAGCACTCTTCGCAAGCTGAGAGGGGGTGTAAGACATCTCATTGCAACCCTGCCGAGACCCACCAAACACTAGCTCACTGTTGTGACTGAGCTTCCAACACATATGGCAATTAGACCCAACACTGGATGGCTCTCTTAGTCAATAAGGATGTGTTGATTCAGCCCGGGTGATCTGCTAGGAGTCGTGATGTAGTCTTGTGGACAGCTAGTTCAGCAGAATTATTCTATTGTAGTTAAAACAAAATATTTTTCAAGAACATAAGCGTTTCAGGATCTCGACCCAACCAGGACTGTTGCGACAAGTTTCCTGCATCAAGTAATTTGTCTGCAACCCAATGAAAGCAAAGCTTTGAGATTTGAGTGCGTTAAAGGTCTAACAAAACAATGCAACACACAAAAATTAAAACATCTTAATGTGTGATGGCTAACAAATTGTTATTATGACACATTTTACAAAAAACAGCTTACATCTGCATTGCGAAACAAGGATGATAGAGCAGTGTATGAAGTTAGATCCACGATTTACACTGTGTCAATGTGCTCGTGAATAAAATTAAACTTAACCTTTCTGAATTGGTTACAGTCACTCATGTTGCCTTAAAAAAGCTCTTACTGAAAATTAAGGATTTCTAGATCCTCTAAATCATTCTCAGGGTCATAAACTAAGACCTAATAAAGTCTTTTTTATAAAGCCATACCCATGTTTCCTCTACAAAGTAATTTTTTCTCCCCTGTAATCTAGTGTTTAGATTTTCTATAAAATACAACTGGAATTTAAAGAGAAAAATAACTAGATTGCTTACATTTTAGAGGAGGCATTTAGGGACACTGGATGTTATTTATGAAAAGGAAAAAAAAATTATACCCTTAAGATCTGTGAACAAGGAGACTCAAATCTCTCTAATCAATTTATAAGTATTAATCAGCACTTTTAACTGCAGTCAATTATGGGGTAAGTCTCAGATTGGTAATTACAATCATCTGAACTTGTGATTTGGCAAACTGAAACACCACTTGTTCATAGACTAATGTAATTATGGGTTAAATTGCACAGAAATCCTTCTTAACAAAAGAGGAAATTCAGAAAAACGTACCTGTGATACACTGAAACTGACCATCATCTCGCTGGATCGTGAAGGCCTCTCCTGGATTTACCTGCACCAAGATTACCTGAAGAAAGCAAGAAAGATGCTGTCAGAAGGAAACAAGACTTTCAGACCACTTTAAAACTCTTAGCTCAACACATTTACTTATTTGATAAAAAATGCATGCACTGCTTGGATAAAAGATAACATTGCAATGAATAAAGTGATTTGAATGGCCCCAACCTGTGAGGGTGGCATGAATAAAATCCAGTAAGTCAAACTTCCTTCTGCTCTTATCTTGGCCTCATCTAACATCAGCACAGTGCTCCACGTGGCTCAGTTTTATTACAGTCTAATATATCTAGTGTAAAAGCCTTAAATTTCTTCATTTTCTCTAGACTATACATAACTGACACAAATAGATGAAAATGTACACATCCACTTCTGAGGACAGCAGAAAATGGAAACTTTGTTTACTGCTATGAAGAAAATGCTCTGATTCCAAGAAAAAAATACTGGGGAAAACAGGAATATATACACAGACATACCAGCCATGGGGTGGCGGCAATGTGCTGCAAATTCCAAGTTTTACCTTTTTGTTGTTGTTTTAAACAAGAACAAAAAAGGATGTTTGTTTCCTTTGAGATCTGAGAATCAATAGAAATGTCATCAAAATGGATTTGTTATTGTCTTTGTGGCACTCTAAACTCATCCAGTTTTCTGATCAATGACTGCGTCTCAGGGGAATCATCTGTGAATCTGACACAGCTGAATTGTGAAACGGCAAAAACCTATTTCTGTCATAGTTTAAGCAATTTCATAAACTCATAAAAGGCCCAAATTTAAATAAACAAACAAAAATGAATTCACAATCTTTTGCACTGAATATTATTGACAATACAATTATAAAAAACATAAATAGCAGGGCCTGGAGTTTTTGCTACTTAATGTAGCAAATGTAGCTAGAAATTAGTTTTCACTTTACTAACAACTAACATTCTGCGGTTGGAGAGTGTTTTCACTACTGCTTAGTCCATTACATCAAGCGCATAAATAATCTATCAGGAGTGTCCCTGAATAAGGATTTACATAGTCGAAAGACTTTTTGAATCTTGCCGATAGTCGACTGATTCGGCATTCGGCAGTCATAATTACTGATGGTAACATGGAAGATTGATGTAGTAGTAGATTACTAGTCATTAATGTTCTGCATTGTTGTTTGTCATGCTCCCGCTGCGCATTGAAGATATAAACACCATACAATGTCAAGTCTGCACACAAACAGTTACTTTCAAAACTGCAACTGTGTTCTATGAGGTTTGTTCATTCATTAATTCAAACACCATACAAGGTCACTGAAACCACATACTTTTGAAAACTCTTGCCAGGGTGAAGATTTTCAAAAACTCCAGTTTCAGTGTCTGACAGTTTCAGTGTTCTTGTTGGCTTGTGACGTCAGAGTCTGCACCATTATCTCCGCCTACTGGAAACCTTTTCAGGCATCTGACTGCCCAACGTGGCTTTCCGGCTGAGATCAGGAATGCATGATATTTTGCAGATATACAATATTTTATTTTTAAGGTTTACCATTTTTTTAGGTGTAAGCAAAAAAGTTGTAAAAACGGACAATTTTTTACAGCTTATAATTTGTTTAAAAAATGTAAACTTATTACAAACTGAATGAATAAATCAGTATATAAAATGATTTAATTGACACGTGTCATGTTTTTATGTAAGACATTGCTTCTGACATTTAAACTCATTTTATCACTTCATTTACTGCTTTATTTAATCAGAAACGCAGCCTAAATGTTATTTGTGAAGGGTATTTTACTTTTAATTTAATAAGTAGTAGGCCAACAGAGCCCCATACCGTATTATAACTCATTACAAAGAGGGCACTAAGACCTGGGGGAGTCTGACGCTGCACATGCTATTACTGTTTACTCTTTTATACAATGAACACTGCATTCTGTCCTGTGCTTTCATAGATTAAATGCAGCGATCCGAAACAGTCAGTCAATCAATCTAATCATCTTTCAGACAAAACCACACTGCTGACCTGCTCTAATCACTAGCATCTTGAACATGTGTGTTGTATTCCTCTCATCGGCGAGACATATCTCCAGAATGTTTCAAATCAGGCAGATGCCAATTTTTTAATTCAAAGCCCATAGCGGTTATCAGAGTGATAATATTGTGTATCCGTAGTTGATATTATATCTTCACTTGTTGGTTCGGCATGCTCTTGGCAGTGCTTAAAAGCATGCATTTGCATTTTCATGTGGATTTTTTTTTAAATATGTATTTATTTATTTTTTTAATGGAAGGAAAAACCATATAAAAATATCCATGTACATCTGGACATGGCCCTATATGAGCTAAATAATATATACACTATACACACACACACACATAATATATATATATGGAATATATACCTGTACATATACATATACATATTTATATATAAATTAATATAAAATCTCCCTATTGAATAGGTAGGTGAACTTGTAACTTGCTTTTACACGTCCTTGCCTTTTTTTTTTTTTTTAAATGTTTTGAAATTACTTGTACCCTAAAAGCACCCAGGCAAAAACTCTGGTAACATGTCAATGAGTGCTGCATAGCCAAGCACCATTCACATTCTCTTCAAAAGATTCAGTCAGTAATGCTTCATCCCATCACAGAATGTACACCAAATTCCAAATCTAAATAGCTTTTTGTTAATATGTCTGACAAGCAAATAAATGTGAAAATAAAATCAACTGAATTCAGAAACTTACACACAAAAATACACAATTTATAGACCACCAAAATCATTCTATAAATGACAGACCTCTGCAATACCACAAAACAAAGAAGGGCAAATCAGGACTCCACTGATCAATAGACAGGATGCAAATCTCCTGACATTAGATTACAAGGATGAATGATGATGAAGTGGAGAGGCAAACATCACTGGATGTGACGTCCTAACTCACGTCACTCGCATGGGTCTGAAATGAGATGGAGAGGCAGGTTCAGCGCTCATCAGAGTACCACTTGTTCCATGAAATCGCTCTGAGTCAGTCTTCCATTGAGCTTTTGTTAAGGCACTATTGATGACACATCTGTCTCGGAGACGAGAGGGAGCGCTAATCTATTTCAGTAGTCCTGATCTGAAAGCCTCCAGCAGGAAGTCATCTGACTGGCTGATTTTAAAACACATGCCACCTCGTTCAGCTCTCTCTAGTCTTTGGCTAAAGGTCTCAATGTTTGTCCCTTCCTCATGAGAGGAGATGGAACAGGGTGAGTCACATCAAAGGTGTGGATGAACCATGATAAATGTCATACAGAGACTGAGAAATGAACTCTGATATCAGTCAACAAGTAAACACAAGGAAAGTGTCCTGAAAATGTCAGTGGAATATTTAAAAACATATATACAAATATATAAAACAATATATGATATATGAAAACAAATCCCTTTCATTAAAAACAAGTATACAGATTATAGTATACCGATTATTACTGTCTGTTTTAAGTCATTGTAAATGTGTTCTTAAAAGATTTGAAAAAAAAAAAAAAAAAAACTTGGAGCCAAAACAGCGCAAATAACGTGTCATGCCAAGAACAACAGGAACACGCGGCTCAAGACTCAACCGAGGGTTAAGAACTGACAGTCCTTCCGGAGGTAAAAACCAACTGAACGAAAGGACCTCAACCTTAACCACAAATGAACAGTGACCAGCTTTCGTACATCTCATTCTCCGCTACAACCCATCATAATCATGAAAATGTGTTTATCAGAAGAGAATATTTATCCATACAATAGAGACAAACACAAATGAATGTTATCCTTCAAGCCTAACCTAAAACAAATAAGCAGAGTGTCCATTTTAAAGAAAATTTATTTGGTAGCAAGCACAATTTATTTACCTCAGACTTTTGGTGGAAGTCACAATTATAGCGCCTGAACTCCCACGGCTTGGGGCTCCAACTGCGGGTCTCCCCTAACACAGCCATCCTCTGTACTTCCGTCTCACTCTCTGTTCCCATTCATGAGTACCACTGAGACACACCAGCTATCCCTTGACGGCTGCACACACAAATACACACACACACTCATACGAGCGTGTTCTCGCTTGGTCACAAGCGCGAGGCAAAGAGCGATGCATGAGCAACAGCACACGCAACGATGGGGGTGGCTGAGGGAGGTCTTATTGAATTAGGTTCAAGCAGCTACATGCTGTTGCATTCACGTGTGTGTGTGTGCTCGTGTGTGTGTGTGTGCACGAGCGAGCTCACAATTACTCATTCAGCTCTGCCTTGCTCACTCCTTTGTTCTGCATCACAGCTAGTTATCCTTGCTCCCCGATCTCTCTAACACAACTCTCATATAGGTGCTGCATTACTGACACATTCTCCAGGTTCCTTTCCTATGCCAGCATGCAGTTTTTTTAAATAAAGCAATGTGCGTTTACACACGCATATATATGTGAAAAAAATACTAAATCTTCACTTACTGTAGCACGCATCTCCCTCTCATCCAGCCACAGCTGCTTCAACAGGCTGGCCGATATTTTAAGATATCTGGTACCCTCCCTGTGCTCCGGGGGTCTGAGCCACCCTTCTCCGGCTTCACCCGGTGCTCATGAGATTGGAAGGGCTGCACGGTGTGTTCGACACATGGGGGCCTGTGTGAACTCTTCACCCTCCTAAGCAAAGCACCAGCAAGAGAATGGGATAGAGGGCTTGCCTAAGTGCGCTAGCTGGAAGCCTTTCACAAGACAACAGGAGCGAAGCCCATGTTTGCGCTTTCCCTTTCCGTATTTTAAATCTCTCCTCCTGCTCTCTCTGCAGTAGATGGATCACTCTCTCTCCCTCTTCTCTCTCTTTCTGGCTCCAACTCTGCCTCACCACCACCGCCAGTCTCCACGGCAACCCCTTCAACAAATAAGCCCTGGCGATGTCCGCAACGCGCCACCAATGAGGAGGACAGCTAATCGCCCGTGTTCTGCTCACAGGGGGAGGAGGAGAACGAAAAGGAGCGAGGGAGGAAGGCCACGGACGAGTGGACGCAATTGCTCTTTCCTTCGAGGGTTTGTAAGTCTCACCTTTCCTCTCCCTCTGTGCCACACTGGCATTGACTCGTGACTGTTCTGTGGCAAGCGTATGTATGTGAAAGCAAGTGATTATGGATGGCATCCAGACTTTACAACACCTTCAGGTAGTGCCAAGTTCTTGACTGTCACAGATCCAGCTATTAAAAACATGGATAGGGGTCTTAAGTTATACTCCATTCCTTTGTTCTCCGTTTTACTTTGGTGACGACAATATTGAGGGGGCACAGAGCGACACACGCTCATTCACCGACAGACACTCACGCACATCCTCCCTCCCCCTCTAGAAAGTATAAGTCGTTCTTTCTATTCTCCATTCACAGAGAGACGCTGCTATTAATACAATGATTGATGTACAAGGAGATGAAGTTGGAGTAGTGAAACAGTTTTTTTTGGTGTGGAGAGTCCTCACCTCTATTACAGCAATGTGTTTTAGTCCTCTCAGGAGGAGATGGTGTGGAAAGAGAAGTGTGAAACATAAATAGGAGTGACATCCATTGATAATATGAACCTACCAGTTTACTTTCGAAAAAGATCAATTAAGCTTGTGAGCCTCCTCTTAGTCTACTTCTGCATTGAACATTATGAAGGACATTTTTTGGACATTTCTCATACTACAAAAAAAAACCCCCACCAGTGTTTCATGATGGAATGATGGAAATGCCCAAAGGCAGTTTGCAGTCTTTTTTACACAGAGTTTCTGTGAGCTGTAAGCTTGATTGTTTCCGTAAGCTGTAAGTAATAGGGATGTGCGAAATTTAAATTGAATTGTAATTATACTTTGATAGTTGATGGGTTGAACATATAGTTGGTCAAGGAAGCCCTATATAATTTACTAGCTTAAAACTGAGTTGTGTCCCTCACAAATATTCAACAACATATGTGACACTGTACCACAAAACCAGTCATAGGGGTCTTTTTTTTATTCAGATTTATTCTCCTGAAAGCCTTTAACTGATGTATAGTTTATTATTAGGATATGACGTTATTTGGTCAAGGTACAACTATTTGAAAATCTGAAAACTGAAGACGCAAAAAAATATATAAATATTGATAAAATCAAGTTCAGAGCAATGAATATTACTACTCAAAATGTTTTTATATATTTACAGACCTATATTTATTATTTATTTTAAGACCTATAGATTAAGCATGACATGGCTCAGTGAAGGAAATGTGAAGTTTGAAGTTTCAATTGTCTCGAAAGTGATTATTTGCACCCATTTAAAATACTCTAATGCTGTGGAACATCACGACGATGCTGCTACATTTGCATTATAGCTGCCACAGACAGCTTGGTAAATGCATCTCCACACATACAGTATAGGCATAAACGTTAAACTATTACAGCAATTATTTAGCGTAATGCAATACCTTTTTTAGTCGTTCATCTATTTATTTTGTACCTGTACATATTCAAGCAAACTGGAAGCCAATTTCTTTAATATGTGCAGACTATAAATCGGGGCAGTAAAATGTCAGAGATAAGAGACTTAGTATCCAGGTGGTAGAGTGACAATGATTTGCACGAGCAAAGATTAGCGATGGGAACATTGTTTCTCTAATGCGTCATGGCCAGGCTGAACTTACCGGGTTTAGGCACAAGGCCATCAGGAGGTGGGGGAAGTGAGAGTGATTAGCAAACACAGCTACAGTGGTTAGCGCTGGCTTTATTACCCTGGAGATGGGCCAGTGGTGCCTTTGCATTCACGGCTGTTAGCAACTGACGTCTGTGCTTCTCCGATGAGTCAGGGCTCAGGTTCCTCACTATTTGTTCCTCTTTAATTGTTTACCGTGTGGCAACGTGGCACTGCAGCGGAGCTGACATGAAAAAGAAATATGTGACGTTGACAAGGAGCCTCTGGATGTCAATTTAGTGATTTTCAACTGATTCACACGGAGCTACTTTCTTTCCCTTGTAACCTCTGTTTTTAGCATTAGCTAATACTACCATACTAACTGAATTTTCAAACACAGCCATACACAGTCTCCTGGCACTTTGGGTGCATCTGACTACTACTGAAAAGCAAGAAACCCCTGCAAGCTCTGGCAGACAAGCCTTACATGGACACCGTAGGATGTATTGATTTGCATAGCAAAAAGCTTCAAAACATCAATATGACTGATGGTTACTGAGAATGACGGTTCTCTTGACAGTGCCTTTGGTAAGAGTAAGTGATGCTGTTGGTTCAATAAGGCCTTTTGCAATTAATTGTCATTTCTTCCTAGGTTGTTCTCCTAAAGCCTGATGTGGTGAACAGAGGTCAACACTATCAACTTGAATAAAGGTGTCAGTGATAAATTTGATGGTAATCAGCTGAAGTCTTTATCCAGTGCATTTAACAAGTAACTACATGTGATTATATGTAGAAAAAGCTATTTGAAGAAAAAAATTTTTAAACAAGGTCTATCTGCTAAAAGAATAAATGTAAATGTACTGCAGGAAAGCTCTCAAAAATAACTTGAGTAGTAAAAGATAAAGGCAAAACAGTTTTAAGCAACTGATCTCTAACTGTGTACCCTAACCAAAACCTATAGCATCACAGTTGGACTGCTATCTGCAATTTGTATTACATGACACACAGGTGAAGCTGAACTAAAAATGAATGGGCAAGAAGAAGCAGTTTAGAGAGTCATTATGTAAAAGCAACCTCACTCTATTGATCATACTCCTTTTACATGATGGTGTTGACAAGAGTGAAAAATCTGCTCCACAACAGTGAATGGCAGACTGTTACTTGAGATGACTTTGTCAGCTCTACAAAGAATTGTCCATTTTCTCTCACTTATTAGGTAATAAGTGAGACACCCACTAGAGAGAGGGAGAGAGAAAGACAGAAACTCATTGCTATGGAAACATTGCTTAGTTCACCAATGAGCACAGGGAGGAGTAACATGTGGGGACAAAGGGAAAGATTAATGCTTGGTTCAGCCATTTTATGGTTACAGAGGGTACGGCTCGATGAACAGCCATAACTCAGGCACTGCATGGTATCATGGCCACTACACATGAATCCACCCACAGCTCTGGCCTTAGGCCGAGCTGTGCGTCTTCTGTCCACCTCTTCATGGCAGGATGGCGTTAAGCGAAGCGGTGGGGTGGGGGTTATTCACTTTCATATTACCCCACTGACGCACTCAAAAAAAAGAGCCTCATTATCCAGATCACAGTGGGGGTCACTTCTTTGTGTGCTAAAAAGCTGTTTAATTAGGTAGACTAATGTATTCACACAAAAAATGCTTGAGGTTGGGGCTATGATACACATTGTGATGCACTGAAATTTTGTAATTGGATCAAGAAATGCCCAGAGTTTTTGTGAAACCTTCATAATCAGTTTCGGCATCTCTTCAGCATGATTTATTTTTGTCCAGAATTGTGATTTGTACAGTTAATACTGACTGGAAAATTTCAGTTTCAGAGATTTTCCCCTTCTTTACAAACAAAACTGCGAATGACGCAAAAGTTTGAATGAAGAAAAATGGGAGAACAAATGACATCGATATCCAATTGCATTAAAACTGCACTAATTGCATTTACTAATTAATAAACAAAATGTAAATGTTTTGTCAGCTTCATGCAAGAGAAGCTTTTGCTTTACCTTCCTGGTTGGTTTTACTTGCGGCAAGTATCATGTTAACAAGAAAGAGTGTATGAGATCAAAAGGGAGGTGAATCAAAAACACATCAGTGCTTTCTGGTCGATTTAGAGCCATTTATAACAAGGGGCTTTTCGGCACAACTAACACAAATCCAGCACAGACTTCCTGCAGAGTGGCCTATTCTACCCTGCTTAGAGTCTCTGCTCTTAAGGTAAGACTGACTGCTGCTTCAAAAAGCCTGGTGCACATAAAACCAAAGTGTTTGAAGACCACATAAAAACCTGAAACGACCTGAGGCACAGGGAGGAAAAGGCAAATAAATGAAAGAGTAAAAGGCCAGATATCAGTGCTTACAGTGGTAGGGTTCCACCAAATCTTTACAATGAAGAAAACAGCTGGGCACCTGGGCTATTAGTAAGTATTGAAAAACAACAGCTTGATTCATTGTGTCCTGTGTCTAGCACAGCCAAACAAGCAGGCAGGACTGCAGGGAATAAAGAGGGGAGACAGGTGGCGAGAAATGAATAGGAACTGTGAATCCTTGTGAACGCACTTCACTTTGCTTTCATGAATGAGCAGCAACAGTGTTACCAGGAGGATGCCGCACTGATATTTAGATTCCCTCATTTCAACTGTGATGTCAAATGCACAACTGCTACAGAGAAAGAGGGAGGAGAGAACCCGGTTGCTGAGTAAAAATCCAGTGGGAAAGGTCAGGTCAGAGGCATAAGTCATCATGGCACATTGTCACTACCGTTTTCACCAGGATGTGTCACTCGGTCCGGGGACCCAGGGCTTAGAGAGAAAACTCCTGCCATCAGTTTCGTACTCTGATGTTTATCCAGTCTTTCTTACGCAAGCACTTTTCCTCTGACAAGCAGACCAGCCAACACCAGGAGTCACTTAGTTACACGTACTTTACCTTGAGCTCTCCCTGTTGCGAACATCAAAAGCACACCTGGAGAGGCGCCATGGTCATGATTAGTTGTAGGCGTTAAAGGCCACATATGAAGAGAAATGCCAAGGGCACAAACAGAGACTGAGACGGGCAGATGCTTGCGTGGTAATTAGCACTGAGCTAGTGCTAGTTCTGGCTTTTCGCGCCAGAGATTCATTTGTATTCTTGCACTGCTGTTAAGGCGCAACATGAAACCCATCATGCTGTCTATTAGGGCTGAATGATATTCTGTTTTGACATCGACATCGCAATGTGCGTGTGAGCGATAGTCACATCGCCGGAACATACGATGTAAATGGTAGAAGCCTATGGTGTATTAAGAGAACGGTAGCACACAGTAAACACAAGTTTTAGCGTGGATGTATAATTTATCTAGATTAAAAAAAATTATCTATGCCCACCCCTAATTTGTACACATCGCAATATATAAAATCGCAGGAAAAAAATATATCGCAATGTAATTTTTTCCCAATATCGTGCAGCCCTACTGTCTATCTTGCATCTTGATCTCGACTGTCAAGATCTACCAATTTCCAAACGGAAGAAAGCATCTGCATCCTAATCTTGCTTTTCATGGTCTAGAAACCAAGAAAAGCAGGATAAGGCATCATACAGATTGTACACTCTATAGAAGCCATTTCTACAAATGAGTTTGCTTGCCAATGCACTTCCACAACCTGTGGTTTTATGAATGAGGTGAGCAGGAGGTGATGAAAATGAAAGGGGATGAAAAGAGTCATTGGAAATGGAAGACTGGAGCAGCGGATGGTGCGTATGCATTTTCTGCCTCTTTAAGTGCTTAGCGGACCATAAAGATGATTGGGAAAGGCTTGTCAGGTGATCGCCACAGGGAGTTGAAAAGTCAACAACAAGCGAATAACAACATGGCCTTGCTGAGCTTAGGCGGACTTCCACTACATACAACGGGCGAGTAAAACTTTCTCATCTTCCAGCATTCTTTAGATTTTATGGCTCCTATCTTGAACAGTCGGAAACAGTGGTTAACACTTATAAGTGCACATAATTTGCCAAGCCACAAACGTGCATAAGTGTGCAGTTTAGGGCTGCACGATTAACCTTTATCGCATCGATATCGAGGTTTTAACTCCCTCGATTACCTAACCTCAGGAGTCTGAGGTTTTTTCCCCCGCCTCTGACATTTGAGTGACAAACTTATTAGCCAATCAA
>JAUCNO010000191.1:13163505-13185558 GCA_032353835.1 Enteromius viviparus
GTCTTTAATCTAGATTTAAACTGACAGAGTGTGCCCGCCTCCCGAACAGTATTTGGTAAATTGTTCCAGAGTTTGGGCTAAATAGGAAAAAGATCTGGCACAGTAAGAAGTTACTTGACATCCATTTTTTTATATCAGCTGTGCATTCTGTTTTTCAATTTGGTGTGTTTCACCTGGCTGAGAAGAAATATATAGCTGAGTATCATCAGCATAACAGTGAAAGGTAACACCATGTTTCCTCATAATATCTCGGTAACGAAAAGCATAAAAAGAAACAGCCATAGTACTGAGCCTTGAGGTACTCCATATTGCACATGTAATCAATATGATACGTCCTCACTCCCTGCTTCAAACTGAACCGGTCAGATAAGCCTGATTTTAACCATGCTAAGGCACTTCCACTAATGCCAACAGAGTTTTCTAGTCTATTCAAGAGAAAGTTAATTATCAATAGTGTCAAACACCGCGCTGAGATTCAATAGCACTAATAATGAGTTCAGATCCTGATCCATAATAATAAAACAAATCGGTATGTTGTTAAATAATACAGGTGCATCTTAATAAATTAAAATGTTGTGGAAAAGTTATTTATTTCAGTAATTCAACTCAAATTGTGAAACTCATGCGGTTAAATAAATTCAATACACACAAACTGTAGATTAAGTCTTTGGTTCTTTTAATTGTGATTATTTAGGCTCACATTTAGACCCACCAGTTCACTGTCGATAAATTACAATACAAATTTTTAACGTTGGTTTTCAAACATTGCATCCCAAATCATCACAGATTGTGTAAACTTAACACTGGGCTTCATGCAACTTGGGCTTCTCCACCCTTCCTCCAGATTCTAGGACCTTGGTTTCCAAATGAGATACAAAACTTGCTCTCATCTAAAAAGAGAACTTTGGACCAGTTCCAGTTTTTCTTCTCAGCCCAGGTAAGACGCTTCTAACATTATCTGTGGTTTAGGAGTGGCTTAACAAGAGGAATACAACAAACAGGAACCAGAAACCAAATTCCTTGACATGTCTGAGTGTGGTGGCTCTTGATGCCTTAACCCCAGCCGCAGTCCATTCCTTGTGAAGTTCACCCAAATTCTTAAATCAATTTTGCTTGATTTTGCTCTTGGTTCGTTGTGCATCTTTTTCTTTCACACTTTTTCCTTCGACTCAACTTTCTGTTAACATGCTTGTATACAGCACTCTGTAAACAGCCAGCTTCTTTGGCATGAATGTTTGGGGCCTACCCTCCTTGTGAAGGGTGTCAATGATTGTCTTCTGGACAACAGTCAGATCAGCAGTCTTCCCCATTATTGTGTGGCCTAGTGAACCAAACTGAGAGATCATTTTGAAGGCCCATGAAACATTTGCAGTTGTTTTGAGTTGATTAACTGATTGACATTGTCACCATATTCTAATTTGTTGGGTTTTTGATAAATGTCTAAATCATCACAATTAAAAGAATCAAAGACTTAAACTACTTCAGTCTGTGTGCACTGAATTTATTTAATCCACAAGTTTCACAATTTGATTTGAATTACTGAAATTTACTTTTCCACCACATTCTAATTTATTAAGATGAACCTACAGTACAGACCATTACTACTGCGTTTCCATGCCTTCACAGCCTCCTTTTCATCCCTGTCAAAAAGAAACCGTGATACTTTCGCCATTAACATTGCTATATAGCCCTTGGGACTTCTGTACAATTTGCTGCTGTACAGCATGTGTTGTGCGTTTATCTGCCTATGAGTGGCGCTCTATGCGCATTTAACACACAGGTTGTGTTTTAAAACCTTGTGAGCCGCCTTACTAGACAGCATTGATGCAATAAAATGTTGTCTAGCTAGGGCACTTGCTGTGTTTTTTTGGGACACAAGCCATATTTGGTCAATTCATTTCTCACCGTTCATTCTTGCTATCAGCGTCCTGTGGTGCGCGTCTGGCTCTCTTCTCATCCTCTTCGCCTGATTTTTCACTCGTCTTGAGGATGCTGTGCGGAATCAAACACACATTCGTTTTCTGCATCAGTCGTGCAGCGTTTCCTCGCGGATGCTGAAGATCAGGTAAGACTGTGTGTGTGTTTGTGGATAATGTGATTGCGCACACACAGATCATCACATATCCACCTGCTGTCGTGTGTATCTGCAGCAAAACTCAATGTGTGCTTATATCACATGCTGTTTTTATTCGCGGTATGATAGCGGTCGATCTGCCATGTAGGCTATTTTCATTTATCATGCATAGAAACTAAATTAAGTGTAATGTATCTTTTATGTATATTGCAATGATATTTATTTTTGGTTGTTATATTACATTTTGGTGGATGGTTCCACGTGTTTATAATAATGATGATAATAATAATAATAATACATTTTATTATAATAGTTACATAAAATGAAGTAAACCTACATTGCCTACACCTACACTATGCTAATATTAAAATATCCATGTACGTGATTTTTAGACATGTAGGCCTATATTAAAATAAGTATCACCAAAAAGTAAAATAATAATAACAATAACTATAATACCAATTTTAGGAATTATACAGTTATTATACTTCAGATGTACATAATAAATTACATAAAATCTATATAAAATTACATCAAATTAAATTTTTATGTTAAAGCGTATGTTTAGTAATAGAAATAATAAATAATATTTGAATATTTATGTAATCATATCTATGTTAATGCATTTTGTATAGCTTATTAGTTATCAACAACAGTAATCATAGATGTATTAACATTTTTTTTTTTTTTAAGTATTGAAGTTATGTTGACAAGATGAAGCGCTGCATATTTAAAATATGTCTTCTCTGTCTACCTTTTGCAGTCCAACGAGAAAATATATAGCATGCAATATGCAGATATATTGTCCAATTGTGTCATAAATCCATAATGGTGTTAATTTCATTTAAACTCTTCTTTTTCCCCCCCTCTCATATCTTTTCAGAACTGACTGACAGGCTGATTAGCATAAAATTATTAAAGAGAAATGGCTGTTTCCTGCAATGCAAAAATTACAAACTCTTGATTAACTAAATTTTTTTCCCTTTCATTGTGTGCGTAAAATGTTATGTGTATGCCACTGAAGAATTCAAACTTTTTTTTATCAGTTCTGAATCAGCTTTTCTGATTGTGTTTGATATCCATATCACAACAACTGATAAAAAATACAATAAAAAAAACAGCAACACAACGCACTTTCTGTTTTAATTCACACTTTGTGTCAGGTTGTGAAACTAAACATTCTAAATCCTTAAAGTAAAGTAAAGAACATTTATATTCAATAAATCTCCTCACACAAAGCTAATGTGGGATTTGCTTTTGAAAGGAAAAGGAGGCGTGGCTTTGGTTTCATTTGGATGTTAATATTTAATTAGCACTGTAGCTCTGGAAGTGGAAATCACTCCTTGCAAATGGGAGATAAAATGACACACACTCATAAGGACAGACAGATGTAACATGTTTCTCTAATCCAGGTCCCTTCTATGTTAGCTGGTTGATTAGTGAACAGGTGCAGTGGACATGCTCTAAATGCTTCATGGGAAATGAGGGGAATTTCATGCATCTTAATGACTATGACAGCAATTTGCCTCTTGAACTTCCTGTTGCAGCATTACTGACAGTAGCACCCTGAATGTTAGTGTCATGAAAGAGGAAAAACAATGAGGTGGGAGTAACAAAGACAGCCTCTCATGGCCGTTAGCTGTGGGTTTCATACTGATGCCTTGAGGAACACGCTGAGTGTTTTATTTATACTTCATGTTTGCAACAGAAACTGCATCAGTCAAAAGTAGACCTGTCTGTCCTTACCGTATGTCAACCGCCTCTCTTTTTTTTTTCTCTTGCCCAATCTAAAGATTCTTAGCATGTTAACACTAAACTGTAAGCTATAAAACGTCTGTAAAAAATGTCAGTATATTTCAGTGCATTGTGAAGATTAATTGCACAGGCACTGTAGACACTAAATTGAATTTACATTGCACAATACAAAAAAGTCATGTAAAAACAAAAGTGTTGCCATAACTTACTGATCATATCAGTGTAGACAGACAGACATACAAATCAACACACTCTTGTGGAAAACCATAAAAAATTGTTAAGTAGGTGGCTTTCTAAAGATGATACAAATCAAACTGTATAAATTCATTCAAAAACACTACCTCACTGAAGAGTATTTCTCATGGCAGATACATTAATACACACTGTTCTAACTGTTTCATGTTTTGGCAAATTGGTGACTTTCTAAAAAGTGTATGTTTTTCATAAAAATCTAATTGCATTCATTCATGTGAAATTGGCACCTCATAAAATAGCTACATGTTTTCATTAGATTGATAAAAAGATGGACGGACCGATAGAACAAATGTTGCCAATGTATCATGCATCTGAATGTATTTTTGGCATCAGGACAGCAGAATTACTGCAAGGCTGATGCTGCAGACTGCAATAAGAAACTGCATGGGATAGCATGTATTGAGTGACTGAGCTTCCTTTGTATCTTTTTGAGCTAGGTCTATGTCAAACATTACAGGTGCAAAAATAAAATATAAGAATATATATAACACTGAATATATAAGTTGAACATTTGTAAATAAAAGTATAATGTACAACTTTTACATCCACGCCAGGCTTCTCCCTCAGGCAGACACCATGCACACTCTCACCAGAATTCTAATCACCACCACCTGCATCGAATAGGGCCACCACATAAAACCAAACACCACATAGCACATAGTTTGTCCAAGCTCGTTCTCGACAAGTGGACTTTGGCAAGCTCTTAGAGTACCTACTCTGTGATATACCTTGTGTTCTCCTCGATCTCCTTTCCCTCTGTGTCTTCAGCCTCTGGAATTGTGGTGTGTGGTCATGGTTTCTTGTCTTCCCCAACTGTGTGTTCTCCAGCGATCTCTCTCTCTCTTTCTCTAACTTGCAAGGGAGAAGCATAGTGATTACTCCAACAGTGTGCTTATCTGCTCTGATACTTAAATCGGTATTCCTCCTGATCACTGTCACTGCTCTGCTGCCTTTAAATCAAGACGTATTATTTACTTACCTCCTGTGTTGCAGTCTCTTCCTAACAGAAGCTCGGAGCATCGGACCAAAACAGCACTGGCAGCATGACTTCAAAAGATCCATTCCAGGAATCAGTGAACAATCTTCGACGAGCATTACTCATGACAGCACCACGATAGCCATCACTACTGCCACCTGCTCCACCGGTAACATTACAAAATAAAATGACAATTCAAGACTATTCCCTGAAATTCCACACATTGGCTGTGGCTAGACCTGTTGCTTACCTTCTTTCATCAGGGTCTCGAACCAACCATTTGTCATATGCTGGCCACCCATGATGATTCAATCGGACTGGAAAAATTGATAGAGCTTGCTATTTGCTGTTCCACCCCTGTACAGTCTTACTCTGCCTCTTCTCCAAGCACTCTAACCACCTCTACTAGCCCGCCAGTTTATCCATGCCCTCTATAACCCTTTCCAGAACCTATGCAAGTGGAATTGAAATGTCTAAAGCCCAATGAGCATCAGGGGCGAATGACAATGGTACTTTGCTTGTTTTGTTGATAAGCTGAACATCTCATTTGTGAATGTCCTCGTCGACCTCTGCACCCTGTGCTGAATACGATTCTTAATATGCAAGAAAAGATGTCTCCATTCACCTCCACGGTGACACTTACTGCTCGTGGCCTCACTATTTCAATAGCCGCACTCTTCAATTCATGCTCTGTGGGAAACTTCAGTGCTGGCCATCTCGTCTGACAACTCGGCCTCAGAACTACGCCCTCTGATATGATATCACATTCAATCAGCTACTGGACAATCACTTGCTCATCAGAACGTAAGAAGAAAGGTAGGACCATTGCATCTTTAAGAACACCAACTCTATCTCAAGGCTGAAAAGTGTTCTTTTCTTCAACCTTCCGTCCAGTTTCTTGGCTACTACATTGATCAAACTGGTGTCCGCATGGATGAAGTCAAAGTTGAAGCTGTCACTAGCTGGCCCATACCCATCACCATTAAAGATCTCCAGAAGTTCCTCGGCTACGCAAATTTCTATCGCAGATTCATTAATAATTATAGCATCCTCACCAGCCCACTCACCTCTTTACTCCACAACAAACCCAAATCATTGTCCTGGACCCATGAAGCAGCCCAAGCTTTTCAGGCCCTCAAAGTTGCCTTCACCACGGCACCACTCCTTAAAAATCCCAATCCCCAGCTTTCTTTTATTGTTGAAATCGGTTATTTCACGAGTCTGGAAGGCTTTCTCCTAGGTGTGACCGTAATCCTCAGTTCTGGATTCCATTATAGGCAAATGTACCAACTGAATGCAAGATCCAAGAGGTGGGGCGTTGTCTCCGTACCTTCTGCCACGGCCACAAACCTCCTGGAACCAGTATCTGGGCTGGGCCGAGTACGCCCAAAATTTGCTTCTTCAAGCCTCCACTGGTCTCACTCCATTTCAGTGCATACTCTGTTTCCAGCCCCCACTATTCCCTTCAAACAGATAACCATCAGACGTACCTGCTGTGGACTACCGGTTCTGGGACAGTGAGAGAGTCTGGGATGAAGCTCACCATCATCTCCAACGGGCAGTGCGCAGGCAGAAGACCATGGCTGATGGCGTAGATCGGAAGCCCCCTCCTATCAAGTATGCCAAAAAGTCTGGCTGTCTAGCTATGATATCCGCCTGTGCTTGCCCTGTAGAAAGCTAAGTACAAGGTTTGTTTGTCCCTTTACCATTGAGGAGCAGATCACCAGTCACCTTCACCTGCTACCACATTACAGAATTCCTCCCATGTTCGATGTCTTACTATTAAATCCCCACACTGACCCTGTTCTTCCCTCCACAGAGCCTGGCCATACAGAAGAACCCCCTCTTCCTCCACTGGTCATTGATGAGGGTTCCATTTACAAAGTCCACAAAATTCTGAATTCCAAACGTCGCGGTGGACTAGGTATGGACCTGCAGAGCGTTCTTGGGTTCCCACAAAGGATGTTCTTGATCCCATTCTACTGGAAGAGTTTTTACTTTTCTCATCCAGATTGTCCAGTACCCTGAGGCAGAGGAAGAAGGCCCTGGAGGAGGGGGTAATGTTACATCCATGCCAGACTCCTCCCTTACTCGGACACAATGCTCACTCTCAACAAAATTCTAATCACCACCACCTGCATCGTATCACAGCATCAATCAGCCACACAGCATTGTTTGTCCGAGCTCATTTTCGACAAGTTTGGCAAGCTCTTACATTAACCTTTACTTGCCTAAATACCTACCTTGTGATATCCCTTGTGTTCTCCTCAATCTCTGTTTGATCCCCAGGCTCCTTTGATTTCCCTCTGTGTCTCCATAGACTCAGCATTTTGTGTTTGGCCTTTGCTAACCTGTGAATTTTTAAACCACTATAAATGTGAATTCAATTAAAAATCTGTAGTAAATTATTTTTGTCCCCCAAAACAAAAGTTGTCATGGTCATTTGCAGTATTAAGTCACAATTCACAGCAGAGAATGAATTCATCATGCATTGAACAAACTTGAGATTTGAACAAGCTAGAAACAAAGCCATCACTGCACTCTCATATCTGTTTACAGTCGCTCAACATCCATCGGCCAGGAGGAAACCTCATCCCCACTGACGAAGCTACACAGAGATTCCTCCAGTCAGTATAAGAGACTGATTTTAAATTGGACTTCAATTCATCTGATTGGTGCTTTGTTGCCTCTCATACACACTAATTTATGAGACAGAAACCAAAGAGCTTTAGAGAAAAGACTTTGATCTTCTTTGAGATTCACTGAATTGCAAGGCTCCAGATGCTGTTAATGGCTAGTAATATACTTAAGCTTCATAGCTGCTTAAAACTGTGTCCAATAGACTTTATTTAGCATAAAAATATAAAGGTATATCTAAGTATAAATCATCTTTCTTCTGCTCCCCATGGTTTCTTATTGTGGAGGAAATTTAAAAAAGAAAACCCCTTTTAAGCTGAAGAACCTTTGTTTCCAACATTGTGATTAAATTGAAGAATGTTTTGATGGTAAATTTGTCATACATTTGACATGCTTTATGCTCCTTTAAATTTTGAGTAGCTTGTTTTCTGACAAGCTTCATTTGTTAAAGTAGCTTACCCGACACTGGTTGTTTTAGTTCTCTATTTCTGTCTACCTTCCTCTTGTAAATAATTGAACTCCTGACTCTAAACCTTCGTGAAGATCTGTTGCAGGGTACCTTTTGAGATATACTCTTAATCTCTTCATGCTATCCTACAGTACTGCGTTTCTGTGACCTGCAGATCCGACTATGATGTGACTTGTCACATGTGACTGACAGTCATATTAACAATCACTCTGTGACAGTTAGTCACTGTCTCTGACAGCCCAACAGCGACTGTTAAGATTATTCCATGACATTTGGCATGATCATGTCATTGGGGATTGGAGGTTTTAATTTTTTGTTTTTCTGTTTTAATGTAACTTTCATCTTACTGAATACATTTAATTTACAAAAAAAAAGGTTTACCAAAAATAATAAAGATTAATCAGTTTCTTTAAAAGCAAGGCATGTTTTTTATTTATCTTGACATATGGGGAAAGCAAGTATTTTATTTGTAATAAATGGTTACAGGCATTTTTAAAGCGTAGAAAGATGATAAGCCATCATTACAGTTCCCTTACTATCATAATAATTGACTGTAGATGCACAAAACCATAAGATACAAAAAGTAGGTCAAGAAAATGAATCATGCCAAGTATAAATGCACAAAATATATTTTGTTTACCTAAGTCAGTCTAGCAGTCTAGTCTTCTTGTTGAACAACAGTCTTTCTTCAGCATGGTGTTTATTAAGATACGTCACTGGCTATTTTAGAAATTTTATAGTTAATCTATTATTTATCTATTACAAAATTAGTTATTGCACCTTGTGGTGAGCGTGATTTTACCAAGTACAAGTTGTTTCTGGATCAACATTCTTGTTGATCCTGGAACAACATTCAAATCAACCAATAAGATTTGAGGGATACATTTTCAGGAATGATTCACTGATTTTAGACATACATTTTGGGTAGGGTTAGGTGTAGGGATTGGGTTTAGTCTATGTTAAATATTATATAAGTCTATATTTTTGGACAGTTATGTTGATCTAGGATCATGTCTTACTTGGCAAAATCACAACCAAGAACATTTGTCTGCTGTTACCTCAGGGAATGATATCCTACGGTTGAAGTTCTGGAGTGTAGGAGCTTTTTTTTTGCTAGGGAGAACTGCTTTCTTACTGCTTGGAGTATTATCAGTGTTTTTACAATTCTGTATTTAAAATTTTTTTTTTATATAAAATATTACACCAAATCCCGGTTGATTGAAGTATTAAATTATGTATTATTATGGAACATGGAAAATCTTATTAAGAAATAAAGTTGTCACTACCTTGGAGAAAACGCCAGTGTTTGTGCTTACCAAGGAAAAAACAAAGTTTTAGTGCTAAGGGAGATGTAATTTTTCACAGACAAAATTGTGGAAAAGAAATGCAACTAACTAGAAATTGAAGGTCTTAATAATTCTGGAAATTAAAAAAAGTTAATTGCTTTATTAAGGATTTTGTAAGGCAACATTAAACCTGAAAATTCTAATTAAAAGTCAGTTAGATTAATCAACCAAAATATCACACATAAGATTAACATAAAGAAATTATGCACAAAGAAAGTATTTGTGGATCTCAAAACATACTACCATCAAGTCTTTTTAAACGTATACAATTAGAAATTTGTACATTAATGTGTCTGTTTATGTCTACATTATTTCTTATTTTATTTTTTATATATTTTGTTTTATTTAATTTACAGGTTTTATGTCAAGACATATCTAAATCTTTTGTTGTTTACCCACATGTTGAAGACAGCTGCTGATGTCATCTTCTCAAAGCTGGTATCTTATCTAGCAGTGCGAAAGATGCCAATATTCACTTTAGCTTTAAGTTTGAAAGCGGTAAGAGCTCCAGACCTCAAGGGAGGATCAACAAGACTCTACATGAAAGCTTGAGAACACTTGAACCTTCAGGAAACATGAGTGTGAATGAAGAACACAACAGTCCCTTTGGGACCAGCACTGAAGATGGCTGTAAGGAAATCAGGAACAACAACAGACATGCTGAAGATTCCCTAAATGGTGATGCCAATGCTAATGAAATCCAAAGAGGAAATGGAAAAAAAACGTTGAAGGCAACTGATACCCTGTCATCTGTATCTAACACTGAGGAACGGGTGAAGATGATTATCCAGGGCACAGATTGCCAATGTGATGACCCAGAGTTGGCTGAGTTTGAGAGGCTGGAAAGTCAGGAACTAGAGGATGACGAAGAGAGCATTATTCCTAAAGAGAATGTCAAGGGTGACACCAGTTTGATGCAGACCGAAGCAATGTGTCCAAAGGATGGCAAAAGATTTTCTCAGTTCATTTCAAAGGGACAAGAGTCTACTGTTTGTTCTCAGTCCACTAGCAAAGAAATGGTGGACAGCCTGGCAAGGACTCAGTTTAGCTCTGAAAATGATGTTTTTGTCTCTTGTCTCTCCACAATGTCTAGTCTTGGAGGAAGTCTTGCTAGTGCCCTGGACCATGCAGGCCGTACTCAAAGCTCTGATTCATGGCATGCTCCCTCAGGGCCATACAGAACTCTCTCTGAGGACCTTACCCTTGCCTCACAGTCCTGTTTAACTATTTCAGATAAAAGCCGGAGCTCCATACACACTGATGGCATGCCTCATCAAGCAGAAAAAAGTACAATGCACATTGGCAGTGTTGATCTTAATCTTAACTCTACCACCTTGCCTGAGGAACCCCTTTTAGAAGCACAAGAAAACCAACCAGCTACAGACTTTGTAATATATGAGAGCTCAGGTCAACTGACAAATGGCATAAATGAATGTAGCATTGCAAGGATCAAGAAGGTCCCTATTGAATCAGGAACTACCAGTCTGGACAATCTAGGAGAATCTGGAATTCAAGTAAAGGAGTACCATGGAACAGAAGACAAGACTTTAAATTTAAAAACAGTATCATCTGAGAAGAAACCTTGCCAACCTCTTGTTTCAGACAACACACTGTCTGCTTTACGCAACAGAAGGTTTTCCCATGATTCTGCTGGTGATAATAAACACAAATACCAGGATGAGGAATCTCATAAAACTGCTCTTAAAACCTCAAAACTAACCTCAAAGGACACACCTGTGCCCTCTAGTGGTTCTGAACCCCAACCATATAAGAAGCAAGCTTCTTTTGAAAAGACCCGAAGTTCTAGTGCATCGAGTTTGGAAAGGCGAAGACCTTGGGGCAGCCCATCTCGTCCTGAGACTCCTCCATCTCCTAAGACCACTTGTTCACCTCGGAAACAGCCTTCATCACCAGCCAAATCTATGAGCGCAGGAGAAGCAAGTCAGGAACGAAATGAAACTTTACAGAGGGGGACCACTGGTTTGAGGCAAAGTAAAACATTTTTTAATAGTAGTAGCAGTCTCCCAAAACCTGCTGTTCCACAACAACCCACTAGAGCAGAGTTTGAATCTAAGAAGTCTTCTCCACCTCAGAAGCCCAAAAATGTTCGACCAAAAATCATAACATATGTCCGCAAATGCCCTCAAGCAAAACCAGTGTCTGAAGGTCCCTATGAAGTATCGACGCTACCGCCAAGACTTACACCTTACAGTAGTTCACCAACCTCAAAAGAGTCTAAGCCTGAGGGGTCCAGAGGATCACCTGTGCTGAGCTCCTCTAATATCCTTTATGAGAAGTATCGTCAGGAAGTACAGAGGTCAGGATATTACTCCCCTCCAGGACTGAAGGCATCTGGGATCAGGCCACCCAGCCACACTGTCCCCCATAAACTGGTGGGCAAATCAGAGAGTTTCCACGGAGAGCTGCCAGATCAATATTTACAGGTAGGACTTCAACTGCTAACACAGTACTACTGAACATTAGATAAATGTGTTTTGCTTGTGAAAGCATAAGCAATGAGATTAATTTATTAATATTCTCAAGTGCTTTATTAAATTTGTGGTAACAATGACATCAATAGATGCTTCTTACGGTTTCAGGGTGGTAGAGTGGTTCAGCTAAATACCCATGATGCTGCTTCTGCCGTTTTCCGCTTTTCAAGAGCCTTAAGGCCTCAGCTTGGCCTTGGAGCTGTCACCAGACAGCCTGATGCTAAGAACAGGACAGTATTACCAGGTCTAAGGTCAGCGTCACCCCTTAGTTATACGGCTCCAGCTGTTCCTGCCCCAAGTAGTCATCAGGAACCTGCAGGTCAGTTGGCACTAAAATCTTCAAAGTCAAGTCCCCAGTTGTCAGTTGATTTTCTTCAGAACATGCAATGTCTAATCAAGCAGTATTGATTTGTATATTTCTTAAAATATAGCTAGACGAGCTAATTGATTTTATCCATAGATTAAGATTTGTTTGAGAGAAAATTAAGATGTCTGCTGCTTTACAGTAGATCAGAAGAGACTAGCATCGGGTGTGTCCCCCAAATTTATGCTCCCCAAACCGGGTCAATCTGGACTGCGTCCTCCAGGCTTCTCCCATCTGCCTCCTGCTCGACTGGCCACCTTTGGCTTTGTCCGCAGTGCTAGCGTGTCTTCTGTGTCCAGCAACCAATCGTCCGACAGCGTACACAGTGACCCCTACCGATCCAGCCGTGAGTGTTACAGCTCTTTCTTTAATAAATCTATTGTCAGCCACATGCAAAACATGCTCTTGCTTGGGGTACAGATGTCAACGACTAGGACACCTGAGTTTAACAATTCTGGGTTTAAAAGATTTGTAGTCTTTTTGATGTCTAGTTTGTACCTTTAAGCTCCTGTAAGAATGAGTGTTTTGTGTGCCAGTACAAATTCAAAACAATGTAGAAATTACCAGACCAGCCCATTCTCAGACCACATGCTCTACTACTCGTATTGTGTCAGGATTAGTTTAGGCCTTTTGGATTATCCAACTCTTTCTGTTATAAGTCTTCTGCCTGGTAGATACAAAGTGCAATCAATGTCTGTAACACCCTGCTGGTTTTTCTGTGTCTGTGCAAGACGAGGCATCTCAAAAAAATAAGACAAATAGAGCAGTGTATTCCAGTCTTTTTAAAATTAAATTCACTTAGTATCAGAATCCTAGTAAGTCTGAAATATCATTCATGATTAAAGAAGACTTCATAATAGTCATTTTAAAGAACAGACCACCTGCCATAAATATGTTATATTTCTTTTTGCAGAATTACATTGAGTTCTATGGATTTTATGTGTTTTTTATGAAGTTATATATAAGAAATATAGAGTCTGTGTATGTCGTTTTATAATTATATTTGCCTGTGAGGTGGTGGGCTGAGATATTTGAAACGATAAACATAAACAAAGAGAAATCTGCCTCAGTCTGATGTCTATGCAACTGTTATATTCATAGGCAGGTATCCATAATCTACAGATTTTCTAGAAAACAAATTTTTGACATGATTCCCCTGGTTTTTTTTTCCGTTTTCATTTCACTTAATGGCTAAATTAACAGATTTGATTGTTATAACCATTGATCTATCTGGCAAACTGTTCTTCTGCGCATATTATTGCATTGTAGTCAATCAGAATCAGATCAGAATCTTAACACATGTAATAAATTAGGTCAGATTTATAATTTTTGCATTTGTAAAGACATAAAATACAGTCATTTCTTTCTTTCTCTTTTTTTTTACTGCTGAAATGATAAGTGTTCTTACAAGAGGACTGAATGGGAGATGGAAATGACGTGTTAGTTGACAAACAAATAAATAAATAAATAAATAACAAGAATACAACAGAAGCAGAAAATAAAAATAAATAAGATTTGATGTATCTGTATACGTTGATGTATTGTTTGTTTATGCATATTAGCAACGCTTAGCAATGCATATTACAAATCAAATATACTTAATTAAATTTTATATATATTTACAGTAGAAAATTTAGAAAAAATCTTCATTGAACAAGATCTTTATTTAATATCCTTAAGATTTTTGGCATAACAGAATGTTTTGTCTTTTGCTATAAATATATACATGATGATTTTTTTGACCAGGGTCCAGGGTCACATATCTTAATCTCTTTCCTTCTTTCAAGTAACAATTGCTGCTTGAGAAATCTGTGTTAGTACTGTAATAGTTTTTTGGGGGGTCTTTTTGCTGAATTGTTGTTGGTTGTTTTATGCCTCAAGCATGAGCTTGCAAACTTCAAAGCATCTTAGACAGCCTCCTTAATAACCACAAAACTGTCATTCCACAGTTTCACATTTTTCAGGAAACTAATGTATTTCTCAAAGATTTTGTTCTCCCTACAGAATATCCCATTTGGAACCCAAGGGTTAGCTACATTTACATTTTTTACATTTACATTTATACATTTAGATGATTTTATTTTTAAGTGCATAAATAAAGGAAAGACAGCTGTTTTTAATGATCCTGTCATCTTCTTGTAGTATTTATTTTTTAATACAGTCAGAATAAAATGATACCATTTACCGACAATGAAATTGCAGCATATTACCCCTTTAATAAATCAGCCTGATATGATACTATAAACACATATCACAATTTTTTGTTTTATTAGGTATTCTGCATTGAACACATTAGCTATTAGCAAGCTAGAATCCTAACCAAAAGTTTGAAGAATGGGATGGTAATTACGACATATTTTCAGTGTAAAAGAACAAACTTTATTTTAAACTTCACATCAGACATGGCCTTCAATTTCCAATATATCTGTCATGCTGATCTGATATTGCAGACTGATATTTATCATATTATTTCAATTTGTTACCAATATCCCGGTTTGTAGCTCAAGCAGATACATTTTTACTGCACTTCTTTCAGTTATGTGCCTATAGCAGCTAATAAGCTGGAAATCTCACACATTCACAGGAAATAGCATACTTTACATTCAAATTATTGTAGAAAGCAACTTAAAATGACAAACTTCAAATGTTTGACTACTTTATTGAAGTTTAACAGGTTAGCATGGTCCAATTAGTCAAAAAGTTTCTCTCTCTTTCTCTTTGTTAATGGCCTTTTGAAAGACTTGGAAAGCTAGCCACTACTTTACATTCATCAGACATTGCTACTTATATTTGTAAGCATTTGATGGAAAATATGGGGCACACAACTTCAAAAATTCACTCTGTATAGTAAGTATGTCCAGGTATTATAAGACTCCTTAATATTTCTATTTAAACAGGAATTCAAGGCATGACACTTCAAAGGGCTTGTCCTTACATTCAAGGCTTGAGTGTCCTCTTATTCATTTATAGGCTATTTCACTGCAGTCATTCCCACAAGACTGCAGATATATGCTGAGTCTAGCAAACAGTGTCACTTTAACTGCTGATAATGTATGTGTTCTCACAGTACAATCTCTCTCTCTCTCTCTCTCTCTCTGTTAGATTCATAGTTGACTTTTCTTCACTGTGTTAATAAACCACACCCTTGTTTAACATCCCATTATGACATCAGCAGACGTCCCAACATGTCTGATGCTATAGTGGGGACACATTTGTCTCTCAGCTCGGACAGCTGAGGGGTCAACAGTGGCGCCTTCGCGTCCCAATTTTATGTCCCCTCTTAAAAACCCAAAGACTCCTGGCTTGTTATTTAAATCCAGAGACTTGTACATGCATGTGGCATTTTTGCTTGATGCCATGCTTGGTAGAAAAAACATAAAGGGCAGCTGTCGACCCTGCCCAAGTTATAGTGTCCACCACTAGGCCTGAATCACCACTTTCACTCTTATTTCCTCTCTGGGAAAGAGGAGTTGGGCTTCTACTATTTTTGAGGATTTTTAAGTTAAGGTTTAATATTTTAAGTCTGCTCATAATGCATCATAATTATTCTTCAAGATTCACTGTTGGTTTGGACATTTTTGGCAACTTTGTGGATTTTTAATATCAGATTGACTTAATGAAAGCAGATTATGTTAATTGTCATCTCCAAACAAATGTTTTCATTACTGGGGTATTTTGTACCACTTTTCACTTTCGTTTTAAAAAGGGATATTGAAAAGCAAGACCTGCACCCATGTAAGTGTTGTCTGTGATTTATAAATGTCACATACATTTTTAAAGAGGGCCATCTGACTTTATCTTGGGAATTTGACTGAATGTAATGAAATCAGCCACATGTCAGTGATTATTAAAAGCTTTTAGTAATATTTAAATTTTTATTTAAATATTTATTTTATTAATGTTGATTTTTCAGATTGATCCATGACGTGTTTAGTTCACCAAAGAAAGTTTGTATAATTTTGTAAATTAAAATGATTTTTTAGGTGTGTGGAACAAAAGGTTTTATTTGCAGTTTGAGGATGTCAAGATTTGTATTTCTGTCCAAAATATAAGTAAATTAACAATGTCTACTGTTTCCCCATGTTATATACACCAAGATTTTACGACTTGTTCTTTTTTAGATGCATTTTATTCCTCCTCATAGAGTGTGGTACCAAAATCAGAAGTACTTTATGGGCGTTTTTTTTTTGTCAAAAATATATATTTTTTCTTTCTATTGGTGAAGCACGGATTATTCTTTCCCACTGTATAGATTACATTAATTTGCTTGTTCATATTATATTGTGCTGTCTCTGGGATCGCTTGTTATCCAGCAAAGACAAGGAGCCAAATATTCAACATTCTCTTTGTGTAAACTCATTATTTGTTTTTTGTCCATTATCTGTGCTTTTCCGAATAAGATATACAGCTTTAGCCATAACACACAACAACAACAACCCTGCATTACGTATAGTCAAATCCTTGACAGCTTTACACTTCACTTTATTGATCTCAGTCAGTGTCCCATTTATTATAATTTAAGTCACATTTATCTCACCCTGCATCCACATTACAATTATTTTTTTGAGCTGTATTAGGATGTGTGAGCTTGAGAGAGGATGCGTCAGCATTTTCAAGACCTTTGTTGAATCAGGATACCTGGCAAAGAAATCCATTATAGATCTCAGATGAACAGACTAGATGTGAAAATGGAGACAGCGCATCTGCGGTGTCAGCAGAACATTCCATATAACTCTGTACACCTCCATTAGGGGGCAGCACATAATTTAGCTGAGGAACTTCTATAAGTAAAAAACAAAAATTAAGTAAATAAATAAATTCAATTGTTGACCCAAAAATTCACAATTCTGTCATGTTTTGCTCAACTTCATGTTGTCCCAAACTCATAACTTCACTGTATGGTTAAAAAGATAGTAGTAAGGTATTTGTAGGTAACAATGCAATATTTAATTAATTAATATTTATTTGCATCTCTGTTGCAACCGTTTTTGATGTGTCTAAAATTAATCTCATTGGTTTTTGGCTTAGCCCATAAGGACCCAGACCAATTTCTCCTTATAGGAAAATTATAACATGTTTTCTGCAGTTTTTTTTTTGTTTAAATTCAACCCCTCCTTGTGAAAGATCTGAAATGTTACATATGTATGACATTGAGCGTTAATTATACACTTTTAATGTTACATATATGTTACGTTAGCGAAAACCGTTTTAAGTAATACAGTTTAGCATTTTATTTGCTTTGCAAAAACATTTTTCAATACAACATAATTATGACCATTACATTTTACATAACCTCTTTTGTAACATGTGAAAATTCTACCTTTTCATGTATATGATTTAACCAGAAATCAATTTTTTTATTTCTTTTCATTAGAATTGGGGAATACTTTTGCCAATATAGTGCATAAGTGTAAAACTTTTATTTAAGAAATTTTTTATTCAAAGTGAGTTATGAATGAAAATAATCTGGGTGTGATTAATTCATTCAAAGGGAGAAAACAATACCAATACTACTACCATAAAATGTTTAATTGTTAAATAAGTTTTATTGTACAAAACATTGTATTTAATTGTATTAAAAAGTATACTTGTATAAAGGCCAACATAGGTAGGATTTTTCTTCAAAGACTTTTATTTTGCTCTCCACAGGTCCACACAGCAGCAGTGATGAAACTGCTCTCACACGCTCTCCTCTCCCTCCTGCTGAGAGCAGCAGTGGCAGGAGTCAGAACCGCAGCAGCCCCCCGCTCCCAGCCCGCCGATCTCTGCACCCACCCCCTCGTGCCTCACCCGTGGGTAAGTGACGCCACCCCAAGTTCATTTATTATGTGACCACTGCTGTGTCTCTGTGAAGTCATATGACCCTGTGTGCAGAGGTGTGTCAGTGACACAGCATGCTGCTGTCACCATGACAACAGCATTCATACCAATGAATATGAATGTTGAATATGAAATACTGCACATGAAAATAACACAACAATATGTAAAGATACATAAACTGCATTTTTGTGGAAATACAGAAAATATTGTCAATATGTATTACAGATATCTGTTTATTGTGGAAAATCAGAATTGTAAATATAGTTATCTATTATTACAAGTGCAGTACAAAACACATGTATTTATTTTTATATTTTTGTTAAACAGTCACTAAGCCTGCTGATTGCTAAAGAGATCTTTAGAATAATAATATAATAGGTAGACTCTGTAAACGATTCTAAAAGATTAAGCAAAACCTAGTAATTAGACAAAAACAATCCCTCTAATAGAGAAAAATGTGCTTCATAATTAAGCTGAATAATTAACCCCATCATTTAAAATAACTATTTTCTATTTAAATATATTTTAACATGTAATTTATTCCTTTGATGACAAAGCTGAATTTACAAGCAGCCATCATGTAGTCTTCAGTGTCACATGATCAATCAAAAAATAATCTAATTTCTGAAGACAATTATGTCTTAATATATATATATATATATATATATATATATATATTTATTTATTTATTTATTTATTTTTTGGTTATTCTTTGATAAATAGAAAGTTCAGTATAAACACATACATTTCAGTGTTGATTGAAAAAAAAAAAATATATATATAAATATTTTTAAGAGCTCTTTATTATTTCACATATCAATCTGACTTGACACTGCAGTCACAGTGGAGGAAAGAGAACAATGGTAGGCCAAGGGCTCCAGCTAGTGGACACTTTAGGCCATTACGTAATCTTTATATAAAAGCTTGTTTTGATTGCAGAATGAATCTGATAAATTTAGATTTTGATTTGATGGTACTCAGTATTTTTCCACAAATGTATTATATGTATATACTGGAACTGGAACTATAGTTCTGATTTACAACAGTGCCAAATGTCTGTTTGTCATTCAGCTTCTAGAAAGGAGTTTCAAAGGGATGTAGAAATCACACGACCCATTGTGTCATCCCCAAAGAGGTTTGCAGTGGTCTCTCCCAAGCCTCAGTCCCCTGGTAAGTGTGTGATATCTTTTAATTCTGCTTGGCTGCTGCCACTCCTCCCACTGTCATTTCCCATCCCTCATTAACCGGCTACTAGTGGTTGTCATAGCAACACTGTGAAGACTAAAGACTTCCATTAGGAAACTGTCAAGTAATTCCCTCGCTAATGCTTCTCAACTAATGGAAGCTAAACTGACACACTGTATAGGTCCTAAAATAAGAATCATTTAATTTGTTCATTCATTCATTCATTCATTTATTTAACAATTTAATTGAATATGATATTTGCTATTTTTTTTATTTCCTCAGTAATTCACTTGAAATACCTAATAAATTGAAATACCAAAATATAATGTTAGTTTGTAAACATTTACAAAATGATATATATGCATATTTATATCTTATTGGATGATCCAATTTTATTAATATTGGATCAGTAATATTGTGAAATATTTTTACAATTTAGAAGAGGATCTATTTTCTATTTTGATATTCTTTAATTTGTAATTTATTACTGAGGTGCAAAGCTGCATTTTCATGTAATAAACACTTCAGTGTGATTCACATGATCCTTTAGAAATCATTCTATTATGCTGATTTGATGCTCAAGGAATACTCTGTACAATAAGGTGTAATTTGTTAACATTGGTTAATGTATTAACTAACATAAACAAACAATGGGCAATATATTTATTATATTATTTTGTAGTCTATGTTAATGTAAAATACTTCAGTGCATTAGCAAACGTTAACAAAGACAGCTTGTGAATTGAATAATGCATTAGTAAATGCTAAAATTAATCCTGAACTTATATTGAATAATGAACCTTATTGCAAAGCGTTACAGATACTTCTACATTGCAGATTTTTCTAATTTTAATTAATTTTAATTTTAAAATATACATACATACTATACTGATTTTTTGTCTCTTTATTTTACTTTAATACTTTAATCATTTATACTTTAATTCTTTAAATTAATTAATACTTTAATGGATTATCAAAAGTGATGGTAACACTTAATTACTTAAGGGTTATGAGTAAACATAAGTTAACAACATTAGTCAACATGAACTAGTAATGAATGATACCTCCTTAAACATTTATTAATCTTACTTAATGCTAATTTTAGCATTTACGAATGGATTTTTTAAATCACAAGTTGTGTTTGTTAACATTAGCTAATGCACTGTGAGCTAACATGAACTAACAATAAATTGTTGTATTTTTATTAACTAATGTTAACAAAGATGAATAAATACTGTAATAAATGCTTTGTTGATTGTCTGTTCATTTTAACAAATTAAACTTTATTTTAAAGTGTTACTGAAGTATTTTGTGTTACATACAATTATGGATTATGTCATTCTGACGCCATTCTCTTTAGTTTTGAGCTGACTCATCAGGGCAGCATTATGGAAGTCAGCGGTTGCTGCTGAATTTTTTACCTCATTATTGTCTTTATCCGGATATTAAACATTTCATTTAAAAAAAAATTACAGTAAAATGTATAAAAACAAAAATTACATAATTTGCAGAGTCAGAATGAGCTTTAATGCCAGGTATGTTTACACATACAAGGAATTTGTTTTTTGTGACAGAGCTCAGAATGACAGAGACAATAAAAAAAGAATTATATACAAATATACAAAATAGTGTACAAAGTAGAACAAAAACTAAATAAATAATATACACATTAAAATTCAAAGACTTTTATTTTGCTCATTCAGTAAATTCAGTCCTATTTCAAGCATGCTTAAGTTGAGAAATAAACAGAGAATTCTGAGAGACTCAAAATAAATTTTATGCACATGTTTTTTGTTCATCTCACAGTCCGTCAGAAGTCATGTGTGGCCCGTCTGGGTGGGCGTGCAGAGGGTGTGGATGCTGAACGGGAACGGTTGATGATACAGAGACTGAAAGAAAGATGTGAAGATCAGGCTCAGCAGCTGATCATCCTGCAGGATGAGCTCAGGAAGTCCTCACGATGCCTGGATGTGTTCACCATAACCACGCATCACTTCTGTCAGAAGGTAACACACTGTCAAAGCTGTAAATGCTGGAATGCTGCAGTAATTAAGACCTAAAATGGTTGCAGGTTCAATACTAAGTTGAGATCCCCTGCATGATGTAATCATCAGATCATGTGGTGCTGGTTATAGGGTAAATCAGCTCCTGCTTCATATAACATTAGGGAAAGACAAAAAATTGTCATTTAAACTTAAACATCTTATTTACAGTTTGAAGATTACTAATTCCAAAGGGCAGTTTGGAGCAATGTTAAAGGGCAGTTTCTTAACCACAACTCAGAAATTCGCAGAAATCACTGGAATCCAGTCAGAGAAAAACATTTTGTGTTGAATTTTCTGGTCAAACTGTACTGACTGACCTGCATAAATTTTTTCACATAAATTTTTTTTTTACATATCAGAGTAAATTTGACTTAGTTTTTCTCCTGGGAAACATGTCTTCTGGAGCATCTGAAGGCCAGTACTAAATGAAAAAATATGATATTTAGTCAAATAGGAAATATCTACACATCTTCATTCTGTTCAATGAATTGAATTGTTTTTCCATCTGGAGCATCAGTGAGGGTTTGAGCCATCTGTAATAGTTGGCATATATAGCATACCAGGGTTGGGGCCATTCATGAATTGAATTGAGAATGAATGGTAAATTCCAATTCACTTCCTGGAATGGAATTGGA
>JAUCNO010000191.1:13205372-13223084 GCA_032353835.1 Enteromius viviparus
GCCAGGGCGGGGCGATAGTAATTATGTTAATGACGTCATTACGTTATAGCGTAAAAGAACTGGTGAACCGGTTTTTTGAACCGGTTCGTTGAAACGAACTGTCCGAAAGAACCAGTTCGCGGAAAAGAACCGGACTTCCCATCACTATAACAAAGCTTCTTTTTTTCTTTTTTTTTTCTTAGATCTGGGGGTTAGTGATGACAACTATTTATTTTTTTTTGGGGTAGAGTAACCATTTAACTGTTGAGACAAGAATTTAAGTGCAGCTCTTTATTTAAACAAGAAGGCAATTCAGTATGGGGAGTAATCCAAAAGGTATACATCAATGAAACACAATAACAAAAAGACAATGACTCTTATTGAGTAACTTATTAAATTAACAGAGGGAACAAAGGGGTATAAACACACAATATAACTCACAAGAACATTTGAAGATAAACAGAAACCATAGCAACAAAATGACAGACATGACAAACAAAAGGTTTATGGTATTTATTTTTAAATATATATTAAAGATCTTTAAATATATTTCTTCATAAATACCCCATGATGAGTGCCATGCTAGCCTTTTTTTAAGTATCATAGTATTGTCATTTATTGGAATACATTAATGTTACGTTGTTTTACACAGTATTTTAAGAAGAAGAATGTGACATAAAGTGTAACCCTTATATTGACTATAAACAATCTAATGTTTATCCAATAAAGAAAAGTGCTTTGAATACATGCAGGCTGGGTCACATGACATAGCGTATGTCCTAAAGGATTGAATTGCATCATGCATACTGAGTGGACTAGTGAAACATAAGCACATTGGAATTACACAGTACAGTATTTTACGATAACAAAAAATTTAATAATTAAACAAAAGTAATTTTTTTAGGACATGATATTTTATTTCTTCACACCATGACTTTGTTGACCTTACATTGTGCGCTTGGGCACAATGATGCTGTGATAGAAAAGGGCATTTTTTGAAAGCATAGCATTATCTAAAATGTCTTAGTAGGCCAATGCATTAGGTTTTTCCCTCACTTGAAGCAAGGAGCCTAGCCTACCCCTTACAAATGACAAAAAAAAAAAATTCACAATGTCTGTAAATGCACACTGTATGCATGATTTTATATATTTGTGGCAATGGGTCTGACTAAAACACTGTATTTTTAATAATAAGTTGTTGTGTCCCAATTATTTTGTTCATATGCTGTATGCTCTTTATACACCACTGTAATTGTAATGTTTAATTTAATTTTTAATTTAAAAAATGGCATTTGGGTCCCTGCTACTGTATATAAATATGAAACTATCTTCTTGGTAATGAATAATAAAAGAGAAAATAGATGTGGTGCAAATGTTTGCTGTGGAGCATATTATGCCACAAATTTGTCAAACAAATTATCATTTTTTTAATGCAAAAAAAATAGAAATTTGTTATTTTAATTTGTTTAGACATTCATACTTAATTCATTAGCTGTTACAATGCTAATTTTAACAACTAATTCTATTTTGTGATAGATTTCTATACTTTTAGTGCTTAAAGTTTATTGTTCAATGGTGGTATGTCTTATTCTTCATGTGACACTTTACTCTTAAGGTTCCTCACCTGAGTTCTGTGCCTCGGTCCAGTCCTGAAACAAAGCGGACAACATTCTGGCAGAAGCCGTAGCTCATGAAAAGCACAGCGTTTTCAGCAATGTTGGCTATGAGGGCAGGTGTGGTGCCCTGATAAAGCCCTCGAAGTCCAACTTGTTTGTAGACTGAGATGAAGCAGTGGACAAAACCTCTGTACAAGCCAGGGAAAGTCTGCATCTTCACCTTGGCTGTATCAAAGGGCTGCCCACTTAACACACATGCAACCCCACCTTATAAAAACAGAAGAGAGCCTGTATGCTTTTAAATACTACTCTTTCTTGTTTCTTACTGTACCAAAATTCTCATCATAATACAAAATGTGTGCAAATCAGACAGGTGGTAAATACAGTACATCATATTATAGCAGCCTTGTATTATAGCACAATCAAAGTGACAAAATGGGATTTTTAAATATAAACAGTTCTGAATCTGACATGCATATAAAGCACCCATAATTACAGTTGTTAATATAGACACAGGAAATTAGTAATACAAGGCTGTTACCACATGCTCCTGCTGACAGATCAATGATGGCTTGAGTGACAGGATGTGAAGCCATGGTTAACTTCTATATTGCATCAATTCCTGTAAGATACAGGACAAAATGTATTACTCAGATTCACCCGGGTTAACTAGAATTTAACAGAACAAACAGGACACTTCATAACAACAGATCAAAACACAAGAACATTCACAGAAAAAACACTGGCATTGTTTTTCTTTGTAAACATATGACCGACTGACGTCTTTCTGTAAAAGCAAAGGTCTTGCAGATTTTAGCTCTAATCAAACATGCTAATCAGTGTCTTCAGAATAAAATAGGCTGCATCTGAAATCTCCACCTAATTGGTGGTTGTGCAATCATTTGTGATATTTTTTTGTGTTTAAGACTGTTATCACTGAGAATAAGAATTATTTTGTTTGTTATATGGTAATTATGCAATAAGAAATATCACATATGTTTTTTACATACATTTAACAGAAATTTACAATAGAAAATGCGGATTGATGACAATAAATTATAAATAGGCCTGTATTAAAATAAAATAAACATCAATTTTACAATATATCATGCAACTACTTTATTTCAGTTTTCCCCACTTATTTACACTTAAACATACCTGGTTTTGTCAGGTCACCTGCTTTTTGGAATAACCAGGATTTGAGAAATCCTGCTCTACCCTGTGGTCACTAAAAAAGTCCTCACAAAACATAAGTTTAGTGCCTAAGTAAGAACCTGGCATCATTTATATCTGACGTGTGAGCTTTCTATTTATAGTACTAATCTTTAAACCAGATTTAAAGGGAATCCCCCTTGAAGGGTTAAGAGTCCCTTTGAGCCCAACACTGCCCATCTGAACCTCCTCATGTGTCAACATTCACATGCCAAGATCAGAATGCCTTAGTAACTTTAAACTCAGCTACTGCAAAAATATGTTCTGCATGATCGTACAGAGCAGGTATTCTCACACTCACCGCCCCTTCTTCTGGATAGCTGACTGTCTGGCAGCGAACACTTCTACAGACTATATCCAGTAATGTCCTTGGTTTAAGAGCCTCGGTACAAACCTTTCTGTGAAAGAAGTATTCTTAATACTGACGAAAAACACACCTGAACCCGGTACTAACACTCACACTTCCTAGATCAGCCCTGCAGGTGTGTACAGGCTACACACACGCAGGGCAGGGGTGAGTAGAGCTCGTCATGTGGGGGCTTTCTGGAACCATGTGCTTTGGATATAAGAGAAGGCGGACGTGTTGCTGTCATATCCTGCAGATGCAGAAGTTGTTGACTCAACGCAAAGATTGTGAAACAAGGTCATTTCTATATACGCGATTTGAGCATAACACAAAACAGTGACACTTATGTATTTTAAACACTAGATGGCAGAATAGCCTTAAGTAGCCTATAGTAATAGTTATCTAAGTCTTCAAACTGTGTACTGATAAGACGCGGTCACGAATTGTAACAAATATTTTATACAGATACAGTAAGGTCTATAGATATTAGGAAAGTACTAAATGAATTAATATATATATATATATATATTAATTATATTATATTAAGTTATATATTGCAAATTTTAAAATTGTGTATAATAAATACACCAAGATATACTGGTATGCCTTGTCCTCATTGGTTCCGTTTAATTAGTCAATAGTCAATCAATAGTTAAAACAGCTACAGCCCATATAAACATGGTTTCATAACAATTCGGGTTGGCGATTTCCAGTAACATAGCATTAAAAAATTTTCTTTTTCGCAATAACTGCTGTTGTCAACAAAAAATGTTGGAAAGTTGCGTCGATGATGTTTTTGTTTCTTTTTGTTTTCTCTCTGTGACTTTGATTAGTTATATTCTGTCATGACATAATTAAACAAACAAAAATATGCGCGACTGTGTATGTACAAGCAATTTGATGAAGCTAGAAACCATGCGATCAAATCGCGAGTGTTTTCATAACATCCAAACTCCGTGAAAGTATGTTTACTAGTTTTTAAGGAAGAAAACCCTGCTTGTTTCGCTTTCAAAAGCGCGCCTGTGATTGGCTGTAGGCCCTTGTCAATTACGTACGTGGGCGGCGTCAGGTGACATATGATAGTGAGTTCCAGTAAGCGCACTTAGAGTTTTGGTACACAGATATTCAACAAGCGACAGCAACAGGACAATCATATAATACTGGACTGGACTGGACTACAAAACTTTATATCAACACCAATCTGATGCCGTTTTAGCGACGTGGTGACTTTTCAGTCGTTTCCAATGTAACCAAGTCAGTTTAAAGTAACTGCATTTTCTTTCTGTTTGTTCTTTCGCGTTTCACGACATATTTTCTTCTGACTGTCATATGTGACATTTTAAGAGACAAACAGTATTGCTGGTACCATGGCTGACGCAGCCCAAAACCAGATGGTAGAGATCGACCCGGACTTTGAGCCGCTCTCCAGACCCCGCTCCTGTACTTGGCCGCTGCCGCGTCCGGAGTTCCCCAACCCCGCCGCCGCCGACTCCACCACATCGTCCCCGGCTCCTTCCGTCAAGCAGGAGCCCTCAAGCAACACGGACTTTATTAATAGCCTCAGTTTGCTGGAGGAGAATGAGGACTACCCTGATCAAAAGTCCCTCATGCTGTGCGGCGATTTCCAATGCCAGGAGAACTGCATCCACCAGCAGCAAATCCCGAGTCACCAGCAACAGGTGCCTGTCCTCTCCTCTCCGGTAGCCGCCGCCGCTGCAGCCGCGGCAGCAGCTCAGCGCAAGAGCAGCTCATCCAGACGCAACGCCTGGGGAAATATGTCATATGCGGACCTGATTACCAAAGCCATTGAGAGCTCCCCCGAAAAACGTCTCACTCTGTCTCAGATTTACGACTGGATGGTGAAAAGCGTCCCTTATTTTAAGGACAAGGGGGATAGTAACAGCTCCGCTGGTTGGAAGGTATTTATGTTTTCATTTTTGGTCTGTACAGTACACTCATGTGTCAGTCGGTTGCACCTTGTGTTTTGGGTTTTCACACCAAACAGTTTAACTTCTATAAACGCGTCTTGGTTACCATGGTTCCCGTTCAGATGCGCTCCCATCCAGCTGTTATGAAAACAAAAACGTTGTTTTTGGCAGACCAATAGCTCAGTTGCTATTGATTTTTGCTGTCTTGTGCGACATAATTACTTAGTTTAGGGGCTGATTATTATGCATCCTCCACTTATTGTTTTAGGATTGTCATGGGACTGTCAATAGTCTACATTCATTGTCGTGTAGGACAGATATATGCAGCACATGAGGTGGTGCGTTGCAGTCAATATTTCAAGTGCTGACCCATGTCACATGACAAGTCCCGAGTAACAAGTGTTTTATAGATGCCTGCTGACAGCAAAGACTTATTTCCACATTTCCAGGTAGAACTAATTGGAGTGGAATTTAGGACAAGATCAAAACTCTGGCAAGACCACTGCACAACCCCTACAAGACCCCTCGAGGCCCAAATACAGACTTAGACTTGAGCTGAGAAAGTGCTGCATTTATCCAACTCATTAACATGAATAACTTTTTGTCTATTTTTAGCAAATTGGTGGCTAGTTTGTCTGAATTTCAGTTGTATTTTTTTATACAGTCGACCTGCTGATAAATTTAGGGATGCACCTTGATATTTAAAAAACAAACAAACAAAACATTGTACAAATTCATATGAAATCGTCACATCATGACTAAAATAGTTGTTTTTCTCATCCAGTCAGGATGAATTTATTAACCGAAAAGGCATTGTCAATAAAATAAATAAATAAAGGGTTAAATAAAGTTTTTGAGGTCCTAAAAAGACAACACACAGACTAGAGGTTGAGTTTTTTTTTCAATGTAAGTGTGACAGATCCGTAAAAATGAGCTTTGATTATGTTTATGTGTCATGAAGATCAAGACGTCAAAGCACAAAATACGTGATAAGGTGGATCCTAATAAATCAGTTTGGGTGACACACTGTCTTACTTTGTTGTACCACCAGTATGCCTGAACCACCCTGGCAACGGGAGAAAACAGGAAAACAGTGCTTTTTATATCCATGGAAACCTCTTCGTTAAGTGGGTCCAAAGTTGTGTTGTTAGGTGTAGTGTATCATCACACCACACGCTATTAATATCTACGGGATTAACTGTCAATACCCCCATGATGTTTGCCAAGTATGCAAGCATGGCGATCTACGCATGCAAGGAAAGATCCGCTCCACCCTCTGATTTATTGTGTGTCTGTGTGACAGCATTCCACAATTGTCATGCTTTTGTTCATCCGTTGGAGAGGCGTATATGAATTGATGATTGAATGCATTTGGAAACCAGTGCGTTTTAACTCACTTACCTCTGATGACACATAATTCTTAGTAGCACGGGCAGCACTTAGAGCCTTTCCCACTCTTATCGGAAGCACATCTGATAAACCCAATGTCAAATCATGTGTGTGTTTGTTTTATGGTAGTAAAACTGATATGATCTATGCTGTGATTGGATACTCAGTACGTGTGACTCATAAAGGGGCAATGTTTTTTTGAGAACCACAGGAAATTTCCCGCAGGAACTGTTCAATTTTATTCTGATCTCATAAACAATGTGGCGCTGGTAACGATCAGTTAAAAGGTCCCTTTGGGGCACAGCTTCTGTCACTCCAAACCAATATGTTTGAATTCTTTGTTATGTTCAACAGACAAATAATTTTTTTTTTTAATCTGAGATTGTTTTGTTGGTGAATAGCTATTATATAGTTAAGATATTATTTTTACTGTTTTTGTTATTATTATCCATCATAATAGTATTTTAAAAACTGGTTTTACGTCTTATTATATTTTTCATTTTTACATCTTATTATAATTATTATATTATTGCATTATTAAATATGCTTTATAAAATCATTGGTTTTTGTATATAAAAATTGAGAATTAGGCTTATTTTTTAATTAAAAAAAGACTGCATGGATTATTTTTATTTTTAAGATGTATTTGTCATATTGCATGACTCTTGAAATAAACTAATGAAATCAAAAACAGTGATTAGAAATTGTGGAAATATATCTCTTTATATGAATTTTAATTCAAAATATTGATGAAGAACTTAACTTGTAACTTAAACTGTAAGTTGTAACATGTTGGCAGGCATCTTTCTCCAGGCAGTCAGTCCTGTTGGGGAAGACAGAGGGAGGCAGGCACGTTGCTTTTTGCCAGCTTTGTTTTCTCCAGAGAGCTGATAGTCACACAGAGGGGGAGAAATCTGTCAGCGCTGCTCCTTGCACGCTCTGATCATGACAAGAAAATTGAATCTTTCACAGCCCCCTTAAACCCTCCCCAATCAACCCTCAGTGCTGAATCATCTGACTAAAGAAGGGCTCTGTATTGCTGCTGTCTGGGCTTCAGTCCAGGGGAGTAACACACAGTTTAATGTCACACCTCTAAAGGGTGAATTTTTGAAGCCAGGTTACCGTGCACGAGTCACCCTTTATCCCTTTCCCACAATCAACTGAAAACCAGTGTCAGTTATGCTAGCTCACCGATGTGTATTTAGCATGGGAAATTTACTTGGTAACAGATGTGCTTAAAGACTAATGGCACATTAGTTAAATGGTGATGTTAGTTGTTTAGTGAATGGAAACAGAAAACAGTTTAAAGGAAAACAATAAAATGTTATTTTATTATTTCATATTTTTTTTATTCCTCTATTCTGAATAAGCATATATGCTCTAAACACTTACCACAGGTTGATTCTAGTTTGAGTTTTCTATTTAAAATTTGTACAGTCACAAGCTATGACAATGCACATGAATCTGATGCTTTCTGTAGAGAGGCTCTTGTGTTGTGCTGTGAAGCTCCTGTAGTGTATATCTGTCTTTAGAGTGGTAAATTCTAGTTGCTCTTGCATGTGTTGGTTTTGAAAGGTGATTTGAGGTCTTTGAGTGTTTCTAAACAAACATGCCTAGACGGTTCGGTTTGATCTGTCCTGTGTTGTTCCTCCGTTTGCTCTTGCTATATCTAAGAAACAAACGTCACTCTCACAGTGTAAATATTTGATGCAGGTCTCTGTCGCCAATCACTTGAGGGCTCTTTGATGTCCGCAATTGATTTTCCTGTCCTGTGGTACGTCACACTTTGCTCCTGTGATAACCCATTCTAAAATCAACTGACGCTTTTTGAAAACTGTTTTCAAAACACAAACTTTAGCTCAGGTAAATGCATCTTAAAAAACAGGTAGGGCCAGAAATATTTTATTAAACGCATCCAAAATATTTTTATTTGTTTACAGAATATATATATGTGCACTTTGTATATTTATTATGTATATATAAAGACACACATATGTACAGTATATATTTAGAAAATATAAAGTATTTCTATGTATATATTTACATAGAATAATATAATTTATATAGAAATATATTTAATATATAAACATAGCATATTTTTCCTAAATACACATGAAATATAAATCTTTAATGTTTGAATTTATATCTACAATACATAATAAATATTAGGGCGGGCGATAAAATGATAATGATATGTATCGCAATAGACACGTGATAAATAATAAAACAATAAAAAATGTGTTCGATAAAACGTTCAATATCTTTTATTCTTCGTCGGAAGAAACAGACGAAGCTAGTTTGGTTGCATTAACAAAGGCACTCGCTCTCTGGTAACCTAGCAACTTAGCGAGTGATACGCTAACAGCCAATCATGTATCCACAGTATCACTTTTGGTTGCACCATATCATTGTCTTGTGCTGTTCCGCTGAATTACTTTTCATACGTAGAAAATGAGTGCTGCAGCGAAATAGGAAATTGTAGATAAAAGAGGAAAAGTCAGCTCGACAGGATGGCAGTTTTTTGGATATTATAAGTCTGACTGTAGTATGTTGTCTGCAAATTATGGTAATACCACAAGCTTGATGTACCACCTTAGTGCTCACCCTTTGGAGCACAGCCGTATTCAACCAACAACAACAACAACACCACACAAGCAGCAGACTACCATGGACAGGTCCTCAGCATCAGTGCCTTATGTCAAAGAATTTAAATGGTACAAAGATATAACGGAGCCAGTGGAATTGTGTCTGCATTATAATTTTAAAGATTTTCATGGTTGTTGAAATTTCTGTTTTAATAACTGAGGAGATTATGTTCAGAGTTAGGTTAAATTTAAAATAAAAATGTTTAAATGTAATATATTTTTCTTCTGGTCCTTATTTTAAATGGGTCATAAAAAATATCAATAATTAAATGTGCTTTACAGTTGTCTGCCCAGTGAAAATAATCTGCAAGAAAAAATGCAGGTTCCACCTGACCTGCATATTGTTTATATATTTTTGCAGCAAAATGCGAAATACAATTTGCTTTGTTTTTTAACCAAAACTATTAAACTTTTCGGTTAGTGAAAAACCAAAACCAAGTTTTTTTGTTTATTTAAAAATAATAATATTTAACAAGCAAGTTTATTTAATAATAAATGAATGATTAAATTAAACACACAAATTATTTGTTAATAAGCATTTACGTTGCACATTAGGCAATTACATAAATGCTGAATATTTATATTTTATTTAATGCCTTTTTTAAGATATTTCTTTTCTTTGGAAAAGTGCTTCCTGTGATGCTCACATTGCCTTCTGCTCTATTACTGTGAGAAAGAGCAATTAATTCCTTGAAGAGCTGAGAACATTAGATGTAACATCATTCCAAGAATCACATTTTTTGGCCGAAGGAAATCTGTGTCTTGCTTGTGTAGCTCCTGCTGGGACAGTACAGCCAGCCCTTGTACTTGAAGGATAGTTGCATTCATCCAAAACCCTGACCTCCCCTCCATTCTCACCCCTTCCCTTGTCTCACATCCTAGCAACAGCCTCTCTTCTGGCTGTCACTTGTACTTAAGTATGGGTTGCTAAACTTAATCAAATATGACAAATATAAACTGGGTCTTTGGCTTATTATTATTTTTTAACTGTAAATAATTTTTTTTAATGTAAATGCTGCGTTAGGCCAAAGCAATGGATAGAGCGCTCAGTCATCCCCTCAGGCTTGGCTGCCTGACGCACGCTTTTGCTTGAGTTCAGATAAGGTGACACTCATTAAAGGTTGCATAATGAAACGTTTACTGGAATCTGAGAGCTTCAGGCCAAAGTCTGGTGCCACTTGTTAGTCAGTGAAACTCCTTCAGCAGAGAGTGAGCGAGACGGGGTGGCTCTGCCTCTCTTGTGCACTAATGTGACCTGCATTTCCAAATGTAGACAAACTGAAATCAAAGGGCCGATGGATATGTAATTTTGGAGCACGTTTCATCCTAGGCATTTAGTCTTGCAATAAACCTCTTTTAACCTTTCCCTTCCTCCTGTCAGCTTGAGGTATCGTTATCCTTTCTTTCAGTCTGCACCCTGTTATAGTGAATGTTTTATGTGCTGAATCACTATTCCTGGCATAAAAGTAGTAGCCATATGCATCTGAAAGTGCATACGTGTGTGAAGGTGTTGTGTATGAAAAACCAGTGTCATAATGTTGTGTATTTTAAAGCAAAGTTAAGTTTGAAATGCTTGTTTGTTTTTTAGACTCTTTTTTTCTTTAGACTTCTTTTTTAAATCAGGGATATACAGGGATATCCTGCTACTGCAGGGCCAATGTTCTGCGATGTTTAACTCCATATGGCCCCAACACTTGCTGAAAGTTTAAAGTAATCTAGAAGACCCTGATTAGCTGGTTCAGGTGTGTTTAATTAGGTTTGGCGCTAAACTCTGAAGGATAGTGCCCTTCAAGAGTAGCATTTGGACACCCTTGCTTTAAAGAGTTCTCCCAAAAAGGTTATGTCCAACATTAATTATTTAGCTTAACTTACTCCAAATGACAAACAGTGATTTCTGTATGACCTCTGAAGAAAAAGATTTTATTTTGAAGAATATCCTGGTCGCCCTATTCCACTTAATGAAAGTGAATGACATAGCTGTCAAACCAAAGTGATCTGGTCACAATGGTTAGGAGCTCAATGGAGGGAAAGATGTTGTTAGTGAATAATAACTTAAAGTCTATTCATTGTATTCATGGCTTCAGAAAATTGCTCACAAGTCTGTCACAAGTCCCATATTATGGTCCTTTTTTCCGTCGTTTTAGAACTTGACAGCCTCATACACTTTCATTACATGCAAAAGTCCAGGATATTCTTTAAAAAAATCACCTTTTGTGTGAATAAGAAAATAAAAACAGAATAAACAAGCCCTACAGGTTTGGAATGATGTGATGAAATAAATAGAAATAGAGTCGACTATAACATCCAGTGCTGCTTCTGGAGGGAAGATGTCCTATAGGGTTTAGTGCCAACATTTCCCAACACATTTGTCTTGAAGCTTCCAGTAATTCTGAAGACTGATTAGCCAGTTCAGGTGTGTTTAATTCGGATTTTAACTAAACTTTTCTGGATAATGGATTGGATATCCCTGCACACACACACAAAAGACTTGGCTTGGCACATATTATTTTCATGGAAGTCGAGATTACCATCCTAACCCTGTATTTTTTCAATACTCTGTTTACATTTTCGACCTGAAGAACCAGAGACAAGAAGCAAAGTTTTATGTTGCACCCTTCTCCAGGCTAAACATACCACTGACAGAGAAAAAGAAATTAACAAGACCAATGTTTGATATTCTTCAAGCACTGTGGGATCAAAGGGAAACATTTGCAAGCATTGAAAATATGTACTGCAGATTTATGTTGTTCTGCAAGTGCTTAGTAGTACAGTTTTCAAAGAAATCAGACTCAAGCAATTCATTGTCATTACAGTATTTGTTTTGAATAGCTACACATTTTCCAAAAGAAGAGACCTTTTGAGCGAAATTGTCCAACACTGAACTTGTCTAAGAGTTTACTTACAGTTGTTCTTATTATGTTTATCAACAGTGGGCTTTAGTCTAGGCAGTGTATTTTCAGCAGTGTTAAACAGTGATCTGAGGTCCCTCACCTATGATGTAAGAGTATAATGTGGTAAAACCTTCCAAGTAGGACAGTTCTGGCAAGTCCACAGGAGACCTTTAAAACCATCTGCTGCATGAAAACTGTGGACGAAGTGGTGGGGGAAGAATTTTGGGGCTCAACAGAGCAAACGGGGGTTAGCATGTCTCTTCCCACACCCTCCTGTGCCCATCTGCCTGTCTGGGCAGGGTGACAGGGTGTCGTAACCAGTCTTGTTGTGGTCAGAACATGCTGATATCTCAATGGACCGCTGGCCGGAGCCCAGGGACAAAACATCACATCCTCATGATTCAGTTTAACAGGGTTGGGGATTGCATGAGGTAACAGGCCACAGAGCTGCATGTTGGCAGGATTGCTGTTTGGGTTGCAACAGGCTCCCCCAACCCCATAACATATAAATACAAGGAGAAAGATGGCAAATATTTGGACATACATGTCGGATAGTTTCACCACTGATTATATGTTTCAGCGGTGATGTAGACGCTTGGAGCCTGGGGCTATTATAAGGTGACCAGCTTTCTGAAATGAGAACCGGGGGCATTTTTAGTCTAGTGGTCAACATATCATTATAATTTCCAATGTTATTATCTATTAATTAAAAAAAAAAAGACTTGGCTGTAATCAAACAAGTCAGTATTTAGGAGCAACTGGCTTAAAGTTTTGTTTTCCACTTGCTGCTCTTTCTACAATGTAACAGCATGGTTGCGGGACTTCAATCACATAATATTAACCTACAGGTCAGAGATATTCTGGAAATTTGGCGCAGCAAAATACAACTGAAGGAATTTGCAGCAACTGGTTGTTTTTCCTTCTCTTTGCAAGATTTAAGAGCCCATCTGATGCTAAGGGGTAAACATACTGGACCATTTAAAACCAAATAGTCATGTGGAGTGAGTCAGAGTGAGTCACAAAGTTGTTTGGTATGATGGCAGTAGGTGAGCACAGCACCAGTGTAAGAAACTCATCTACTCTGTCTTCATTGTACTGTCTGTACCGTCATTAAAGGGCTCATCTTATGATGGAAAATAAGGTTTTCCTTGTGTTAGAAACAACATAGATATTCACAATGTTAAGCCTTCTCCAAAGTGTACCTGTACCATTTATTGAATATATATATAAAATTGTACATATATTCAAGAAAAAAACATTGGCACTCTTGCACTCTAGCTCCTGTAATATTGCTAAACTCTATATTATATATAAGTAAAAGACAAAGAATTTACAAAGATTTAAAAATTTTGCGTACCAGTATTTCTTTGATTGCTCTGTGAGTATGAACGTGTAAACGGTCACTTCAGTAACAGTGATTTTGTTCCTTCCACTTGCAGTTCAGTTCAGCACTGTCATTCATTCACACTGAAATCTTATATTGGCCACATTTAAAATTATCATATAAACAGCCATACAAAAATCATACCTTAGAAATAAAACAGAATTGAGCAGTAAGGCTCAGAGTGTTAGCATAGCCTAAGATGAAATACAGGTTTTGGCTGGAGCAAGGTACATTAAACACATAATTAATGTATTAAATTGTCAGCAATCATTTTTGTTGAAAAAAGTAATACTTTGAGAATAAGGCAATAAAGGCTTTTGCACTGTTAATCCAAATTAAAGGCTTCTTTTTAGTCATGAAGAAATGTGTAAGTTTCCACAAAAACATTAAGCAGCACAATAGTGCTAATAATAAATACAGCATTTCTTGAGCAGCAGATCGGTATATTATGATTTCTGAAGAATCGTGTGACAACTTTCACACTCTTTTCGTATTATACTTTTATGTGTATGTACTAGGTCAGCACAATATTTTGGAAATATAATAAGGTGTGGAGAGCCGAGTCGTGATGAAAAGAAAATCACTTTGTGCACTTTGCCAGCAGAAACGATGTTTGTTATTAGGCAGCGCTCCTTAGGAAGAAGATTGAACTGTCAAATCACATTTCCTGTTAGAAAGAAGAGGTTCATCTGCTGCTGAGTGACAAATGAGGGAGTCAGGCCGATAAGAGTCATGGACGGGACCACCCAAACTGATCACAGGGGCTACCACTCAGCAAGCTACACTTTGCCCCTTTCTGGGTCATTTTTGTGCATGTAAGAGAGAAATATGTGCTTTCATGTCGGAGTTTGTGTGCAAGTATATTGTAGCCGTCACTTTTATGAGCCTGCCGGCTGCCGAGGCCCCAAACCGCAGGCATTACCCTCTCCACTGTTGTGCAACTCCTGCCCTAAAGCGATTATGTGTGGTGCCTGTCAGACTGGCCCACTCTTATGACACATAGACACAGAGTGACTGGCTCATGCTCATACAAACACACTCTCACACACACAGACATGCCTTTTCACTCAATATTCAAACGTTGACCCACTTCTGTGCCAAAAAGCATACCAAGTACGTAATCTTGATTTGTATCAAGAGCGATAGAGAATATGGAGATGTTAACAATTTCGTTTTATTTATTAAATAGTGTCAAATGAAATCCCAGTGCGTACTGTGGGATTTCATTTGACACTATTTACATGTTTACATTTGTGTCTTCATGCCAAATGTTTGCTCGAAAAATAGTGACAGAAAAAAAGGGTTGCACTTAAGGCGTCCTTGTTACATTGTAATTATACATTTAAGTACTGAGTAATATTAATTAACTACATGTATTTACTGCCGGGTTCAGGTTAGAATTAGGGTTTGGTTTAGGGTTACTTGCATGTAATTATGCATAGTTAATTGTTGTTATTATAATAGTAAATACATGTAACATATCTCACAAGGACACCTTGAAATAAACTATAATGTACTGCAGCAAGCTGTACTGTACTGTACAGTACATTACTATTGTACAGTAGATTGTACTTAATATAATATAATATAATATAATAAACCATTAAAATGAAATTAAAAAGCAAACAAAAAGAAAAATGGTAAAATAAAACAAACAAACAAAAAATTCACTGGTCCCTAAAATTTTTCTTTTTAAAAAGGTTGATAAATAAAATTGAGTTAATTAGACATGCTTTTTTAAATTAATGAAAATGAATATAACTTTTAAAAATGGAAGCAGAAAAAATGTGAATACAAAAAAAAATATAGGCCCTACCCTGTGCCAGTAACCAGTTTTCACAGTTGTGTGTGTGTGGCCGCTGTTTTTGTGATAGTGAATTCCTGGGTTGAGTCTGAGCCATTTGGGCAGATTAAACGTGTGCCCACATGTGCGCTCTGTTTTGTTTCAATGAATCATTCATGCCGTTGTTGGCCTGTCGACTCACTGAGGCTGAATACATCGCAATATAGTGAAAAAAACAAGTGGCGGGAGTTTTAAGCCTCTTCTCTCTGTTTTGCTTTGTTTCTGTTTGTTCGCTCCATGTTGGTGATGTTTTGATGACCAATATTTCCATGCGTCAGTCTCTTCCTGTCAAAGGGTTTTGTGACTCATACAACCTTGGAGTGAAAAGCTGGATCGACCTCTCAGTAGAATGTGTGTCTGTAGTGTAGATGTTCATATTATAGTGAATGTAATTTGTACTGAATGCCAAATAAAATCCAAAAACCGGTTACAAAATTACAATTCAAAACAAGTTCAAACTGCTTCTTGCTTACATGCTTGATATTTATGTACAGATGATGCTACTAGTTTAACTACATTTTTCAGTAGCGTGTTGGTAGCGTCGCTGTTTTCTGAATCAAATTGCTTTTCAGTAGTGAAGCTCTTTTATTGATCAAGTAGCGCGGTAGTGTCCACACAAGCTAACGTTACATTTCCAAAGCATTTCTGACGCTTAAGCACAAATCGGAAATACAAATGCTACGGATCACTGATCCTAGATCAGTATATGACGCCACCACCATACTGTACATGGGCCAATGCAGCCGCATAATGGCAATGAGCTTTTTGGTGTTAGCGTCACCTTTTGCATCGGACGCGTGACATGCTTGGGCGAACACTTTTTAGAAAGATGGCAGAGAGGCATTAATCCCGAGGAGGGAAGTCACTACGAGGCCATACCTCGAGAAGTTCATGACACTGACTGAGGCAACTCTCTGTTTTTGGTATTGTTTGGATTAGTTTATAATTCTACTAATGTTGTTTTTCCTGTGGTTTAAGCTGCACTGAGTTACACATATGCATGCATTCAGATAATAATACATACACACTCTCGACACCTTTTTTTCCCTTGTCTGTCGGTCACTATGACGTTATGTTGTGATGACAGACCGGGGTCATTGACTTGGTAGCCCTGATTCGCTCTGATAGAGAGAAAACGCCAATCAGAATTCTCAAAAATCTCACATTTCATTCAGTGGACCGTTAGGGATCGTATGTCGATCACAGCATCGGGGGATGGGTTTTCATCTGGCAAGGATGCAGATTCGGCCAGACTGCCGCCTTCGGGTGCTACAGCCCGAGCCGAGTCCGACTCTGAAATAATTGCCATGCTCGCTCGGACGGCCAAGAGCATCGGGTTGGAGGTTTCAAAACCTCCTAGCCCTGAGTGCTCCCGGCTGTATGATTGGTTCTTAGAGTCAGGCCGTGGTTTTCAGCCACGTCTGGCCCTGGTTCCTTTCTTCCCGGAGGTGCATGAGGAGCTGAGGAGTCCTTTCACAGCCAGAAGCCACTCGTCATTCTCCTCCGTCCTCACCACTCTTGATGAAGGAGAGGCCATGGGTTACGAGACCATTCCCCATTGCACTTGTGCTGCAGAGCGCCGCGACCTGGAGGATTCGCCCTCGCCTCCCATCCGGCCTCTGTAGAGCCATGGCAGCTCGCTGCCAGGGCCTACAGTGCGCCTGGGCAGGCCTCCTCCACGCTCCACCTAAGGAGGGCCGGGTGGAGAATCTTTGGATCCCTTTTTCGTTGCGTTCTGCCGCGGGCCTCAGGGCCTGTGGTACACAAAAGGTCAAATATGGAACAAGCACCAGGAGCGTGTTGCATGATAGTGAGCAGTCAACAGCTGCCACATGGTCATCCACGCTACCCTGCTTTGCCAGCGGCCCGGAAGTCACGGTTCTTGGAGGCCCCGCTTCCTCCCGGACTTTCGGCCAGTCCCTCCAGGGACACAAGCAGGCGCGCTGTGTCCAGTCAGTCCGCTGCTCAACCCAGCCCTGTGTTCCACTGCACCCATTCTGGCAAACTGGTGACTCCATTGGTTCCATTGGCGATGAGACTGGAGGCATGGGCCAGGCTACCCAGTCCGTCCAGATGGCTCCTTCAGAAGATCCGGTTCGGCTACGCGATTCAGTTTGCCCCGCGTCCTCCCAGATTCAGCGGCGTGCTCGAGACTGTGGTGGCAGCCCGAGACGCCCCTGTACTGCAAGAGGAGATTGCAGTCCTCCTGGCAAAGGATTCAATAGAGCCGGTCCCTCCTGCCAAGATGAAGTCAGGGTTTTACAGCCCATACTTCATTGTGCCAAAGAAGGGTGGTGGCCTTCGGCCCATCCTGGACCTGCGAGTTCTGAACCGTGCCTTACACAGTCTGCCGTTCAGAATGTTGACGCAGAAACGCAGAAGACCCTGAGACCCTGGCCTGGATTAGGCTTGTGCCGGTATTCAATAATGCGATAAATCGCGGTAATGAATATGCACGATATTGTTATCGCGGGCACTT
>JAUCNO010000191.1:13223184-13235477 GCA_032353835.1 Enteromius viviparus
ATATAAAAGGATGCAACTAATGCATAAAGATTTATTTTATATAATTAATGCAACAAAAAAATCATAAAACATGCCCTGCTTAGTGCTTATTTATATTTATGCAAGATAAATATTAATAATACACACAGTGAAATGCTAACACAGATTTTTTTAAATTAATGCAAACTTGTTTAATTGTGCAGTTCTAGTTATGATATGCAATAATAAAACACACATGCTGAATTCTCTGAGCGTCTCGTTATGATCAGTTATGATTGTATACAGTCAGGACACAATCAACTTTCTAAATCTACAGTATTGTATATTTGTGTTTAAATGAAGAGATCCGGTGGACTGACTAACCACGCTGAACAAAAGCATTAAAAAGATTCTCTCTTATCGTGATGAATTTTCACACAGAGATACGTAATAATGTCTTTGATATACCATATCTGCTATTTAATTTAAAAAACATTTATTATATCTAAAGGGCTGCTAACTTTTGAGTTCAACTTGGAGTGAGAATTCCCACAGTGTGTGTGTGTGTGTGTGTGTTTGTGTTTAATACAATATATACAATTTTATTGCTATATATACACTATGTATAACAGCTAAGTTTTCTCTGACATCTGAAAATGCCTAGTAGTTGAGTCGAAGGGAGAGTGGGGTAAGGTGACCCACACCTTGTATCTTGCTAACTGTACACTTTTACTGTCATGTGACCATATATTTGGGAACCACCCATTATTTCTGTCAGACTGAAGCACAGGGGAGAAGTAGAAGCCACCCATTTACCAGAAGATGTATTTTATCACATATCTTTTCATCTGTAAGTCTCTAATGGGAACGTTGTAGATAGATATCCACCATCCCAAGAATATTTGGACTTTTTTTAGTTTATCAGTTTCAGTGACATTTATTCCTTAATTTTTATGATTTAATTTAATTTGACTTAAAAACTCTGATTAGTCTGTATTTGGGAAAATTACAGCTTTGTTGCTCAACATATCATCATAAATGCAAACAACTAAAGACTGAATTTAAACTTCATTTATGTAGTTTAAGTTAGTTTTAAGAAACAAAATATAAAGGAAATATGGCTGCAAAACGTCTAGGTTACTATTGTAACCAGACGTATGTCGTATCGACAGACTGGGTCATATACTTGGGAGCCATGAATCGCTCTAACATTGAGAAAACGCCAATCAGAATTACTTCTGACTGGCAAGTGGTAATTGGCGTGCCACTCACGTGCCAACGTGCTGGATATAAGCGGCACAGCTGCAACCACTTAATTAGATATTGCTGAGGAGCCGAGAGCCAGGCCCCCCCGGTCCTCAGCGGTGGGGTTCAGAGTGATGGCAAAGGGACATACGTCTCCGTTCCCTCCATCAGGGAACGGGGGTTACAATAGTAACCTAGACGTTCCCTTGTCTGTCGTTCACTACGACGTATGTCGTATCGACAGACTGGGTCCCATATGGAAAGCGCCATCACCGAAGAGCCCCGTCGCGTCCTGATAGCGCCGCCGTAGACGGTGCTAAGCAAGTCACAACCTTCCCTCGCCCCTGCGCAGGCACTCAACCACGGCACCCGTGGGGCCAGTGGGAGGCCACAGCGCAGGAGTTTTCCCGACCCAGGGAGGGATTTTGACCTCCCGAGGATTGCTCAGATCCCTTTTTGTTGTTACAGTTTGACAGCTCGAGGAGCGCGTTCGGAGGAGCGCACAGAGATCCGCTGTATGGGATGTCCCGTAGGCACCCATCCCGAGTAAAAGGGGCTGACCGTACGGGCAGCACGCCTAGTACTGGGCCAGGTGCCAGACTGCTCTGCTCAGTCTGCATCAAAACGAAACGCTGGGTCCTCACGAAGGAGGAGCAGCCGCTCCGCCGGCAAAGCAAACGGGACTGGCACTACGAGAGGCACGGGAGGGTCCAGGGCACGTAGCACTGGAAGCACCTCGCTCGTGACTCACGCCAGCAGACGCTCTCGTGGTCTCACGTGGAACGGCTGACGACGCACCCGCCTCTCCCCAGAGGAGCGAGAGACGAGACCGTAGCACAGCCAGAGACAATTCCTCTTAGGTCTGAACTATCGGCTGTGCTTCTCCGCGCTGCGCAGGAATCAGTCTGGGGGTGCCCCGTGCACCTGCAGCCGACCCTTTGCGGCTGGATGATTGGTTTCTGGGAGCCAGAGATCAGCCCCGCCGCGCTCTTCCACAGTGCCATTCTTCCCGGACGTGCACGAAGAGCTTACCAGGTCGTGGCGAGCCCCTTACTCGTCACGCCAGCGCCCAGGCTCCTCGCCCCTTGCCACACTCGATGGTGGTGCAGCCAGTGGGTATGAGGCAATCCCTCAGGTTGATTTTGCCGTTGCGATTCATCTTCCTGGCCGGGACAGCCCAGGCTCCCAAACTGGCTGCGAGTGAGGGACGCCTTCGGCTCAGGGACCGGCCAAGAACACCCGGAGGGACGGGAAGCGTTCCTGAGACAGGCAGCCCAGAGGTGATAAGATCTGCTTTTCATATGACGACAATGGCATCTCCGTCCCCACTTCTGTGCTGTGAGCTTCTGTGGATGAGGTCTGGGTTTTACAGTCCTTACTTCATCGTGCCCAAAACGAGCAGTGGGCTGAGACCCATCCTGGATCTAAGAACTTTGAATCAGTCCCTTCTCAGGCTGCCATTCATAATGCTCACTCCGAAGCACATACTAATTTGCATCGGAGCCAGGATTGGTTCACAGTCAACGACCTGAAGGAACGCGTACTTTCATATTTCGATTCTGCTGGACTCGGTCAAAATGACTGCCCGCCTCACCAGCGAGTGCATGCAGGCCACACTGAACGATATGTTCAGGCACAAGACAGTGGCCCCTCTCAAAACTTTTCAGAGGCTTCTGGGGCATATGGCAGCTGCAGCCATGGTAGGTTGGTAAAAGCCATCTCCCTGACTTATTTATACCAGGGAGACCCAATCTGGCCCCCAGGGTGGTGGGGAAGGTTACGTGCAGACTCCTCTGCTGACAAACTTGAAAAGTATCTCGCCTGTCAGCGGGGGCTCTCCGTGTAACGTGGCCCCAGAGTCGTGGCCTGTTCCATGGGTGCTCCCATATGTAACGTCAAAGTGATTCGACTGAAAGGGTAACGTCTAGGTTACGAACGTAACCCACATTCCCTGAAGGAGGGAATGGAAACGTTAAACTTTCACCTGCTGCGACTCTGAGGTCGCGCTGACGCCGACTCGGCTCTTCAGCAAAAACCAGCATGTGCACTCCTCTTGTGCCCTCTTATACTCATGCAGTGATGAGGTGCACCTGAGCGCAATTAAGTGCATGCCAGTGTTCATTGGCCTTTTGTGTAAAGTTCAAAATCAATTGGTCTCTCTGGCGAGTTCCCATGTGTAACGTCTCCGTTCCCTCCTTCAGGGAACGTGGGTTACATTCATAACCTAGACGTTTTTGAGCTCTGATGTTACTGTAATTATAATCTCTAATATTATAGTAACATACCTAATGAGATGCTTCCCTGTAAGATTTTACAGCAATAGGTGGGACCAGGGGCGGACTGGCCATCGGGAGCGCCTGGCGGTTGTTCTGGCCTGCCGACTGCCGCTGTGCAGACGATCAGCCTGGCATGTGATGGGCTGGTGTGCAACTATAAATTAATTGACGGATCTCTCAATCTACAAAGGGAAAATTACACTCCCACATGACCCAACATCAGCTACGCACTGCCTAATATCTGGCTATATCCAGAGACAGGGTATATCTGACTAAATCGTTCAAAAATGGAGCGTTAATGCAAAGGAGGAGCAGAGAGGGAGCGTATAAAAAGGAAAAAAGCCCTGGCCGCAGAAGCAGCAAGCTTTTATTTATTTCTCTGAGCGTGTCTTCTTGAGGTATTTTTTTCTCACAGCGCGTCTTTTTTTGAGGGTGTTTTGGTTTTATTCCTATCATCACGAAGCGTACAGTATCCGGGATGAACTTCAGCTAAACTCTCTCTGGTTTGTTTGTGCTGATGTGGGTGTTTACATGCAGCGCGCTGCGCGTGGATGATTATCATATCTATTGTTCGCGCAGCGCGGGGGCGTGGTCGCATTAAAAGATAATGAGGGAGACGCGAAAGACTGGACATCGTGCTGGTTTCATATGAATTACTTTATCACAGAATATTTGTTTTTGATTAGACTGTCTTAGTGTAATAGTAGACATACAGTATCAAGCTTTCTACAGATATAACTCTCATGTCGCTGTGTGGAGTTTTCGGTTAGTTTCAGTTTCATTTTAGTGACTCATTGCTTATTGAAGATCACGCAGACCAATGTGTTACAGACAGCGCACCTTGTTTGTTTTCTTCATTTTCGAAATGCACAAAGTTGTGTTGTTATTATATGTGTATACAAATTAAAGTAGACCCTTCACAGATTTGATTGATGTATTGCTGTTAGCTGTAAGAGGGTTAATAAACAGTCTGCATTTGAATTTGTATGCCTCCTCGTCTCCATTGTTACAGAAGCAAGCAATACACATGACAGTGTTATTTTTGTAAATTTTTTAAAATTATTATTTTTGTTTTGTCATTGTAACAATGAATAATAGTATTAATAATATGCTCACATCATCTCGCAGAATACTCAAATAAATGGTGCTAAACAGCAATAAAAGGGGTTATTTGGCTCGTAATAATAGAGAAACCACTTTAAGTCCTTTATAGCACCTATGTTTTTAAAACTGGTGCTATGTAGCACCTTAATCATCCCAAAGAACTGCAGAAGAACCATTATATTTATAGGTGCTATATAGCACCTAAATTTGTCCCCCTATGAACCCAACCTGGTCTCATAAAAATATATACCTCAGTGCACTTTTAATGAAATTAGATTTTTTAGGTGCCTTACTGCACATTTCTACAACGGAGTTTTAGCTACCAAAAAAAAAAAACTTTAATCTTTAAAAAATAAAAGTTGAAATACTATGAGAATAAAGTCAAAACTACGATGTTAAAGTCGAAATATAATATTTAGTATAGTGCACTTGTAAATGACCCGGATTGAGAGAAGGCCACCAGATATAGGCATATTTGAATATTGTTGCATCCGAGTGGCCGCTTGATGTTACTGGGATGATATCTAAAATCTTGCGGAAACCGCTTAATATCAAGAATATGATATTTATTAAAGCGCTGAATTTTTGATCTTAATGTCTTTAATGAGGACGTGAAGCGTGCAAGTTCAAATGCAAAATGGGATTATTGGGCTCAGGGTCAGGCAGACATAGTCGAACACTGGCATTTAGAATCAGCAGAGGCATAGACAAAAGAGTAAACGATAATCCAGGCGAGAGTCAAACGTACCAGGCAACAGATTCCTAGGGGCAAGACAAAAAAGTAATTAAAGGGAAGCAGAGGTCGACAACGATAAATTCTCTGTAGCTCTCTTATTTAACCCTTTTTAATAAATTACAAAGACATTGATGTGTAATATTCACGGGAAAATATGCTTGTAAATAATATTTCATGTCTTCCATTGAATTCATTATAGTGCGCCACCCAATAGCAATAAAATAGTCCCTTTAGTATTTTTATCAGTATCAGCTTTCAGTTTTATAGCAAAACACAAATAGTGTCTTACAGTATTGTGTTGTTCAAGCTCTTTACTGATCAGATGGCTGTATATATTCATTATTTGTAGCATGCCAGACACCCAGCAATCGCATTATATTCTGCTTTGTTTCTTTTCTTATAAAACAGCTCATTGTTTTTCCTCTTTGTTTCAAGTGTATAGCAAGATATAAAAGTGAAGGAGCATCAGAAGGGAAAACAGGCTATAGACTAAATTATAATGAAGTCTCATTGGGACCTAGATTGGGAGCACCCAGAGATATTCTCAGCTTTCAAAATCTGCCACTTTTTTAGCGAAATACAAACAATATGTATATTATAACATGAAATATATATTACAGCCTGACATATAGCTGAAATCACTTTAGTTCAAGCGGCATTGAAAGTCAGGAATTTTTCTAGATTACAATGAGACTTCATTATAAATTAGTCTATAGACTGTTTTCTCATGACTCATGTTCTTTTACTTTTATATCTTGCTGTACACTTGAAACAAAGAGGAAAAACACATTCCTTTAAAAGACGAGCACATGTAGAGTTATGTACTTAACAAAAAAGATGAAATAACTGAAAATATCTCTTATATTATAGTTTCTTCAAAATAGCCACCCTTTGCTCTGATTACTGCTTTGCACACTTTTGGCATTCTCTCGATGAGCTTCAAGAGGTAGTAACCTGAAATGTTTTTTACTTCACAGGTGTGCCTTTTCAGGGTTCAATAGTGGAATTTCTTGCTTTATCAATAAGTTGGGACCATCAGTTGTGTTGTGCAGAAGTCAGGTTACTACATAGCCGACAGCCCTATTGGCAAACTGTTAAAATTCATATTATGGCAAGAACCAATCAGCTAACTAAAGAAAAACGAGTGGCCATCAATACTTTAAGAAATGAAGGTCAGTCAGTCCGGAAAATTGCAAAAACTTTAACTGTGTCCCCAAGTGAAGTCGTAGTTTTAGGTTTGTGAGCCCTGGCACATTTTTATTATGTTGATATAGGTATGTATTGCAGTGGTTCAGAAAAGAAAAGTTTATGATTTATGATGTTGGAAATATGCCCTAAACCAAATCCAACCCTAAACCTACCCCATAGTGTTAACAAATGCAAAACTGATATAAAAAGGCATTTGTTGATGTAACCGTGTCATTTCAACTTCCTTTTGTCAAAATGTAGATACACAGGATTCAAACCAGAGCTCCTCACCTCTCAAGTACATCTCTGTACTCCGTGAGCAAATAAAAAAATCTGAAATCGTTTTGAAAACCCTTAGATATGAAGCTGGATACTGTATGCTAACGTTCAAAATAAAGTTTTCAAATATCCCATCATATTAATATTATTTTGAATTCACAACATGATATTCTTTAAGTAATTGTACGAAAATTATGCTTTATTAATCTAAACTCTGTAAATTTGTGTAAGAAGGAATAAAACAAGTTTTACTGCCTGTTCATTTTTTTTAACTGCAGTGATATGTACTTGTTGGTACATATTTCGTATCTAGCTAAAATGTTCACCCAGATACGTTTATGCCATGAGGCTAGGTGTAAAAAAAGCACTAAGTGGTGTAAGGGAATGTTTACATGCAGCATGCTCAAATTCATTATTTTAAATGTAGATGCAGGATTTGTGTGCTCATAATGGAAGCGACACGGTCGCGACATGCACACATGCACATTTTTTTTCATGCCCGTCCAAGCCTCACCAAGATATAAACATTTGAAATTTTCAGAACACCATAAGCACCCCAAGAATCAGCTTCATCCTTTCCCACAACAACATTGAAAGCTTAGCCAAAATGAAGCAATAGTTGGTCAAAGCTGTACAGCAATAGCCATTTTAAAGTTAGAGCAGAGCAAAGCTACTGCAAGTGTCCTACACGTTTTTAAGCGCAACATGTGAAAAGCCCATTATATGGTACCTCAACTGCCACAAATAACTGCTAAAGATACATTTTTTTGTGTTTGAAAGATTTTATTTCAAACACTCAACTGACATTATGGAAGACGTTTGGAGTAAAAACATATTATTAAATATAGCCTGTTGTTGGCTCAGAATACTCATGTTTGGAAAGATGTTTGATAAACATTTGATCAAATGCATGTTATGAACGACTCTTACTCAGCATTTACAACTGATCACAGAGCTGTGGTTTACTGACAAGCTGCATAATAGCCTTTGCGGTTTCATAATCACACTAAATCAAATTATTCAGTTGTTATTTTGGTTTGATTTGCGTCCCTAATTGTAGCATAGTGTAAGTATGAGAAATGAAAGAAAGATTCTGTACAGTTATATTACAGTCTAAAACAAAAAAATTAATAAAAAAACTTATAAACTCACAAATAAAATTAAAATGACCAATTACTTAGCATAGTAGCATAATACTTGTAATACATTTTCTTGCTATTTTGAAATTTGGAGACATAAAAATGTCATTACAAAGCCATAAGGGATTCACAGAGCCAGACATGGTGTGGTTTTATTGATGATTGATATCATTCATAACATTTCTTTATGTTCGTTCTACTGGAAGATTTGGGTACAGCATATGAGAAGATTTGAAGCTGGCCATAGAGGTCTGTGCAGAAGACATCTGATTTTCACAGTCTTCGCTAAGTAGTCATAGAAGCATGAAGCACAGTGACTTGTTGTAGATATAGGGTCAGTTCCCTCTTTATATTTTTATTCTCAGTCTTTCCATTTTAAATTGAGAAACAAAACGTATCTCAGAAATTACAAGGGCAAGTTGGTGCAGAGTCGCTACAGCTAACCGCCAATGAAAAGGTCACGTTGATGCACTTCCTGCCAATGAGGAAGCATCCACAACCTGCAAAATGTGTGAGAAAATAAGTGTGAGAGGTGCTATATCTATTTCCTTCTGAGGCCGCCCACCCTGGCCCTGGCAGGTCTCTTGGTTTGATTCATCACCTGCATTTGCTGACGTCAACCAGATTCACCGGGTAGTCTAGATTTTAGACACATAGACACCCTATGGCCAAAGCACGCTTTCCCACAAATTAACTGCAACAGAAATAAATATATGACGAGTTCATGTGCAAAAACAGATAACTCCATTTTTTTTAGTGTTTAAAAATCTTGTTTTTTGTCCTGCATTTTAATTAAATTTAATTGGGTTGTTTTGGTTAAATAGCAGTTACTAAAAATACAGCTATCAAAACTAACAACAAAAACGTGGTAGCAATGTCATTAGAAAATTATATATTAAAAATTCTGTTTTTGCAAATATACTTCATAGAATTTATTTTTTACTTAAAGAGGCTGTGTTGTTTGTGTGCTTCTAATAAAGATCACTTAGATTAGCGATTGAATCTTCTCCATTGACGTTAAGGAGAGTCCTTTGAGACCAAAACAGGACCTGTATTTATAACATTAGCATGCTTTTTGACTGAACAGCTGTACTAATGCTTAAAGGAAATGACTTTTCAGAATGAGGCTCTTAAAATATGGCCTGTACTACAGTCATGGAAGTTCATTGTTAGCAATGCTGTTTTTATCTCAATGTATACCGTAATCATTGGCTTTTGTTAGAGTAGCCCTCTGCTTCTTTCCTCCCTTTCTCTCGTATTTTCTGCTTTCAGACGGGTATGTTTTGATAAGGAAGCATTCGTTCTCAAACCCGTTCTCTTTGGGGCAACGTGTGCTACTTGCCCTTGTGAGTTGGACTGTAGCTCCGGTGTTTTTGCCTGGAACGGGGATATTAGCTGGATGTGTATCAGGACTAGCCAGTACTTCCTGCTCTAATACAATGGAGAGGAAGTCAACTAATAGTGCTACACTCGACAACTTTGCTTTGCCCTTTCAAACCCTGTTAACCTTCCCTTCATCATTTTGTATGCCACAACAAGGGCATTGAGGGCATAATATACACCCATTTGACACTCATGTGTATAGATTGTAGAGATATGCTACTCTTTTAGCTGATCTAGAGATAGGCCAGACTGGTCAACTAGTTGACGTCTTCCAACAACGAACAAATCTGATTAGTTAATTAGCTTTAACCCTTGTTATAAAATATCTTAGCCTGCCCAACTGTTTAAATATATATTAAATCTTTGTACCTTTTTATCTTTACATCTTTATATTGACCTGTCAGTGTCGCATCATAGCTGTGTGGGAGGAGTCAAAGTAAAAGAAAAAAAAATCTTCCCCCCTCTCTGAAAAAGCATGCTTTTGAACCTGAATGGTCTGCATAAAATAATTTCTGCAGCTCCACAGATCAAGATACTGTATGTATGCCGAAAAACTGAGCGCTATTAGGTCAGACTGTCCTTACGGTATCTGTGACTGGCCAAACAATCCGACGAAATAGCCAGATGTATTTTTTCCAGACACTTTTTGTTATCCCATTGTGTCTTCAAGCAAGATGCCACTTATATAATTTTAACATTGGCAAAACATAGATAACATTAAATGTCTACTGAAGTACCTTGAAATGCACATTGTTATGTGATGTATGCTAAACGTATAGCCTAATCATTTTCACAGATACACGCCACTGTAAAATACAAAGACAATGACATGGTTACAACCAAAAAACATGGTTACTATAGGTAAACCATGGCAAAAACCAATTAAATATGTTTTGCTAAATCCTTAAACATAAAACTTTGTCTCACAGTGTAATGTAGCATAGCTCGTGGTGCGTGCGGCTGTGTGTGTCAATTCCTCCACGGAACAAGAAGCAGAAGACGGCGAAATCAAATGCAAAAACATTTAATATAAACCAGAGCAAAAGAAAAGGCTGACTGGGCAGCAAAAGGAATTACACGCAGAATACACGACAGCATGATACAAACATAACACACGTATACAAGACCTAAATGCAAACGAAAAGACAGGGGTATTTAAAGGGCTAGAAATCAGGGCAAAAGTGCGGACAGGTGTAAAAAACACAGGTGATACAATCAAACAGAATAGGGAGAAACCAAACAGACAGGACTAAACCAAAATATACATAGACACGGGGGAGAACGAGACAGGATAGAAACATGATGTTACATTACGCCCCCCTCAACAAAGGCGCACCTGCGCCGTTTCACATCAATGGGGAGGGGGGGCTGGACGCTCTGGAGGCAGGCCCCAGGGACCTACACATCGGCTGCTTCCAGGGCGGATCAGGTGCCCTGGCAGACAACACTGGCAGGACAGTCTTGCAGGATACCGGGTCAGGTGGTTCCTCAGTAGTCCATATAATAGTCCCAACCCCACCCATCCCCTCCAAGGACCCTCCCTTACTGCCCCCCCCCAACCCAAAAATCTTGGAAGAGCTCCCGGGGGGGAATGCAGAAGGTCTGACATCGGGAGGACGCCTAGGAGGGCGCACGGGGTGCGCGGCAGACTCCGGGGGGCGCACTGGATGCGCGGTAGACTCCGGGGGGCGCACTGGATGTGTGGCAGACTCCGGGGGGCGCACTGGATGCGCGGCAGACTCTAGGGGGCGCACTGGATGCGCGGCAGACCCAAGGGGGCGCTCAGGCAGCGGGGCAGACTCAAGGGGGGCGCTCAGGCAGCGCGGCAGACTCAAGGGGGCGCTCAGGCAGAATGGTAGACTCAAGGGGGTGCTCCGGTAGCAGATACTCCGCCAAGGGCTCTGGAGGGTCGGCCCATTGCAGCGGGTTCTCGGCTACGGGCTCTGGAAAAGGTTCACGGGCCGGATCTGGCACTGGGACTGGATCACTGACCGGTTCTGGCTCTGGGACTGAGCTTCCTGGACTGGAGCGGGCTCTATAGTAGTGACAGCAGCTGAGTAGCAGGTACTGGAGGGTGCTCTTGCAGCGCGGGAGACTCAGGAGGACGCTCTTGCAGCGCAAGAGACTCAGGAGGGCGCTCTTGCAAGTTAACAGCAGCTCAGATCAGACACCAGATAAATGCCACACAGAGCCTGGCCTCCACAGTCACTGGACCTGAACCCAATCGAGATGGTTTGGGGTGAGCTGGACCGCAGAGTGAAGGCAAAGGGGCCAACAAGTGCTAAATACCTCTGGGAACTCCTTCAATACTTTTAGAAAACCATTTCAGGTGACTACCTCTTAAAGCTCGTTAAGAAAATGCCAAGAGTGTGCAAAGCAGTAATCAGAGCAAAGGGTGGATATTTTTAAGAAACTAGAATATAAAAGATTTCACCTATTTGTTAAGTACATAACTCCACATGTGTTCTTTCATAGTCTTGATGCCTTCAGTGAGAATAAAAATGAAGAAGACACATTGAATAAGAAGGTGTGTCCAAACCTTTGGCCTGTACTGTGAATATATATACAGTATATATATACATATATATATATATATATATATATTAATCATATATCATATTTATATATGATATATAAACATCTCTAAAATCTATGATAAAAATGCCCCAAAAACACACTATATCCTACTTTTACTATATAGTTGATTATACTGATATACTATACAGTTTTTTTTTTTTTCGTAAGAGATTGTGTATAATAATATGAAATATAGGTTTTAGTCACAAAATATCAGGGAGTGACATTAAGTTGATGTGAAGGAGGGTTACTCTAAAGGGGGTCGCACACCGGACGAGAAGCGCAGCGCGGCGCCGCGTCTAGGACAGCTCGAAGTATCGCACACCAGACTCGCACATTCTATAATATGATTTGTTTGCTCTACTAAAACATGCTACATATTTTTTCTATATGTTTACATTTTATTCA
>JAUCNO010000191.1:13244139-13255164 GCA_032353835.1 Enteromius viviparus
TGCTCATGCTTATTTTGGATTATTGGATACTGCTCCACGTTTTGATTTGTTTATTAAAAAGTCTTTTGTTTATTTTTACGTCTGCCTCCTCGTACTCCTTCGTCTGCCAAGACTAAACGTTACAGAATGACCAACCGTTACAGATGGTGGATACCCGGCACACCGATGGTGCTGTGAAGACGTCGTCTGCACTCCTCTCCGCAGAGACACTTCACAGAGCACAAGCTTTTCTCCGAGCCGGAGCACATCCACGATTACAAGCGCTTTTCCGGACCCGAGCTCATCACCGAGCACGAGCGCTTCACCGAGCACGAGCGTTTTACCGAGCCCGAGCGCATCCACGAGCCCCAGCGCTTTACCGAGCGCGAGTGTTTCACCGAACCCGAGCGTATCCACGAGCCGGCATCTATATCTGTTTCGGTGGGGATACTAGTGGACATTGACACTGATCTTATCGACTGGTATGGAGAGGTGAAACCTAGCCCTCCAAAATCTCCTGTTTCTCCGCTGTTTCCAGACAGTTATGAGTTTTAAATGTTCCCTCCCAGCTTTCCTCTCCCACCTCCTCTCATACCAGTCTTTCCAGTCATGTCAGCTCCTCTGGATCCCATCATCCCTTCGGCTCTCTCGCCATCAGCACCCTCAAGGCTTGCGGATTCGCCTCCGGGCTTTCAGCTCCACACGGGCACAGCGATCCCATGTCTTCGCCTCCTGTCGGTGACGCCTGGAATCCACCTCGGTCTTACCACCCATCGGCTCCGCTGGGCCTCATGGCACCTTCGACCTCGTCGTGGCCCGTCGTCCCACCCGCTCCACCGGGCTCCCTCATTCCTCCGGCACCGCCTTGGTCAGGAGTCGCCCATCCGCCGCCTCTGGACTCCACTCCTCCGGCTGCGCCTCGTCCCGCCGTCCTGCCGGCTCTGTCAGGCTCCTCCTTCCCTCCGGCTTCTCCATCGGCCTTGGTCGCTCTGGCTCCGCAGCGGTCCTACGGATCCCCGCCTCGGTCTCAGTCACCTGAGTCCTCAGCTGTGCCTCGGCCCTCCAGCCTACCGTTGTCACCCCAGCGCCCCGTCTGTTTGGCTCCTCCTGGGGCTCGCTACACCTTGGGGTTGTCGTGGTCCGTCAGTCACCTGGGGTCATCGGCTTCTCCTCCTCCATGGCTCCTCCCGCCATCAACTCCGCCCTGGGGCTTCAGCCTGACTGGCCTCTGCACCATCCTCTCGCTCCTCCTGCTCCTGACCCTGCATTGGCTCCTCCCACCATCAACACCCCCTTGGACTATGGGACTTTTTTTTGTTTTTTTTGTGTTTCCCTCTTCCCTGCTCCGCGCCCTCCTCCAGAGCCCCCACCCTCCCTCCTCTGTTATTATTACAGAATGGGACACACCTACTCGGGAGGGGGCGAACTGTAACAGCCCCCTTTTTTTTATGTTCTATGTATGCTTGTTCTCCCCATGTGCTTTCCTCTTGTGACCTAGTTCTGTCAATTAGTGATTGCTGTCAGGTGTGTCTCCCTCGTTTATGTTGATTGTCTGCCTTACTTAAGTTGAACCCTTTGTACCAGTCTTTGTCGGTCATTGTAAATGTTACATGTGTCTTTGCTTATGCTTATTTTGGATTATTGGATACTGCTCCACGTTTTGATTTGTTTATTAAAAAGTTTTTTGTTTATTTTTACATGTGCCTCCTCATACTCCTTCGTCTGCCAAGACTAAACGTTACACCACTACAGTGGTATTATAGTATAATTTTAACAATGATGTTGTTGTGGACACCCTACAATAATTTATTCTAAATTTATTTAATTTATTAATTTGTTTATTTTTACCATTTCTACAGTTACTGTAATAAAGGTAGACAAAATAAAAACATATAACCATACGAAATGACTGAAATGTGAAAAGTTCTTAGAATAGCACATTATACCACATTTTCATTGTAGGTCAATATAATGACATGATTCAGTTGCATAGATGACACATTGTGTTCTTACTTGATCATAACATTCTAGAAATTGCTCAGTTTTATATAATGCCATCTCATTGTGTGTACTATTGTGGTATTTGTGGAATTGCAGAATTGTTGCAAACTCAAGATTATAGGATCTTCACACAGCAAGAGTGATGTTTGGGATTTTTTATCCACAGACAGGAATGTGGATTGGGACACTGTAGTTCCAGAAGAGATAGGGTATTAGCAGGCTAGCTGTGATTATGTTTGAACTTTGAACACAGTGATTAGTTGGAATGTCGAAGTTCCTGTGTTCTGCAGCCACTAATACATCAACTATTGTCAAAACAGGCTAAAAATGTGTCAATCCGGAAGGAAGCTGCAGACCTGCACACAGGATGAACATGCTTTGATATCATTTTGGTTCTCTTTCTAGCCGTTTCTTCTCATACTTTTAGGGACAGATTCAACTGCGGTTTGGAGGAACTCAGTTGGGTTGTGCTATTTAGAGGACACAAACATACGGTGCAGAGGTCCAACAGGATAAATGGACTCTCTCATACTGTAGATCCAGTTTGTCTTTATTCCTAGGTAGCATCAAAGAGTGAACTGCTGTTTCAATAGTTCACCTCTAGTGAAGAGTTTTGACCCACATCCAAGCATACTACTCTGCTGAACAATTCCCACTCAGAATGCCTTGTCTTATCCTGATATTCCCCAGGCCCTCAGGGCTCCCATTATCCCAAACCTCGCCATATATCCATCAGTGAATCCTCTTCTAATGTGGTTATGGTTAAATTTGTCACGCAATACATATTTGCGGATTGGCCAAGACAAGAGATATTTCAAATGACGTGAAGTTGTGTTATAAAGTAGTGACACTGTTTTCAGTTCTGCAGTTTTCTACTAAAAATTTAAACTAGATGGACAGTTTTAGTTAGCAGAGCGAAATTACTACAGTTGGTACTATTCTGCTTTGGATATAGCTCTGAATTTTTATGATTCATTTGATTTTAGATTTTGCTTTGCTCTTAATGCTAACACATAATGTGCGTCATATGATGTTATGTTTTTTCTGCTAATTTCCTCTTTTTGTACCATGTGATTCATACTCTACCATACAAGGATGGTAGAGATGTTGGCTGGCTTTTTGACTTTTGAAGTCAGGTTTGTGTTTAATTTAGTTTTAGTTCCAAGGTTTCTCCATTTGATTATTTGAACTTAAAAAGACAAAAATTTGTGATTTTTGAAGAAAAAAAAAGGACTAAAACAGTGTGGGCAGGACTTCTTTCTGTGATAAAATTTCCATTCTTGTCACAGGACAAGAAATGGCTTCCTGCATGTGGATTACACCACACAGATTTTAATCTCAATGTAAAGTTGTATAGCTGGGCTGACACTTTATTAATATCTGCTGAAGATAACCTCAGTCTTCTTTTTACATCTTTTTTTATTCGTATTTTAAAGGATGCATAAAGTCCTCAAATCTCCCATAATCCCCCACTAAACATTTCAGTTCATGAAAAAGAATTAGCAGAAAATGATTTAGCAATGAAGTTGTCCAATATAATCAAATGCAAATTTAAAAAAAAAATGGATTATGTCTGTTTTTGTAATTTAATTACATAATCCTAAATTGCTCATAATGTAAACCAATGGAAAGCCACAGATGCTGGTCATTTACTGTATTGCATTAATAGAAAGTTAATTGTTGTCTATAATTTTCTATTTATTTATTTACTATTTATTAATTATTTTAATTTAATTATTTTTTCATTTTAGTTTTAGTTATTTTAGTACAAATTAAAATGATACATTGAGATATGAGTTTTATAAAATATGTTTCCTTTTTATGACTTGTTTATTGACCGATCATTAAAATCTTTAATATTGTTTTTGTGCTGTGACCAGACCACAGAGGTGGAATCTTCAATGGCATAGCCATTGCTAAACAGACTCATTTCAGAGTTTAATGCTGGAGAGGAGGACTCTCAAAAAGACAGGGCTAGGACAGATGCAATCCCACTAGGATTATGCCTGAATAATTTGATTTTTTATTTTTTTTATTTTTTTTTAGAATATAAAAAGGAAACATAGGTTATTGTTTATATGAACTGCATTTGCTCTTTCAATATCTGTTTCTCATGAGCACATAGGATTAGCAGTCTAAATAAACAAATAATAAACAAATTAATTAATTAATGAATAAATGTGTCTCTGCGTGTGCTTCATGAAGCCTTTTAGTTCAAAAACAACTGTAAAGATCATCTTAAGCTCCCATCACATCCTGTAACTATCCATTAACAACTCTAAATTAGAAACAGGAGGCATTAGGCCAGCATTTCAAAAAATCCCCCATTTTCCACCACTCTAGGGAAAATGGTACTAATGATTGAGATCACCATGACAACGAAGGTAATGTGTCTATGCCAGGCTGAATGCTTACCTGTGTTTGCCAGACATGGGATGTGAGCACATCAGAGTGAAGTACTTTTTTTTTTACTACAGTACATGTGCCCTACTGCCACAACTATTCTTTGACAAGAAAAGAATAATAAGCACAGAAATGGCTGTTTTAGCTGGTCATTAAGAAAGGATGTTATTTCAGTGGGATGTTGCTAATTAACAGACCATGGGACAGCGCATTTTTAAATGTATTTTTCTTTTAGAATTTTTGCACTCCTATAAAGAAACACGTCATTGGTTGAAGGCAGATGTTAACAGGCCAAGAAACTCAAATAAACAATGCAATGTTCTGAAAACATAAACAGTGTTTATGCTCTTTTGGTAAATCAACTGAAGGAAGAGGTTTATCAAGATGTATCATTGATTGAAAAAAATCAATGATCAAAGCTCTAAACTTAAGGATTGGAATGCCACTAAAAATAGAATTATATTTTCATGATTCACAGAAAAACATTGAAGGCACTCTGGTTTTGTTAGAATAGACCACTGAGAGCAATTTGTAAATATTTGCAGGAATATGTTTATAAGAATGGCCAATGTTCAAGGAAAACTGTCCTCAAGACTCTTTTGGAATGACAGTAAATGATGCATATAGGTGAAGGAAATGGTGAGTGGACGAAAGTGGAGGTAAAGAGAAAAAAGACTTTTAATAGAAAACAGCTGCTGTGAGGATTTGCACTCTGCTGATTTACCATCAGAGGGGAATTTACGGGAACAAGGCAAACTACGAACATAACACTCACGCTTTTTTCCCCTTGCTGTCTCTCTCTCTTCCACAGAACTCAATCAGACACAACCTGTCCCTACATAGCAGGTTTATCCGAGTGCAGAATGAGGGGACAGGTAAGAGCTCTTGGTGGATGCTTAACCCTGAAGGCGGCAAAAGCGGCAAGTCACCTCGACGCCGAGCTGCATCCATGGACAACAACAGCAAGTTTGCCAAGAGCAGAGGACGAGCAGCTAAAAAAAAGGTAAATGCATTTTCTTCCAAAACACTACACACACTACATTTGTACATACAGTTATTTTTCTTACAAGTTGTTTTGTTTATCTCTAACTTTATAGCTGGCTCTTCAGGGTGGGCCCGAAGGGGGTACAGATAGCCCAGGCTCTCAGTATGGCAAGTGGCCAGGCAGTCCGAACTCCCACAGCAATGATGACTTTGATGCCTGGACGGCTTTCCGTCCCCGCACCAGCTCCAATGCCAGCACACTGAGCGGCCGTCTCTCGCCCTTTATTGATGACGAACTTGGCGACTCTGATGTCCACATGGTCTACCCAGGCCCTGGGTCAGGTGCCAAAATGACCTCCACTCTCCCCAGCTTGTCTGAAATGGCTGGTTCTCTAGGTCACAGTGGCTCTGAGAATGTGATGGAGAACCTTCTGGATAATCTCAATTTGCTCTCACCTAAGAACCAATCAGTGGGGTCCACAGGAGGGCCTGGATCAGGATCCAACCAGTCCTCACCCTCTTCACTTATGCAGGCCAGCCCTGGTTACTCCCCGTACAGTTCCCCCGGTCTGGCTGTGGTCAACCAGCAGACCCAACAAGACTATCGTAAGTGTCTTTATGGCCAAGCAGGAATGGGCAGTATGTCCCCCATGCCGATGCAGCCTTTGCCAGAAAGCAAGCCCAGTTTTGTTCCTGGCTCAGGAACTTTGGGCCAGTTTAATTGCACAGCAGGTTTGCTGAAGGAGCTTCTTACATCTGATGGAGAGTCTGGAGAGCTCATGCCCTCAGTGGACACAGTTGTCTCCCAGACAGCTGGAGGCAGTGGCTGTATGTTGCCGCCCTACAATAGTGGGCGGAACAAACTTATGGGAGGTGGAGCATCCCACAGCCATGCCCTTTCTCATCCACACAATATGCACGGACAAGCCACATCTCTTGCATTGAATGGGCGATCGTTGCACCCGCTGACTGGGATTGGTCACAACAGTGCTAGTGGATGTTTGGGAAGTGTCAAGTCAGCCATGCAAATGCAGTTTGGAGGCTCCAGTCATCTTGGAGGTGGGCTTTCTTCTTACTGCAGTGTCAACAGTAACGGATATGGGTGTAGTCCAGGGATGATGCCCCACCTGCAACAGCAACATTTGGAGAAGCTGCCCAGTGATCTGGATGGGATGCCTGTGGAGCATTTTGAATGCGATGTTGAGTCTATCTTGCATGATCCGCTCATGGACGGAGAATCGCTTGACTTCAACTTTGACCCCATTGCCATCCAACAGGGGTTCCCACCTCACAGTGTGAAGACCACCACCCACAGCTGGGTGTCTGGGTAGGAGTTACTTTTATTAAACTTATATTTTAATAACCCAACAGTATCTGAAGTTTAAACATTTTTCCAAAAGGGCTTTTTGAGCTTTTTTGCTTAAAACACTCATTTAAACTCTTTGTGAACACTCTGACATGTGTAGATAATATATAAAGTGGCTTCTTTGACTTTTTTTTGTGTATTTTTACAGGTAAAAAACCTCTCAACTGAAAAAAACAGCAGCACCAGGTGGCTGTCCACATGCATCCAAACCCTTCATCAGGGAACGTAGCCCCCATTATATTTTGCTTTCTTCAGCAGAGGTGGCTGAGATACGACCTCACACTGCCAAGCACACCGGCTCAGTACAGAGCTAAATTGCAAGGACGTTTTCCTCAGACATTGGGACACACGTTCAAACTAAGTGCCAAACCAGGTGCCTGTGCTCCATAGCCAAATTGACAAGCTTTATTTTGCTGCCTTCTTCTTGCTGTAGAAAATGAGTCGTCAAATCAGGACAATAAAAACCTGAGGCCCTTACATCTGCTGCAACACGAACTTACCAATGTCAACACCAATTTTCAGTAATGGTTTTATGGCCGCATTTCCATTAAGGGCAAACTGTGATAAGGTATAATCAACATCAGGCAGCACACCTCAAGTTCATTTGATACACCTCAAAAAAGTGACTCCCAAGGTAATAGCTTATTCATTGTGTGTTGTCAGTTCAAAACCCTACTCTGCAATTTTTGCTAAGAGTAACACATTCATGCTGTACTCTATGATTGGCCTTATTGGGAAGAAGAACTGGAACAGTGGGAGGCAGGAATGACTGTAAATAGATTTATTTAGAAATAGTCCTGCACAAACACGACCTTGAAAATATTAGGCAAATTGTTGCAGACTAGTTGAACTGCATTTAATACAGCACATGATTACACTTTCAATTCTGTCTTTTAACACTCTTTCCCTTATTTTGTCTCAGCATTTGATGTAGGGAAGATGTACTACATTTTTAAAAAAGTGTGTTACTATCAACTGGTGTACAGAGAGTTTACACAATGATATTAACTATCAGGGCAACATATTTAATGTTGTTTTGTAAATCTGAGAGAAACTGGACTTGACATTTAACATTTTGGTAGGCTTGGAATAGTGACATGGAACATGGACATGGAATAGTGTTTCTCATCTGAATGGTATACACCTTTCCACATTTCTTGTAAATGAAATATATTTTAAAAACATATTAAGTAGAAATATAAGAAGCTATTATAAATAGAAGGTTTTTCTTTTTTCTTTTTATCATCACAATTATTCTTATTGCTGTTTATTATTGGCTTCAGTTTGAGATTTTTTATTATTTAAAGAAATTGTACACCCAATAATGAAAAACTTATTTACTAAAAACTAACTTTTCTTTTTTTCAAATCACTTTATTTATTCTGGGAAACACAAAAATTACATTTTAAACATGCTATGAAAAAAATAAGTCTTTTAAACTGTAAAAATGGTTCATTGCCATATGATGGCTTTTTGTGTTTCTTTGCACATCCTATGGTGAAATTGTTTTGGAGCATTTATGTGAAAAATGGCAAATTTTTACATTTTAAATGACACTTTTTCATTGTATGGAAAAGAATAGCCAAGACATTATTAAAAAAATTAATTTGTGTGTTATGGAAGAAAGTAAGTCACACAGGTTTGGAATGCCATGCAGGCAATTTGAATTTGTGGATACATTACTTCTTCTAAGCCATTTATAGTGAATTATTTACTGAGATTTTTTGATCTTTAAAATCCAGAACTTTTTTCTATTGTTTGGTTCTACAAAGATTACAAACATGTCTTTGTTGTGACCCATGTAAGAGCTAAATTCCAGGGCAAGACACAACCTCAAAATTAAAGTAAATAAACAAACTTGTATTTACGCTTCATAATTTCTCACAGGGCCGGGACACCACCAAAGCCTTTAACAGTGGTTAGCGCTAGGTGACTTTGATGCCTTTGCCACTATATTGAATCTCTACTTGCTGTAGTAAAGCTACAGTTCTCTGCCTTTAAGAAAGTGTAGACATTTAAATTAACATTATTTGGCTGAAGGAAAAGTGCTGTGATTGTGTCAAGTCACAGTGTATTATTTACACTTGTATTATATTTCTATTGTAATTCGCATCTCTCTCAAACTGCTGGCACTGTGATGTATATGTTCTACAAGTTTGTTGTGATTTTCAAAGTCTGTGGTGCCTCAACTTGTTTTTCATTTACATGTCATTTCAGTTTGTTGTTCCCTTTAGAATTTCAACCGTTTATGTTCCTTGCATCCATATGCACTTTTAACTTGCACACTTTTCAAATTGGCTAGCAAAAATTGTCAGACAATACTCAAAATGGTTTTCTTGATTACTGTTATGTTAAAAAAAGGATAAAAACATTTTCATGCTTTGTAGAAAACTAAGATACATTAAGTTCTCATTATTGGCCATTTTTTAAATATTAAATCCTTAATGTTATTAGAGGAATGTTCTTTAAGTAAGTTGACACTGTTTTCTAACCATAAGGATTGTCATAGAGCAACAAGTCAAATCTTATTGGTCCAAAATCCCATTCCACATAACTCTGGGTGCAACATAAAATATGATTGGCTGTGCTATAATTTTTACTTTTTAGTATATACAGACAATTTTTTTTGTCATGCCTGGTTTAGACACAGTGAGATTCAGTCATGAGAAAAATACCAGACGTTTGCTAACTTAACCAAGCTCACATCACTAAAATATTACTTTTAACCTCTGACCCCACACCTCCTCACTCAGCAAAAGAAGACCATATTACTTTGTGCCCAATTATCATGTATTTGCTTTGTGAACTTAGCAGGTGATCCCACCTATGCACATCCATGTACTTTAATGATTATTTACGATTATTGTCATCTCCAGTATGGTTTTACAATGACAAGATCTTTGATATTTCATGTTTGATAGAGCTGTGGAGTCATGTTAATGTCCCAGATGTTAGTTAATAATTCAGAAGAATATGAAGTATATTTAGAGAGTAGAAGATAATTGACATGCATAGCTTTTTGTACATTGTACACTGCTATTCATTTATTTAGCAGCAGTTTGTAAAAAAAAAAAAAAAACATGAACAATTAAAAAAGAAAAAAAATAATAATAACAATTTACAACAAATTTGGAAGACAATTTAGCTGTTTTCTTCAGATTGTGAAGTTTGGACCAATTTTTAATAAAAAAAAAAGAAATACATATATATGAATACAAATATTGCACTTTCATAGATGTAATGAGTTCTAGAGAGAGATGAGAAAAGTGAAGATTATCTATTTTGAAACAAACTGTTACATTTCTTAACTTATGTACAGAAATGATTGATTCACAATCAAAAGATGATATAAGGTGCAATTTGTTTATGTAGTTGAGAAAGTAATCATCTATAAGAGAGAAATGATATTGTTAAGCTGACATGCCAATACTGACATATGTATATTATATCTTTATTCTTTAAGTTCATCAGCAGTGAGCAAACAATTTGTGAAATGTGAGGCCATAGTGCTTTGATTTTATTCTTTATGCCGATGTTGTGCTTGTATTCCTGTACAAGAAACATGCTGCCGCTGTAAAAAGCCATGTGTATATAAATTATGTTATATAAAGAGGAATCCAATGTGACTGTCTCTTTATTTAATCACAAGTAAGCTTTAGAAGCGTTGATGGCTTTTTGATGAATAATGTCCAAAATAGTACAGTAAAGGTATAAACAAAGGTAACAAACCTGTAATTGAGCAAATAATTTTGTTTATGAAAAATATACATGCATACAAACATACAACAGAGTATAATTATTAAGTGTACACATGTCAAGTCAAGTCACTTTTATTGAAATAGCGCTTTTAACAATACAGATTGTACCAAAGCACTGAACATTATCAAGTAGAAGAACAGAGAATTAAACAATTTATTTATCAAATGCAAAGATGGTCTCTGTAGTCAAGACGAAAAAAAATCAGGTGTCCCCAACTAAGCAAGCCAGAGGCGACAGCAGCAAGAAACCAAAACCTAATAAATGGAATTAATAAATGGTATCAGTGTGTTATGTGTAAGCCAGAGTATAGAGATGTGTCTTTGAAGTAGATTTAAACTGACAGAGTGTGCCTGCCTCCCGAACAGTATTAGGTAAGTTGTTCCAGAGTTTGGGTGCTAAATAGGAAAAAGATCTGCCACCCGCAGTAGATTTTGATATTCTAGGTGTTATCAAATGCTCCGCTTCGCGTCGGGTCCTGATCACACTGTCGGGGCTTATTTCTGCGATAACTACCGGCTGCCTGTACATTATCC
>JAUCNO010000191.1:13339910-13364553 GCA_032353835.1 Enteromius viviparus
AGAAATAAACACTTGAAATATATCAGTCTGTGTGGAATGAATGTATACATTATACAAGTTTCACTTCTTGAATGGAAATAAATATATTTTTTAATAATTATATGACCAGCACCAAACATATTTTAAACAATAAATGATAAATAAATGATCGCAATTAAATGAGAGATGTAAATAAAATCATTAAAATAAAAAGTTAAAGGAATAGTTCACCCAAAAATGAATATTCTGTGTTCATGCCTTAAGTAGTTCCAAACCTGTATGAATTTCTTTGTTGTGCTGAAAGATATTTTGAAAAAAGTTTGTAAGCACACAGGTTTGGGTCACCATTGACTTCCATGGTATTTTTTTTCTACTATGGAAGTCAATGGTGACCAAATTAGCCTGGTTACAAACTTTCTTCAAAATAAAGGCAGAACAAAGAAATTCATACAGGTATGGAACTACTCGAGGGTGAGTAAATGATGACAGAATTTTCATTTTTGGGTCAACTATTTTTTTATTTTACATTTTCAATCCAATATTGCTACAATTTGCCTATAATTATTATTAATCTTGAAACGACAACACTTGCATCAAGCAAGCAAGTTTTGAGCTTTCTGATTAATGTGTGAATAAAAGTGTTACGTAAATCTGTCGTAAGTGTTTGTGTTTCTTAAACCACTTAATTCAGATTCATTTTAATATGTCTCATTAAAAATAACCTCATTTGTGTCCCTGATATGAGGGACTAAATGATGACAGCATGTAAGTTTCTGGGTGATCTGACCCTTTAAATCTTGGCAGTATGATCAAATACAGAAGCAGATAAAAAAAGATACATTACGGATACTGGAAATGGGAAGTCTAATCAAGCACACTGCATTGTGAGACAGTACTTAGTTTAGTGTGATAGATTGTAAGTTGTTGGCAGGTGAAGCACGAAAGCTTCTCAGTATTTCACGTCTCAGTTTTTTCACTGCCATATCTAGTGATAGCCTACAGGCGTGTTTGTTCTAGTTAAAGGGCTTCAATTAAATTACCCAACTTTCCTCTCTGTTAAGTCCTAATGCTGCTGTAAATTAGCCGTGGTGTCTCCACAAATCCCGCTGGGCACCAGCATATCCTCTCAACTTTACATCCTTATTAGAGGAGCGTCCTCATTAATGGACATTAGGCTTTCAAAGGAAGCATTTTGGTACAATAAAAAGTGTGTAATGATGGAGATCATGGCAGTTAGCAAAAAGCTGCTTACTATAAAAGCAATGAGTGTGATTCATTAGCGCCTTCAAAAACAAGTTTGTGGGATTTTTATGGCTTCAGCATTAGAAGACAACATCTGAATGGGTTCTAATGGCACTGATCTGCAACCTATTTTGCACAAAACAAAGAGTTGTTATAAACCACAATATTAGCTTCATAATATTAACCCAAATGAGCCTTAAGATGACTTAAAATGACTTCATATAAAATAAAATAGGCAGTTCCTATTTAAAAAACGGCTTCAATAATGAATAACATTTTAAAATGCCATGGACATTTTAACAAAGATTAGGTCTATATATAATATTTGTAGTTATGCCAAGCTCATTTTTTATCGTGAATACAATACATACTTGCTTTTTTTCAGTCATAAAAAAGCAGTCTCTAAATTATGGCACTTGGCAATGACTTCTGATAAATTGCTGTTTTTTTCCGCCTCATGGTTAAGCCAGATAACAGCATCTGATAAATGAATAAATGTAAATGAGTGACTGTCAGTGAAGTTTCTCTGTTTAAGTTACCATGGTACAGCTGGCATTGCTTAAATAGAGACATGTACTCTGAACACACACTGGCATTCAGTGAAAGAGACCTCTCTTTTAAAATATAGTCAGCATGGCAATGAATGATGCATTTTACCATTAAGTGCCATGCCTCTAATTAAATTGCTTTGTAATGCAAAGTACCATATTAGGGCACTGATTTTACAGCCTGGGTCAGTGGGACACCAAGCCATTGAGAGCTGGATACTATCTAGGTTTCCCACAGCACTACAGAATTTTGGTAGTATGTAAGTAGTACTTTATTCCTATGCCATATTTTCCAGAAGCATCAATACTGTATACATTGTAACATGGGAAACTGTTTGTGTATTGATCAAATCCTATGAATATTAGTATTTTTACTTATTATTAAAAAATATATTATTACTTATTATATTTAATGACACAACCCTGTTAAGCTTACATTTTCGTGCACATACTGTATTTTCATGCAGCTAAATTCTCCATAAATCTGTTTTCAATGATACTGTTTCTGTTGTCATAAAACAGGATGAATATGAAATAGTGACTGAATAGTGACTTATTAAAACTACATAACCAGCTCAACGTTAGATGTTAATCCGCACAAAAATCCAGATTTATAATAGAATCATTGTCTAATAAAATCAAACGGGCTACACATAAGATAATGTACAATAAGATAATAAATCGCTTTAAAATGAAAACGATCTTTGTTCACGCATGTCCTGATTTTGCTGAGTTAGGCGTGTTCCTGGGTTAACATGTTTTGTTGACACTGGAGCAACATTTTATTCCAAAACTTCTGTTTTGACCATACACCTCTACACCTAAACCTAACCCTACCCATAAGTAATGCCAAAAATCAGAGGAAATGATAGATGACTGACACTGATCTACAAGCACCAAACACTGATTGTAAGCCACAAAACTTCACAACTTCACAAAAACTATAAACTGGTTCTTCAAATCTGATTGGCTAATCACAATGTTGTTCCAGTGTCAACACAGATGTTGACCCAGGGACATGTCTAACTCAGATCAAAATCAGGTTCTGCTCTCGTGCACACTGGCGTTGACTAAAAAGTAATTAGTCATTACTTACTACAGTAATTACTTCTCAGAAATAAAAAAAATAAAATCAGATCAAATGGCAAACTTGGATGCCCCCAATATTAAATGTTAAATTAACGAAACTAACTGGTGGTGGTGCTCGTTCATCATTTAGTGTTTCTATAAAAAAAAAGGGCTAAAAATTATAAGATAATTAAGATAAGCTATTATGAATTCTACTACTAATAATGATATAAAATGCACTAAGTATTAATAAGCTGCTAGGTTTATAAATATAAGTCACGTAGTATGCGTTCGCTCAAATTGATTTGCTGAAATCCAAACAGGTACAACATGTGAGCCCCAGCCAATAAGATTGTCATTAGCGCATTAGTCCCGCCCACTACTACAGAAACCGGCAGTTCCTAAAAGCTGAAGAATTCCAAAGGAAATCAGTTATTTTGACTGGAAAATACAACAAAGAATATTGTTTACATGTAGCGCATCAAGTCTGCATGTTATAAAAGACTTGCTCTTTATCTTTCTTTGCTTGAGACAAAGCGATGGTAACCCCTGCGTCTTCACAGAGTTTATGAGACGTCAAGTACATCTACACTGCGCATCCAAGATGGACTGAAAAATAAAATGCTAATAATCAATTATAGTAATGCCACATTGTCAGTAATGGTAACGACATTGTAACGGGGAAGATCTATTCTACCATGACCAAATACATCAACACTGCCATCAGCCAGCCATGTACATTACTATAAGTAATAAGTCTCAATAGAGTACCTAAATATTCCTACTAATAATAATAATAATAATAGCAGTTTGCAATAGGAGAGCCAGTGTTTATAGCTAAATTATTGCAAAATCAGTGCTTTTTATGCCTTCTGTGAGTTACTAGTAAAAACAATTGCCGTTTAATTACTACATTAACAACAATAATATTGGTAATTTATTACAAGAGGTGTATAATGTTGGTGTATAAGAATATGTATAATGTTGGTTTGATTTTTGGTTGTTTTGTTTCGTTTTGTTGGAAATTGTAACTTTTATGTGTAAAGCATAGTAATGTATATTTGGTTTTTGGGTACCTTGCAATAATCGTTTTGCATTTAAATAGTCTCTTGTAAGAGCATTCTGTGTATTTATATAGTGGAGAAGAGAGTGATGTTCTGTTGTTGGGGTGGGAAATAAGTGTGATGAAATGGAAATGTGTTTCTCTGCTACCTGTCTTGCAGAATCAAAAACAATAAACACATTGTTCAAAAAAAATAAATAAATAAATAACTCTACAATTATCATGTAAAATATAAAGCTTTTGTTAACATTAGACTGTTTGCTAGAACGACTGAAAGTATTTTCATATAGATACTTTTAGGGAACTAATCCTCTTTTGGTTTGAAACAAATTTGACAAACAAAAATCCAGTCTGCCTTTGCAGATTCATCTTGAAACCCAAGGGTTCCTCTTCAGTCACCAGCTGGGAATGTTAGTCAAGAGCCAAAAATCCATGCCTTACTACCAAATGTCTTTTGGAAAAGAGCTGATTGGCAGCTACAGCGCTCCTGCACATGCCATGCGTATGCAAACACCTGGAAAGAGAAGCAACTGTTCAGCTGGCCTCGCTGGAGTCTTCCAGAGTCAAATTGTTTTCGTCTAAATAAATGGCTCACACAGTGGAGCCTCTTATTACAGTCCCTTAGCTCAGGAACTGACAGCACAATAATGACAGACAGTGATTTAGATCATTTACAGCAATTACAGTGAAAAATATTCAGCCTTTTCACATCAAGATTTCCTGGGAGAACTGAGGAAATGATCAATAGGATAAAAGCAAAGCTCTTTAGTAACAAAATATTCATGAAGAGCAAAGGGCAGGATGTGAGATAAAACGAGATGTGATTATAACTAGTGATTCTTCTTTTTGTTCTATTCTGTCTATCTTTTTAAACTAAACTGATAAACTAAACTTAATAGTGTGAACATTTATAAAAGGTGTCCATTTTTAATACCCAGACCATTAATGCTAAAAACTCTCTTATTTATTACTAGGGATGCAGTATGTAATGTCTGTGCCACTGAAAGCGGTTTCGACTACACCCCCAAATCATCAACCACGGATCAAACAAACAGATACCCTCGCCTCAAATCACTCCAAGGTTTATTCAGCGTTGAATTGTAGGACTAAACTGGTCGCTTCATAGCATATTCAAAGCAACTCAGGGACATACATACTGTGGAAGTCATTGGGGACCAGCAACTGTTTGGTTACCCACATTCTTAAAAAATTATCTTGTGCTCAACAGAAGAAATAAACTAGTGTTGTATAGACACACCTTCAGACAGATGAAGTCTACACCTGGTATTAACATGCGTTTTCGTTGATCCCATTACAAAGTGGAAGACGCTAAGTACAGATATAAACAGGTATCCACTCTCGACCACATCCAGAGGTGGTCAAAAATGCATTTTATCGGATTGCTGTTGTAGTGCACATTTGTTCAATTTGAAAAAAGCGTTTGAAAAGCTTCTGAAGACCGCCTTCTCTCCACCTACTGACCAAACATGTAATCATTGTGAGATGTGTTGGTAGGAAGCCTGCTCGTCAAACTTTGTAAAGTTGAACTTGAATGTTTATTTCGAAGCACTAGCGAGAGTCCACATCGTTTTGTTATGGAAGCAAAAGTGGCTGCTCTCCTCGTCAATCTCATTTTGCGAGCATTTTTTCCACTTGTGATTGGATTGACGAAAATGCATGTTAACACCAGGTGTAAACAGGGCCTTAGCTAATCCCCAAAAATACTCGTTCTCACAGTTGTAGATAAAACTGACTTTCTTTTCCCATGACGGAGTTTAGTACCACAAAAGATGCACCGCTAAAAATCGTAAAACAGAAGTTGTGATTGTCTTTTCTTCTCAAACGACCCTTCGTTAAGACTTAGTTACTGTTGTAACGTCTGACAAGCCATGCTGCTCATAAGCAACACGTCATGTTCTCGTGGAGCAAAAAACAGTGCAGCAAAGAGGAATAGCTATTTTAATAAAATATTTGTATCTAGACAAAAAGATTGAGGTAAATGGTGGTTTAACACTTTAATATTGCCTATTTCACAGGTGTTCACTTTATTTTGTTCAGGAAAACTGACAAGAAAGAGCAGGTTACTTTAAGTCTTAACTTTCCTATTTTGTCATTTTTAAGAAATTTAAACTATAAATGCTGATTACTGTATCACTGTAGTGCTTCAATTCAAGTGGTATGTGATCCTTTTTATCTTTCCATATTTACTTAAAGCATAAAATAAACGTGAATGAATCAACAGAAGGTATTTTATTCAGCGTTATGATTGGTAGCCTGTGATTGTCAGGGTCAATTGTGATGCATATCTGAATGAAATGGCTTCTCAAATACTCTACAAATACATCACTGTATGTATATACTGTTAATAGATGATAGTTGACAGATAGTTGATTCCTGGGACAAACCCAACAGTTTTTTCCCAGGTTGCTTCCACTGCTGGAGCAGCTTAGAGGGTCTGTTATCATTATACAGCCCTAACCACTGCATATCAGACGTGGTACAATGTGTAAGCATGATGATGTCAGCTTTTCTTTGTGTTTTAAATTCTTACAGGTTTGGAACTACTTGAGGGTGAGTAAATGATGACAGAATATTCCTTTTAGGTTAACTCTTCTTTTAGGGCATTATCACTCTTATCAAATCTGTGAAATGTTTCATTTAACACTTAGTATTTCCCACTAGATAATAAGATTTTTGTCACTAATGCAAACGATCGGTGCTACAATCTGCTTTACAATCTTGCAATCTTTTGAACATTGACAACGTCTGGCACATATTTGCTCCATACAGTTGTAATATTTCAGAGATAGATAAAAAAAACACAGATGTGTTTGTATACAGGGGTTGGACAAAATAATACATTAAAATCCATTAAGAATGTCAATATCAACTTTTTTTCTTGCATATGAAAGTTTACATTTCACAATTCTGACTTTCCCATCATTTTGAGATTCCTGTAGAATTTATCTGTAATTAATTTTAAAAAATGTCTTTAGTTTGTATATCAGTGAGTTAGTGTGATGTATAGTTTCCATTTTATTATATTACTTTGTTAGTATCACATTACAATATTTGGTCCTATACACCGCACACAGCACATTTAATATTAATGTGATATCCCATAAGTGTAGTTTTGGCATTTTTGACAGGTTAATTACTTGATATATTTAATGCTAGAATGTTGAAACTGTCTCACGATCAATATGTGCATACTTCCAGGACATCAATTATACATGTATGATGTTTACATGATTTATTCATTTTTTGTGATTCTTTTTCATTTTTCCTGCCGGCTTCTACAAATTGAACCAGGAAGGAATTAAAAATTAATTATATTATCTGAGCACATAACACTCTCATGCCATAAAACTGTGAGCCATCTGAGCGGAAATTAGGTTCCCGGCATGCATGCCCAGTAATAATGTGCAAATCAGCACTGACATGTACATAGTTTTTAATATTTACAAAAATGTGAATTTTAGAGCCAACTACAGTGATTATTTTAATAATCAAGTTGTAATTAATTAAATGTGAAGTTTAGGATATTCTAATGATATCCGAAAGATCATGTGATACTAAAGACTGGAGTAAAAATTTTGAATTTTTTATTATTACTTATATATTTTTTTAAATGTAATAATAATGCACCTTAGAAAGAAAAATAGACTTTTGAATTGTGTATACACATGCTAATCTATTGTCAGGGGCATAATAATTTATAAAAACCTGACCTTGAAAGGCAAGCAACATCTTTTAATGGAATATTTCATTACTTAACATATATTTATATTATTATACTTTTAATATTAATAGTACTGTAAACGTTGGTGAAATGTGACATTGTGGTGGCCTGGCAATGGTGACACAGCTTACAACCACCTATAATGCCGATCCTGGCGATTACAACATGATTTATGTCATAATTCTGGGTCTCCAAAACACTGCCCAGTAAACCTCACCACATGAAGCCATAAGAATTCAATATTTCCTCAGAACAAATAAACAAACACTGGCAGCAGTCTCTCTGACCTACATCTAGCCTCTCTTCTCCCATGATGACAGAGAAGACGTTTTGAGACACATCCAAAACAATATTTCAGTGATTAACCATTTTACAAGAACTCACACACAGTCTCCAGAGAGATTATAGTTTTCATAAATCTAACCATGAGACCAAACAATCCTGATTCAGAGCTTTGAGAAATGTTCTTAAATTTGTGGTATCGGTTTAATCTTATGCATGTTAAAACAACAGCAATGCATAACTTAAATTAAATTTTATGGAAAGATGTATTCAAATCGTTCCCAGAAAAGCTCTACAATGGCTGATTTGGCCATACTGTACATAGACACCCAGCATTCCCTAAAAGCATTAGATTATGTGTTAACATAAACATGTCACAAAGCCTTCATGAAATTACACCTGAGAGGCACCAGGAAGCTTTCAGCCCATAATGTGCTTTCTCACTCCAAGTTTTAATAGCGAGGCAACATACAGTACAGTAAGTGATTTCAAAAAGTATGTATGAATTTTTAAATACGGTGCATGCAAGAGTATATGGAGTCTTTATTGTACTCTTAAGCTAAAGCAGCAGTACTGGCTACCGGTGAAGTTAAATAAGTGAATAATTTAGACCTTGTTCAGACTAAATTAGTTAATGTGTTTTCTGTACAGGTGTACTGTTTTTATACAATTATTCTGAAGGCATCATTAACCTCCATGTTGTTGCAAAACTGACTTCGATCAGTTGAACACAGTTGGAGAGGGTTAGCTGTTTTTTTCCTCTTGTCTATACAAAGAGAGCAAATGGGGATGCTATAAATGTTCTTTAAAAACACTTCATTTAACTCAAAAAGTTTGACATTTAAGCCAAAGTTCACTAAACATTGTCCATGCTGCTCATCACTCTAAGAAACAACTGGTCTGACAGTTTTTGGTATCCAAACGTGGTCCTGCAGGGCCTCTGTCCAGCAGAGTTTAGCTCCAACCTTTATTAATCACACCTGAACCAGCTGAGCAAGGTGTTCAGGCTCACTAGTAATTCATGTCTCTGTGTCTCCCCAAATCACCCTAGTGCTATTTTGGAGAGTATCTGCTGGATGCTGGACTAAACTACTTACGCTGTTCTGTGTCAGCCGTGGCACATGGATACGCTTTCTATGTGTATTTACTGTATGCTTTGATTTGAATGAAAACAACAGGAGACGGATTGCTGAATAAAGCTGGTATTTTTATTTTCTTTGTGTACAAAAAGTATTCTTGTCTCTTCAAAAATCCAGATTGAACCACTGATGAAAGATAGACTATTCTGACGATGTCTTTCATACTATCCTGGACCCTGACAATGTCCAGTATCGTGTACTTGGCAGTCAATGGGACATCACATGTCTCCTGATTTTCATCCCAAATAACTTAATTTTTATAACCATTAAGTAAGTTTGGAGTTTATTGAGCTAGAAGTCATAGTTAATTAACAGTAAGAATTGCTCCCTAATGGAGAGATTTGTGTGGTCCTGCTTGTGTATCTTGGTTAATGCCGGTGCATCCTTTATACTGATGACCTGCAAAGCTTAGCTGGGAAAGCTGATTAACCAAGGACGACTGCTGGTTAAGCTTGTTAAGAAGTCCTGTGTTGGTCTTATTAGTGGAGTATTAATCTCTTTGAATTAAAAATATATCATTTCGACTCCTACAGTAGATTGTATTTTTCGCAAAATATTTAAATGTATTCGACAAGCAAGCAGTGGCTCAAAGTTGAATCACAAGCTGAAGGTTTAACCATGAAACGCGTTCCGCATTTCCACTGCATCTAAGAACAGGTTAAATCTGTGTTCAACTGCATCCTCTTCATCCCAGGCTCCAGTCCCTGGCCTCTGAAGACACAGGATGTGCGGCCCAGGAACAAAGAGCATGGGTGGGATCGAGGCAGGTGGGGGTTGACTGGGGGAGGAAGCGGAAAGGATAGATGACAGGCCCTCTCTGTTTAGCACGCTAAGCATGACCGTCATGCTTGCTTCTGTCGGTCTTACGCATGCAAGTCTTCATTTCCTGACTATATGGACATCAGTATCCCTTTCCACAAGGAGGAAAACGCAGAAGACACTCGCACACCATTCTTACAACACACACTGACCACCGTCCGTATTAAAATAGACTGGAATGCTTTTAGATTTACAGCAGAGGAAGAAGCTGTCTCACACTTGGTACTTTGCCCTGCTTCACTTGTCTGGATCTTTTTGTAACTGGTCAATATTGAAAAACTGATTAATTAATTTTATTAAAAATAAAAAAAAAATTCTAAAAACAGATTTTATTCATTAATAAAAAAGTTATGTTTACTTGTCTCTGACGTTTGACATGCAACCCCATTGCGGCAAAATGTTCTTTCATTGCAAAAACAATAAAATGATTGAGAAAAAAAATGGACACCTTTTTACATAATAATTTGAATTAATTAAATAATAATTAAATTGCATTTTGGCACGATTTACACTGTTTTTTGTATTTTTGTACTCTATATAGTCTGTGTATTACAGTAGTTTTCTACTACAAAATTTCTACATAATTTTATGTTTCGTTCAATGCATTACTTGCTGTACTATGTTTAATATATATAGATATATAAATATCAGTTTTTAAAACAATTCAGTTTTTGTTTACACGTGTGCATACTTTGTATATTTATTATGATTATATACATTTTGTTGTTTTGTTTTGTTTAGATATAAAACATCCTTCTATATAATATAAAATATATGAATATAAATATATAAATGTACATATATATTTATATTTTTTAAATATATACTGTATGTGTGTGTATTTATATATACATAATAAATATACACAGTAAATATACATATATTCTGCAAACAAAAGCATTTATTTTGGATGTGAATTTATAAACAATCACAATGACAAAACCTCCTGACCTTCTGAAATTGACGATTAACATTTTCTTGAAGGTTAAGCACCTCACTGCTGAGAAAGCAAATTACTTTTTTTGTTTCAGACTCTATTCGTCCCCTATGGAAAGTGTCATTAACATCATTCTTTGTAAAAGCTGAGAGAGAGAGATTAGCAGGTCAAGACGATCACTGACTAAACTCTGCTGTACTGAGTTGAGCTCATTAAGATAAGCTAATCAGACGGTAAAGAAGAGAAAGCCGTTCTTTAGCGCAGCTTGAATAAAGAGAACAGCACACAAAACACAGGGGAAGACAACCAGTTTATTGGCAGCTGCTTGAGACTATCTTGCTGGGGCAATAGATTTTGCTCACGGTTATGTCAGAGGCTTTCAGGCCCAATCAATAAATGAAGTCAGTGCTCTTAACAAACAGTGGTCGTAACCTTTCAGATGGTGGGCTGAGAGCAAAGCCCCTCCACTCACATGCCGTTCACAGGCTAACAACTTCCATCCTTTATATCAAGTGAATAGAGGCACTTATGCTAATCAGCAAATTAAATAGAAGTGCCATTATTTATTGTGACTGGAGCATCTAAAATCTGCAGTTTAAAGTGAAAGAAAACGTCGCACTGTTGTTAAAATGGACTGAAATGATATATGGTGTACAATATAAAAAAACTGGCAGCCATGATTGCTAGAAACAAATAGAGTGACAATGTTTTACCAGCTGTGATTGTTAAGTGTACATTTTATAGGGGTTGTTCACCCAACAATGAAAATTCTGTCTTCATTTACCTGCCCTGTAAAGCATTCCAAACTTGTATGAGTTTCTTGCTTCTTCTGAGAACAAATGATTTTTTGAAGATAACCAAACAGTTGATAGTAGCTATTGAATTCCTCATTCCTGCCTACCATCAACTATAGTTACCACATTCTTCAAAATATCTGCTGTGCTCAACATATTTTCATTTTAACTTTTAATTTGTTTTGGTAAGTGCATTTATAGTTTTGTCTTATTAGCTGTAAATTATAAATGCTATAAAAACAAATATTTTGCATACTTATTATTTTAGTATCTTATAGAGCATTTAAGGGTATTGCCTTGTTAAAACTTATGCAGATTTTGCATTATATTATGTATTTATATATATATATATATACACATTTATTTATTTATTTATTTTTGGTAAGTTGGTAATTTTATAATAATCAACTTTTTATTTGATATATGTTTGTGTTTTGTTGCATCTGTGGAAGGAAATGCACACAGACCACATACTTGATGTGTCCTGATGTATGAATAATCTAATGGCTTCCTCATGTCATGCAGGTCAAAAGGTCAAAAGAGTATTCAGCAGTTTATCACATTTGATGTCAGTCATTCTGATGTGTCTAAAGACTGCTCACAGCCAGATAGACATTTCCTGTCTGATATTGTTTGTTGAAAAACACTAAATGGTTTGATTTTCTTTTAATTGATTGTGCATACAAATTTATTACTAAGTGATTATTATTGAATATTGTAGCTTTATGCACAACGGTCACAACATAGCAGTTTAGGTGTTATTCACCTTAACGAAGAGCATCATACAAAAATGACAAAAACAAAAACATAGGTTTAAAGACATGCCTTCTATTACTGTTTCATTTCAGTTTCATTTGCTTACAGCTGCCTTAATGAATCACGCACAACTCGTTCTGGACAATGAAACTGTGATTCAAGTGGTCATGTGCATCAAGGGAGGAGAATTTAAAAGGTACTGAAGAGCTCTGTAATATGCACAAGCATCGTCTTGATTCATAATGATCAATGGATCACATAAAACGATGGATGCACATCCTGAAATCACGGCATTGTAGATACATAACAGAACAACTGTTTTGAACTAAAAAGCACTTTAAGTAACAATAAACCATTAAAGACTTACTGCACCGGAAATCAACTCTGAATTTTAAAAAGCACATCAGTGCAGATAGCCTGATACTGTCGTAAATTAGGTTAAACGGGGAAAATGAATTTTTATCTCGCAAAAAACACTTAAGCATGAGTTGCAGACACTGCAAAACTTTATCACACCTGATCTTCAACTGCCGGTCAGGCCTAGTTTAATAGGGTGCAAAAGAAGGCTGATCATTCAAGTCCATAGATTTTCAGTAGGGTGCATGTTTCTGAAATGTTTAAAGAGCAGAAGTAGAATTGATTCTTTAATGACATGATTTATTTGCAGTGTCTGGCTCAAACGGACAAAGAAGTGATATATAGATAGTGTAGGGACATTGGGGAATCCACAAATCTTTTGTTAAAGGGGTGGGGGTAAAACACTAGCCTGACAACGTCAGACTTCGTACTTCAGCCCAGTTCGACGCTGGATTTGCATTGTTTGATACTGAAAGACCTATGAAAGATCCCGGTCATGATTCAGAACTGCAGACTGTAAGTGAAACAGCATCAAACGACTGTGTTTTGTTGGCAATCGGCACAAGCGCTCGTCACTCTTTAGCTCCGCCCACACAGCACACCTCCAGGAACGAGAATCATTAAGCTGTATCTTTCTTTTATAAACATGATAAAACTAAAGACTTTTTAGAGATATGAAGGATCCAGTACCATTACACAAGATTAACATGAGATTGGGTGCAACTGTGTGTGTTATGCCCCATTTAGCGATGCATGGGTCTTCCATTTGTACATTCCCCTTTGTCAGTTTTAAAAAGGACTGTAAATAAGCTATACTGTTCACTTCAACATTGGCTACTAGCCAGTAACACACCATTTGGATCTTAGATCTTATGACCTATCAAGGTAAACTTAAACAAGAAAAACAGTACTACTGTATATGCAGGAATATGGGGGGGGGGGTCACCACATGGGTTTCAAAATGATTCATTTTAGGTTTATTATAAATTAACAAATTTATTTCCGATTTATACTTTATATTAAAAAATGCATTAAAATACTCTTTTAAAAAAATGGAACACCTGTGTCATTTAAAGTGCATTATACAAATAATAAACATCAAAGGGTACTGTATATAGTTCACCCAATAATTTAGTAACTAATTGAAATTAAAGTTGTTTAATCTGTCATTTTAAATTATTGACACACTATTTTCCTATCGGATACTGTAAAGTCCTTTGACATAATCTGTATTACTAAAAGCACAATATAAATAAAAGTGATTTGAATTGACTAACAAAATGTTGTTGTTTTTTATCCTGTTGTAAGCTGTATCATATTTATCCTTAAGTGTAAATTCTACTTTCATACTGTAGTTAATTTAGCTAATTTTGTTTAAAACATAATACATAAAATGTCAAATATATTCATTGCATATTTTGTAAAAGCCAAAGATTCATAATAAAAAAAATTACTTTGACATACATTAAGCAGCATATTGGCTTATGTCTAAAAAAATATCAAGTGAGTATGGTCTTAATAATGATTTTTATATATTAAAATATCTTACCTTGTATAATTAGTTTGGGGAACAGAAATATAAATGGAAATGTAAGTTTTGAATCAAGGAATTAATATAATCTGAATTAAATTAAATAGAATTAAATTAACAAATTCAGGTATTTTTTGTTACTATTTTTTTTATATTGATTTATTTATTCATTATATGCAGAAAATAAACAAGGCTGGTTCATAATTGTCACAATTGCCAGCTGGAGTGCCCATGAGCTCCATTAGAGGGCACTCCATCCCAAAGTGTTTCTCATGTGCTACCCTTGTCTGTGTGTTGTGTCCCATTGGTTACTTGTTTTGTCACAGCTAGGGAGGTCGGCTAGCCCTGCCACGGCCATAAGGGCCATTATCAAGTTCTTGTCCTGCACAGGGCAGGCCAGGGAGGCAACCTTTGAACTCTTGTCCAGCCCAGTCACAACTATGGGGTCCACCCTCCTGTTCCGCCTCCCCTCAGCCTTCTTTAAGGACTCCAGACTGTTTTTTTTTTTTGTTTGGAGTGTCTGGAAGCCGCTCCTCCGAGGGGGCTATGTTACGATCGCCAGTTTGAGTGCCCATTAGCTACATTAGACGGCACTCCATCCTAAAGTGTCTTCTCATGTGCTGCCTTTGTCTGTGTGTTGTGTCCCCATTGGTTCCTTGTTTTAATGTGTCATATTCCAATTGGTTCCCTTCTCTCTTACGCTGATTATTGTATAGCCAATTCCATTGTTTCTTTCTCCCATGTTTTCCTTGTTTTTCTGTGTTTTTGACCTTGGACTGTTTTGACCTTTGACTATGTTTTGGAATAAAGCTTTTTACTTGGATCCCCACTCGTCCCTCTGTCCCTTCATTACAGAATAATCAGCCACACCCGGACCCAGCAGCTTTATTTCACCCACCCTGCACAACCATTCACCCCGTCGACCAGCTTCTGGAGCTGAAGCAGCAAGGAGGCCAATCGATTGAGGATCATGTACACAGGTTCTGTAAGTTATCATACCAAGTACCACTTTACGATGAGTTTCTGTTTAAGAACTTGTTTCATTTTGGACTTAATGAACCCATTAAATCTCATTTACCTGAGGGGAATTTAATGGCAGCCTGAGGGACATAATGGACTATGCACTATGCTATGTGGCTCTCCGTTTACTGTGGGTGAAGCAGAGGACTGTGTTGAAGCCCCAAAGAATATTTTTGGGGGGGAGCAACATCGTCAAGTGCAGATGGCAGCAGAGCTTGACCCATCATGGCCACCAGTAGGTTCTGTGACAACGCCAGTATTTTCTGTCCCACAATGTTCTGTGATCAACAGTTCAGAGTCTCGTTCCAATATGGCTGCCAGTTCAGAGTCTTTTCACAAGATGGACACCACACACCAGAAACCCCCCTGAGCCACAGCCACTGCCCAAGATGGCTGCCAACCCAGAGCCACTGTACAAGATGGTTGCCACACCAGAGCCACAGCCCAAGATGGCCGCCATGCCAGAGCTGCAGCCGCTGCACAAGATGGCTGTCAACCCAGTGCCTATCCAAAAAGTAGCCGTCACCTTCTCTCTTATGCTGATTATTGTATAGCCAATTCCCTTGCTCCTTCTTCTTGTGTTTTTGATTGTTTGCTGCCTGCCCTGATCCTCGCTTTGTTATTGAATATACTCTTTTGCCTTTGCCCGGATAGTACTGTTTGCTAGTGTTTGACCCTGCTTGTTTGACTACATTTTGGAATAAAGCTTTTGCACTTGGATCCCCACTCGACCCTCCGTCCTTCCGTTACAATAACACAGTACCTAATGTTTACTATTGAACTTTACAGTAAAGTATTACCAGAATGGCGTATTAGCAATGAAGTCTTAGTAAATCCTATAAAAAAAGTGGTATAAACAGATGACTATATGCAAGGTAACATGACCATGTAAAGCAACAAAAGATGCGCTACTTGAAAATATAGCAAGTTTGTTATGAGCGGATTCAGATGGCTTGTCATCAGATCTTTCACTGATTATCTAAAGCATTGTTCACTGCGCTTTCTCAAAATGCCAAGCACCAAACTGTTTACAGGTATTTCATGTCATAAGTCTTAATCTGTTACAATAAGCACTTGCAAGAAAGCACTAATCATTGTAATTTCCAACGGGTTGTGAGATTCACATTACATCTTTGAAAGATGTTTAATAATTGCTAGCAAGTAAACTAAGCACAGCTGTCTCACTGTCCTCTGAGATTTACTTTTTTATGTGTATCACATAACTGCGGCGATCTGATACTTATCGTATCAGTCAGATACGGACCTTTTTTCAGATCAAGTATCAGTCTGATGGGACCGATCCTATGCATTATGGTTGTTACTGTTAAGGTAAAAAAAGGGGAAAAAAACGAAAACTGAATTTATATGAAGAGAATTGTATAATAAATGTGCAAAATAATTAAGCATGAAAGTTCACCTTTAACCCCACCTAAACATCACTAAGTAAGAAAAGTAAGCAAAGAAAGAAAACAGAAATAAGTAAGAAAACAAACTTTAATTCACTAATTAAATTGTGAATCATGACAGTACTTTTGTGACACTCTGCATTGGCAAATTTCATAATGTTGCTGTCAAATATAATTGATCTTTGGCTTCTTTGTTACGCACATACATTTTCACTTCTAACAATCTAGAAGTCACATTCTTTAGAAATGCTTATGTATCTATCAATAACTTTTAAAAATGCATTGTTGTAGTACAAAGAAAGTAATGCAACAACAATGTGTAAATAATGTGAGGATTTTCATTTAGGTGGGAGATTACTGACCAGAACAAACAGTAATATATACCACACTTTATGCTGCCAATCTGTAGTCTTTTACTGACTTAAAAGTTGGAGGCTTGAAGGTCTCAAAAGTATTTCCTAAATTAAGGGTGTAAATGATTTTAGAGGGAATTGTTGTTATAAAGCTGTGTGCTTTGCGCATTGAGCTGGTTCACAACCCTGCTGGGAGTTTTGAATGTCCTGGTCAAGTGTGCTCTTGTGTGAAATGTCAAATATCAATGGAAATGCCGCTATGCCAAAACAGTGTGATACCTCCACCGACCTCTAAAGCCTTCCTAGAGACAAATGAATAACAGATGAAGCAAATGGGATACATTTAAGCAGCGGTTTCTGATGGCGTGTAGGAGAAACAGGGAAAATACAGCTAATTGTCCATTTAGCATAGGCTTATTTTAGTCCTCGTGAGGGCAGGGTCAAATCCAGCCCACCCTCTCTCCATACACCTTCATGACCTGTGTTTTCAATTGAACACCGTTAAATGCAATTTAAAAGGTTAACTAATCATAACAGGCGCAGACTTCTCACCCTAAACTTCCTCTGAGAATGCACTGTGATGCAATACTGACTGCGTTGAGCCACTGTTACATTAAAAGACCAATTACATGTTGAACAAGCTATAGTATAAAAGAAAAAACATGTCCTCCGCTCCGCACGGCTTACCTTGTGCCTTTATCACCCATCGCGAGGATCTGCGTGCGACAGAAACTCTTCAGAAGATGAGAGGGGTTGCTGAGAAAAGAGAGGGAGATGGAGCTGAGGGGAGGGAGGAAAGAAAGACGAAGAGACAGGCTGAAAGAAGAGAATTTACTGAGCTGCGTTAGAGAGCCGCTGTCACTTAAGCAGCTCTCCTTGCGGTTTAAGCGCTTTCCAGATGAATCCAATTACAGGAGCATCTCCACAGCCGCTTGCCAACAGACAAACCCCGCGCTTCCCAAATAAAACAAGCAGAAGCTGGCGATTCCTCGTTGTTTTGTGAGTCCTTCAGACGGGAGTGTGGGCGCAATAAACGCTGTTCGGAAAATCCTGACGCTTAAGAAGCTTCCGTTTGGTATCCACACTATCTAGCAGAGCTCTTCCGCTGTGTTTTCCTCTGCTCTCCTCGTCTCTCTCTTTCTCTCTCTCTCACACACACATATTAACTCGCTTTCTCCCCTCCTCTCTGGATGTGTGAGGGTATGTATTTGGGGGTGATGATATTCTCAGATTCCTCAGCTCGCCATCACTGCGACGACAGATGAGGCGTTATTTTCATCTCGACATTGACATCGTTTAAAGTGGTGGCACATTACAGTTCTAAACTCCCAAAGCAATAAATCAATACCGGTCAGATAAAGCACATCAGTCAGCCATCATGAGGGTTTCAGATGGTTTTATTAATTGTAAAAGCATCCCTGACATTTTAGTGTCTTTATCATGTATATTAGATAAATAAATCAATCTCATAAGGTACTGCAAAAAAGATTCTAAAATATACACACCAAGATGATTATTAATGATGCTGAAATTAAAACAAACACAAAATATGGCATGACAGAAATACATGCATGACTTCAGACTGTAAGTGTAACACTAAAATAAATTACATCATATTGGCACTTCCCACAAACAAGATATGCTGTGTCCCATGAGTTTATAGGCACAAATACTAGTTTTAATCTATTATAAAGTAACCTGATTCAGCAAACTTAATGTATAAAATTTGCATTTAAATTTGGGTTTTAAAACTATATCATGACACAATTTGTTGGTGTTTCAGCGCTACGATCTCATGAAAGTGCATATACATAGTATGTTAAGCCAAAAACAAAGAAAAATCGAGGTAATGATACTAAAAATGGATGTTTGCATGTATGTGTTAAGGTTGTGGGTAGATACGCATCACATCACATATCAAACAAATGCATATCAATACCACAAGTTTTTTGGGCGTGCTGATTAAACACAATTTATTGAGACCGAGTTCTTCAGGACATACAGTACTTTTTACCCTATTCATGGAAAGTGCCTGTTAGAACATACATACTGTAAGCATAGACTTATTCCTATTTGTTCTTTGTCTTTCATTTTGCATGTAAACAACAGACTTAATAATTTTGGTCCTTACATTTTTACAAAAAACGAGTTAACAAATATACCTCTGTTCCTTTGATAACCCTGCAACTTTGAGAGAAATCCACATTTTGAAAGGAAGTTTTACTCGGTAACAATATAATTAAATAAAAGAAACACTTTTCTTTTCTAAAATTACAACAGCACAAACAAAAATAATCTTTATAAATCCATAAATACAAATCTGTTCCCTTTAGTACTGCCACCAGCAAACACAAACTTACAGTCGAACTGGATTTAATTGTACATCAGTTATTCTAAGTTTTCTTGTAAATGCTTCCCTGTTACTTAATTTTACGAAGTGTCTTTGATTTACTTAATACCACTATTTTAAGCAGGTCATGAAATCTTTATGTTCAAGAGGATGTTTATGGATTTTTGCATTGCATTGACAATTACGCAACTTGTCACCCCAATTCTCATCATTGCATTTTTTTAAATCTCACTCTTATTACCATTAAATTTTTTAATATAATGTATTTTTAACATGTAAGTTCTAATAATTAAATATATATATATATATATATATATTATTTTTATTTTTTTTACTTTTGTTATGCTTATATTAGTTAAAATATTTAATGAAAAGTTTTGTAATTTTATAAATATATTTTTTTATGATTTTGGGCTGATCTGTACATGTTCTTTGTAGTGACAGATATCATATATTTCATTAAAGTACAATACGGTGATCAACAGTAAGATCAGAGATTTCTGAGGCACATCATAGCAACTCATACAGTTTTAGGTTAATAAATATTGTAGACCCTACATTAAACCTCCTCGGTCCAACAGCTGACAATTGTAAGATGGGCATTAGGCTTTCCTCATCTAACCTTTCATTAACATGCAAATGAACACAGCAGATGGAATCACATGGCGGTCTGTGCATTACCCTGGACTCGTGTGATCTCTGATGGCAGTAATTTAGGTCTTCAAAGTCAATCAGAATGGTGCGGTGTGATTTTCATCAGACACAGGGCTCTTTTAAATGCTAATCCAGGCACAGTTTAGCAGTGAGCATACTGGGTCTCTATGGCAGCACTAAAGAGTGTGGTGGAGGCCAAGGCTTTCTCTCATTCATTTTTAAATCTCGAGTCCCTTTTTATAATAAATTACTGGATTCAGTCCAGTAGCACTTACAAACATACAGTACAGCGGGGTCTATTAGTCTCAGACCACTAGTGAAAATGCATGTTTTGCTGTTTTTCTAATATATAGATTTTTGTCATCAGCATGACAATTCGAGTGAATTTAAAAATCAACAGACAAAATATTTTGTTGCTGCTTGTGCAAAACCTGAAGATGATGTTTTTCAGAACAGGATATAATCATTATCATAATGGTGATGTCACTGAGTACGTTTTCTTAGTGATCTAGAAATAGATCAATATGTTAAAAAATAAAAAGCATCATAATGGTCCCAAGATTTTCGCTGTGGTCTAAGACTAAATATTTACACTAGTATTCAAAAGTATGGGGTCAGTCTTTTCTGCTCACCAAGCCTGCATTTATTTGATAGAAAGCAATATTAAACAGCAATAAAAAGTAAGAGTGTAAAATACTATTCCACTTCAAAATAACTCTTTTCTGTTTCATTTAGTTCTTTTTAAATGTCATTTATTTCTGTGATGCAAAGCTACTTGCTCCAGTCTTTAGTATCACGTGATCCTAGCTGATTCATGCTGAGAAACATTTCTTATTCATTTAAAGAGTTGAATATCTTTTCAAGCTAATATTTTGGTGGATACTGGGTACTTGATGCATGTAGAGTTCTTTAAAACAGAAATCTTTTCACGTTGTAAATGTCTTTACTGTCCCTAATGATCAGCAGATTTAAAAAATAAATAAATACTGACCCCACAGTTGTGAACAATAGTGCTTTTTTCCATTTATATTTATATCTGACTTTATATCGCATTTAAGAATCGGTGTCATTGTGCGACAACATACAATGGCCTTTCACCAGGCATTCAATTTTGTGTCTGTTCTGTGTTTTGCTCTCTAAAAATAGGATTGACATGCGAATGCATTGGGGTTGAGTTTCCACGTATTCAGAAATGTGTTGTCGTGTTCCTAAAACAGGCTGAATCTGTTTTGTTCAGGTTTCCCTTTGATATCAAATCCCAGAGGCAGCGATTTCTGCTGTACGTCAAGAGATCTCAGTTGCTGACGATTATAGTACGAAGTCAAGCAACAGGAAGGCCTACAAACGCTTTGGCACATTCTGCATCGGTAATTCATCTGTAACAAGGCTTCAAAACAAAACCCAGACAGCTCTGCTCAACAGTCGCCAGACCCCTGTAACATTAGCACATCTGTCTGCGTTTTGGATGACACAGCCTCTTAGCAACAAAGACTGTCACAATACCAAGGGTCTTGCTATTGAGGGAGTGCAGAGTGTGAGCTTTCCCCAACAAGGTAGTGTTTGATGACATCCCTGAGTAAATTTGTAGGAGTGACTTCAGTTGATAAGATGGAAAAAGGCAACCCGTCTCTGGTCTCAGATATCACTCCATAGCACAGCTCGACAGCTCTTGTCCACGCTTACCACATATTCACCCGACAACGACCAGGCCACGGCGCTTATTGAAGCTCTGCAAAAAAATTGCATCTTAGAATTCGATTTCAAGACAAAAAATACATAATTCACAGAATCCCACCCAAAATCCACCATAACCCATGCTACTAATATGCCCCATTTCAATTATCCCGTAGCCATATAAAAACTAAAATATAGTTTTGTGCAATGAACAGACTGAAATTCAAGTCAATAATTGCTAAAAATTATTCCCACACTTCAAAACCTGTGACGCATTTTGATGTAATACTGGACGACTGTATATTATCCCTTTTATTAGCAGTAAATAAATCAGGAAAAATTTTAAACTAATCAAGCCGGAGTGCATTTCCTGTATAATAATTTAACTTTCTTGTCTGATCCTGTCTTGATGCTTTTCTTTGCCTTAATACTTTCACGCAATTGGTGGAATTTTCAAGCTTTCTGTATTTTCACTGTTATATGGTAGGGGGCGCTAGTATTAACTTTCTGAAAGAGTACCGAATGTCTAGATCAAACACAAGGGAAGAAGAAGCAGAAACAAGTGACTGATTACTTAAAATAAAGTGATAATCAAACAATCAAAACTGCCACGTTACTAAATGAAATGTTGAGTCATAAAGTGGTGTGCAAGCTTTGAAAAAAGGCATGACACAAGAATAAAACAGGGTTTTTGTTTTGTACTCTTTTTTTTAGACATATTGCATGCTCAGATATTTCAACGCCAAATTTAGTGAAAGTGACCCAAAGTGCTGGTGGTGGAAAAAAGATTGAGAGATGTGGTCACATTTCATGGGCAAAAAAAGGACAATAGCATAGCAATGTATATAGATTTTTAAATGTTCATCAAATTTAAAATGAAAATTCATATGCATATATGTTTCGAAAGCAAAAATGTTGCATTCAAAAAAAATTTTATTGTCTTCAGATATGCTTTGGTTCTGAGTGAAATGACGTCACAACGAGTTGTAAATTTGATTTGAACTGATGTCAGGTTATTACTGTAAATATTAAACATGACATCTAAAGGCCCTGATATACTTCAAACAAAGTTATTTTTACTTTTTTAAGGTTAAAAAGTTTGAAAAGGCTGAGCGACGCCACGTGCTGCTGGAAGTAGGGTGTAGATTAATGTAAACCTTAACATGTTTATTTATTGTATACCTTTTAAATTCATATTGAAAAAAGAAGAACAGCAGCAGCAGTAGGGTGTAATATTTATTTGCTTGTTACCTTTTTCTTTCATTCCTTTCATGGCTTTAGGAAACTTAAATCTGATGTTGCTTTTTGCATATCTCCAGGCCCATTAAGACAAGCATCGCTGTAATTTCTTTGTAGGAAATTATCGCTTTCGTTAAATTTGCGAGTGATCATACAGGTGTGGATATATCTGAGGCAGCTCAGCTATATATATACAGTATAGTGCATTGGAGATGTTGCTCCATTGCCTAACCTTGACTTAATGAGAAATGAACAGAGAAGAAAAAAATCCAGCTTCAAAGGAGGTGGAGTTTCAGAACACACCCACCGATTGCGTAGCCGCCTCGGACCAAAGGTAGCTCAAAAGTGTTTAGGAGTCAAAATGATTAGAACAGCCAAAACAAACTCAAAACGAACTTTGTTTTGGCCAATTCTGCTTGAAATGACGTCATTTCAATTCGTTCTTCGATTAAATTTCAGGCTCTGTATTATGTTCTTTTGTGGTTCTAGAGCACACATGCACTCTTTAAAGTGCTTTCATTGTCTTTACACACTGAAAGATGTAGCGTGAAAATCGGGAATAATGTACTGTATATAGGTTGTACTACATATTAGCCAGACCGCATAATGCTAACAATTCTGGTCTGCTGTCTGAAAATGTGTGCTGGTACAGTTTAGAAAACAAAGAAATATTGAATTACATTGGTCATTAGAAAATTTGCTATCTTAGTTTGCAAGTGATACTTGTAGGAAATGCACTCCAGCTTAGTTGTCCCTGATTGGTGGCCATCCCTGAGTTACCTGTGCATGTCAGGAAGCCGTTTTTCCAGGTTTCCTGTGTTCACATTCCAAATGTAGACAGCACCGTCTGCAGACCCAGCTGCCAGGAAACTGCCATCCGGACTGAAAAAGACAGAAACCCGTCTATTGTGACTGATGACTATAGACTGAAACACATTACTCTGTGGAACTGATTCCCTCTTGCTGTATAGATCCCTCGGGCCAGTGATCTGATAAAAACATTCACTGAAATGTCAGGTAACTGTACAAGACATATCTGTTCAGTCTGTTCCTAAACAAAACGAAAGATACTGCAAGACTGCATCCCAGCATTTTAAGGAATAATAGCTTTTTTGTTTGTTTTAATGCTGAAATTATAGAAATGGCTTCAGATATATACCTCACAGAGTGCAATGACAAAAGACAAATGGATAAAAAACTTTGTCGAGCATGTTGCTAGCATGTTTCTAGCATTATTAGTAAGTTACTAGCAGGTTTAGCATGTTGCAAGCATGTTTCTAACATGATTATCATGTCACAAGCATGGTGTTAGCATGATTAGCATGTTACTAGCATGAATAGCATGTTACTAGCACACTGTTAACATGATTAGCTAGTTACTAGCATGATCAGCATGTTTCTAACATTATTAGCATGTTACTAGCATGATTATAGCATAAATAGCATGTTACTAGCACATTGTTAACATGATTAGCTAGTTAGTAGCATGTAATTTAGGATTGGTTTTATTATACACTTAAAGGCCCAGTTTCACTAACAGGGCTTAGCTTAAGCCAGGACTATGCATTAGTTAAATTAAGATATTTAAGCAACTTTTACAAAAATGCCTTTTTTAAGAAAATATTACAGGTGTGCATCTTAACACAGAAAAATGACACTGACATGTTTTAAGATATGTCAGAGCAAGATA
>JAUCNO010000191.1:13368344-13382923 GCA_032353835.1 Enteromius viviparus
AAGACAACGGTATTTAAAGACATAGAACTAATGAATAAAGTGATGGCAGGTGTACAAAAACAGGTGGCACATATGAAATAATGAGGTAGAAACCAAATATATATATATATATATATATATATATATATATATATATGATTACAAATGGAAATGTTAAGTACAGAATGAATTAAAATCACATGAATTTTAAGTGTGATATATTTACAAAAACTATTTAAAAAACTGTGAAGACATTTTGATTGTTTAAAACTATTTTCATGCTAATGTGAGGACATTGTGACGATTTTAATAATTTCATGTTAATTTTATATCCAATAATAGTTCTTACAATATCTGATTAACTAATAAAATAAAATTAAAATTAAATTAAAAAATTTAACTAAACCAAACTAAATTAAACTACATTACATTACATTTAAAATTGTATAGGACGCCACAGTGAGCCCTGTTTGAGAAAAGAACCCTATTTGTCATTATTGCCTTCTGATGTGTTGTATATTAGGACAGATCAAGCACCATGATGCTTAAGGCCCAACTGAAAATCTGAAATCTGACAAGTGCAGCTCTCCATCAAGCATAAGGAGATTGATGTCATGATAGTTTGTCTCATTACACTGTGAGTGATGCAGTTAATAAGACAAGAGAGGTCACTGCAGATGTGCAGCCTGAGGACACAGTCTGCTGTTTCCTTTTATATTCCAACAAGTTATCATCTGGACAAGGACAAGAGGAAAGATTGTGAATCTCAAGGCATTTAACATTTATGATGTCCAGGGTGTCACTCGGTAAACCAGAGGAGCCTTGTTTTTCTGAACGTTGCGCAAGACAATGATTTGAATTTCAGTCACAGAGACAGGCTCGAGTGTTTATTGCCTCTTAAAGTGACACAAATATTGTGCATGATTATTAAACAGTCAACGCGTCCGTTATTAGACTGCCACTGGAAATTAACTTCTCTTTTTCGAAAGAATCAAAATCAGTCAAAGCGTTGCATGGAGAAAAACGCAAATGTCATAATATAGCACAAATCCCATTACGACGAGATGAGAGGAGAGACAATTATGTGGGCTGACGGTTGCTAGGAGACAAGCGGGCCGTTGGCTCCTTGGCAGCTGAAAGCTGTGGTTGCTGGGAGTGAATGAGAGATGTCAAGGACTGAGACGTGGTGTAAATAATGGCTCACTTTCTACCTCTGTGGCGTCATCTATATTGTCAGCTTCATGCTGAAAGGTGAATTACGCGCGCCGTGAGGCTTCGTGGCCTACGGAAAACAGAGCTTTGCTGAATGAACATCCTTGGTGGTATTATTTTACATCTCTTATCCAATCAGAGCAATCAAAACCCGCTGAGATTCTGAACAAGGAGGATGTTTGCCCAACAGGGGTGCATCGACCGCTACCAAGTGATTTCCAAAGCAGCCTTATTCAAAGTTGACTAGCTCCAGTGTGACATAAGGTTTATGCAACACCATTAATATTTAGTAGCCAATGATGTAAGCTAATGTTACGGCATCACTGTATTCAAAGACACGTGTTTGCTGACACGACAGGTGAATAGGGTAACATTTCAATTAATTTAAACTAGCACAAGAGCGCGGAAGGGCATGGAAATTTCTGCAAATGATTTGCTAAAGCCCCGTTTACACTAGTGTGTTTAAGTTTTAAAATGCATAACTTGCCGTGCTACGGTTACACCTATCGTTTAAACTTTACACTACTCCGACGTTTTCAAGGTTGAAAATCTAGACTTTTGAAAACGCTGCAAACCCCATTTTCAGTGTAAACGGAGAAAAACGTTTGTTCTCAAGACTTTTGAAAACGATGGCCTGGCTGCCCACATTCACTTTGCATATCCTTGATGATTGTGTGAACAATAACATCATACTTGTTCTTGTACCCATAGATCTGTGTTGGAATATTCCCCCATTCGCAACACACGGATGAACTGTTTTTATTGAAATCAAAACATAAATACACATAGAAGCGACATGCACATTTTAATTTATACTTCTTCATAGTCGTCCATGTCAACGTGCAGTACACATGCGGGCTGATAATATGCAGTGTCACGGACATACTTCAGTCTCCACAGTAGATCAACAACTACTGACGTATAGTGCTTTGTAGTATAATAAATGATAAGAAACATGTTCTTCACTTTGTTTTATTTTAAATCATAAGGTTTTAACATTGAAATACAGTGCCCTCCACTAATATTGGCATCCTTGGTAAAGCTGACCAAAGGTGGCTGTGAAAATAAATCTGCATTGTTTATCCTTTTGATATTTCGTTCAAAAAATTCACAAAAGTAAAACAACTTTTATTGAAATAAATGTTTTTCTTCAATAAATGTTGGCCACAATTATTGCTACGTCCTTTTTCCAAGAGAACAGCTCTGAGTTTTCTACTGTAATGCCTGAAGAGTTTGGAGAACACCTGATAAGAGAAAAGAGATCATTCCTTCATGCTGAATCACTCCAGACCCTTCATAATACCAGCTCCATGTCGGTTCTCCTCACTCAGGGTTTAGGTCAGAGGACTGGGACAGCATGGTAAAAGCTTGATTTTGTGCTCAGTGACTAATTCTTGTGTCTTTTTTGGATTATTGTTCCAGTGGAAGACCCAACCATGGCCTATTATAAGATTTCTAACAGAGTCAGTGAATTATTGATTTTTATCTGCTGGTATTTGATAGAATCCATGAAGCCACGTGTTTAAACAAGATGTACAGGACCTCCAGCAGAAATAAAGGCCCACAACATGAAAAATACAGCAGTATACTTCACTGTACACATGGAGTACTTTTTATCCCTGTGTTCTCCAAACCCATCATTGTTTGCTGCTAAAAAGCAAATTTTTTAGTTTCATCAAATCATAAAAGCCAGTCCCTTTTGTAGTTCCAGTCTTGTCTGACAACTGAACATGCTGGAGATGATTGGAAATTCTTAATTATTTCCCAGATGGTGGAAATGGTAATCTTCACTGCTCTAGCTCTTTTCATAAAGCCACTTCACTACTTTGTTAAACTCAATTATCTTTTGCAGCATATAAGAAATATATTCTTTGTTTTTTCTGATTGTGTTGATGATTAACAGATTTTGGACTTTGTTTTCCGTCCTATATATATTTCTGTGATACAGGAAGCCAGGGCTGGATATTTTCATGTCCATAATCACCCTGGAGTGTTTAAAATTGTGCATATGATATGGAATATAATTCAGAGATATTTTACTCATAAAACTTTCTAGGGGTGCCAATAATTGTGGCCAACAAGAATTGGCGAAAAACATTTATTTCATCATGAGTTTTTCTCCCCATTTTCAATAGTTTTACTTCAATGATAGATTAGAATTGTGTACATTTTTTAACAAAAGATCAAAAGGATAAACAATGCAGATTTATTTTCACAGCCACCTTTGCTCAAATTAACCAAGGGTGCCAATATTAGTGGAGGGCACTGTATATTAAAGTTCTCTTAAAACAGACATAACTCAAGTACATATGGGGAGCGAGGTTCTAGCAGACCAATCGCAGTGTTGCAGGCTGCGCAGAATTGACACACTTTTTTGGAGAGGTGCACATCAAATACGGTGTATACCTGCGGATCTCTGCGTAGGCCACGGTGTTAAGTTTAAATTGGGCTTAAGTGATTATTGACAACGTTTTCATTTTGGGGTGGAGTAACCCTTTAACGAACACAGACGCAACATCTCATATACATATTGATCAACGCAATATTCCAAGCACAGTCACAAATTACAGCAGTTGAAAAAGAAATTGAAAAGAACTGAAAACCAAAAAATGCTAGAAGTTGCAAGAAGTAGAAGTAGACTCCTAGCTGAGGGTTCAAAGTCTTGAATGTGCATTGTGGATATTTAAAACATTTCACTGAAGCCAAGTAGTTCAAAATCAGCTCAAAATTCTGCAGTGCATGTAAAACCACTAGTTGTAGCTGTAGTGTTCTACCATAAGATGCTGTTGCTTTCCTGTCCAATGAGTTTAAGCTATTACAACATTAACCATATTTGTGTCATTCTGTCTATTTAACATGATATACAGGGATGCAATTCTTCTGAATGATACTTTTAAATATATTACACATGTTAGTAATTATGTTATGCTACATGTCAATTACTCTTCCAGAACAGTAGCTCTAGTCTTGGACTGCATGTGCTTCTTGTCATTCAGTGTAATATTTGTTGTTGTCAAGCTTGACATGGTTTGCATGTAATGTCTGTATAATGACTAGACATCATGTCTTTCAGTGTAAACCATTAATTATAATAATCGATGTGGTTTTGTCTAGTGGCGTCACATAGCGCCACTCGATTGCAGACTTGATGTGTTTGTGGTGTTACACACTATTATGCTGTTAAGAGAAAGAGAGAGTTTTTAACTGTATTTATCAGCAAATAGGTTTAGCAGCTTTGAAATTAGGCCAGTTTCATATATTATGAAGTGCATTAGATGATTTAGTGAAAGTTATTTTTGATATCATTATTCTACAACTAATCAGTACTTTTTCTCAAAAGCTCTCGCTCTGTTGCAAAATAAAAAAAAATTGAAAGAAGATCAAGACGATTGAGTAATTGTGTGGATCCCTTACACAAAGTTTCTCGTGACAGGAAAACAGACACTTTAGAGATGGCGATAAGCTTGTACTCTGCAAGCACATGGAAAAGCTTATTTGTTTCTGCAGATAGACAAAGATGATACACCCAAAAATGAAAATTCTGTCATTTATTCACCCTCATGCCATTTCAAACCTAACCCATAAGACCTCATTTTTGAAACACAAATTAAGCTATTTTAGTGAAACCTGAGATTTCTTTCAATCCACTTAAAGTTCAGGTAACCAAAACTTGCAAAACTAACACAAAGGTTGTGAAGGTGTTTTAAAAGTACTGCGTATAAATCGAGTGTTTTTATTCAAGTCTTGTGAAGAGATACAATTGCTTAATATCATTAACAGAATTTAATTAGGCTTCTAATCACATTTAATAGTGAATAGTTTAATAGTTAATAGTGAATAAAGGATGACTTGATTTGAATTTTGGGTGAACTATCCATTTGTTGAGATCAATCTCTGTATTCACAAGGCAACGCTCCTTTGATTCATTGCTCAGCGACTCTGAATATCAGAATACAATTAATTTTATAGCTGCACTACAGAGAGTTGTAGGCTACTGTTATTTCATTTTTTAAATAATGCTATTTTTAACTTTAACAAAGAAATTAGGACGATTATATGTGATCAAGCTATAATGGTTCTGTGTGGTATGATAGCGGATGGCCGTATAGATTTCTATGATCTTGTTCTGGCCACATGACGAATGAAGGCAAGGGATTCAAATATTAGTCAATTAATTCTAAGCAAGGGCAAGCTGCTATTAAAAATATGAAACCAAATATGGGCGTTTTTTCCTCTAGTGAGTAGGCCATTAGCATGTCCCACCGCAAATTGAAATCACAAGCGCATGTAAACACCATATTGGATTAGAAAGCATCTCATGTAAACAGTCCAATGAATATTTCAATCCAAATGATTTTAATCGAAATGACAAAAAAGTGTAAATGTGAGCATGGCTACTGAGTGTAGAGGATTTCACTGTGATATAATAAACATTAAAAAAACAGCATTATACACTTTACATTTGTGGATATTTGGATATTTGATTGAAAAATTATTTATAATTTGATTTTTTTTTAAATAAAATATTAAAGTAAAACAAACTGATGTAGTAATGACTATCATCAAGTGAAAAATATATATGGTTAAAAGTATTTTTGGTTTCTGTTGACTGTAGAAATATTATATGGTCCATTTATTTATTTTTTTATTTATTTTACTTGAATATCTGAAACAAGTTAAAGTATTATTAAGTTTTTTGTTTTTTTCCTGATCCAACAACGCAGTATTTTTCAGTGTAATTTTCATTAGATTAAAAGCATCTAAAGGATAAGACAAATTAATGATAATATTTATAATTTTCATACATGATTTTACAAGAGGGTCTATGAGTTGACGTAGATATAATTTCACTTCCTCACAACATGCTTGTCAAGTTTTACAACATGCTTACAATTTACCTCAACCCTAACTTTAACCTCTTCATAAACGTGTGACAACTGAGCTAAAGTATGGTTTTTAGTCAAACAGAAAAAGAAGAGTTTATGTCTTCTTTGGCTTCAGAATACATATGCATCTGAAATGACATACTGTATGGTAGATAATAAATTCGGTTTGCAAATATTAAATCTACATTGCAACCAAAAAAACAAAAAACAATTCTACATATGTATATATGTGGTATGAATGCAATTCGTAGATAACACTACCATGTTTCAGCTGCTTCACTGCCAAGTCCCAGAAAACAAAAAAAAATGTTTTTAATAGTTTAACATTAGAACATGGAGATTAAATATTTTTGCCATACATTCCTTTAAAAAACACTTATGTCCCGAACTGAACCTAAAGCATCAAAACATTTATCCTGAAGAAAATAAATCGCATCTGGAAAATGAATTCCACGCAGAGCAGCGCAAACACCTTTGAGCGTCCACTGTCAACACGTGTGGAAGGGTTTCTGTCTGTACGACTAGGCCTGTGGAGAAGCCAATCACGCGCATTACCACGAAAGCGTTAACAAGCCGTCTCTCACCAGCAATGACACCACACACACCTGAGGCTGCACTGTTTTAGGTCATCACACGAGCCAGACGAGCAGTGCCAGTTCCAGCAGTGCCAGCTGGGTTCATTATTCACATTTAATTGTCAGGCCTGCAAACTCAGACGGTGGCTGCAAAAAGCTCTACAGTGATCAACACATTTACGACGTGAAGTTTTCAAGGTTTTACACTGCTACAAAGCCACTACTGCTCGTTTAACAAATACACCTTCAAATGTACATTTTAAAGCAATTACTTTCTGACCTGAAACTTTTTTAATAACTGGTCTGTGTACACAAGCAGACTTAGGTCCTGTTTACACACAGTATTAATATCCGTCTCAGGTGAGTGTTTATAACTGAATAAATACAGAAGTGATAACAATGTTTACACCACAGATGATAAGTGCTCACATCTACTTTCAGGGCTGTATGTTTACTTTTTTCCCACACAGCACTGGTGCTACAGAAGTTGAAAGTTTTGTAGCATAGGCCAAACAAGTTAAGGGTGCAATATGGCAAAATATTATAGCATAGTTTTTTCACGATTCTTTATCATGTTGGTTTTACTATTTTGCAAGTTGCCGGAGCAATACAGCCAATCTAATTCCCTGTTCAAAAAAAGCTGTGTACTGTAGCTTCAGAAGCTCCAAGCACGTGAACAAAGGCGGCAATCTCATTGGTGGCGCATCAAACCAAAAAAAACGAGATTAAGGCATTTTTTTTTTTTTTTTTATGACGTATTTTTACACTTCGGTGTGCACACTCACATTGGCGTCCTTTGTTGAGTCAGAAGGCATTAAATGTCGGTGGATATCGCACGTGAATTAAGTAAATAAATACTGGTTATGCATATAGGTTATCGGGCATATAAACATGCAATTTATCGGTATCGGTTAGTGCTGCACGATTAAAAAGTATGAAATCACAATTAGTGCGCGCAGCTTCCCCACTGCTTATGCGTGCAGTAAAACCCGCGTGCTTGACGCGCCACTTAATTCGCGTGAATCACACTGCAGGATGTATAATTGCATCTTTGCATTGACTTAAGTGTAATACTGCAGCATCTTTCTGTCGTATTTTCCAGCGTTCTCCGAACAATGTGTGCCATGTGCTTTGATTTATGTTATTTCTCTACACCTGCTATGCGCTGTGTGAAAGCTCTCATCCGTTAACATGGGTGCCGAAAAAAATACACGCTGCCTACGCCCTGCTGATGCGTGCAGTGTGAACCGGCGTGAACTCGAAATGTTCAAGTGTCCAACTACACACGAATAGCAAGATATATTCGCCCAAGTCACCTTTTAGCAAAGAGGGATTTGAGAAAATGATTGGCACACTGGACAAGAGATCCCGAAAGAAATATACTAAGTATATGTTACATCCTGCTAAAATATTTTGGGACAACATGTAAAAAAATAAAAATGGGTATTTGTTTTATTTATCTGCACTTTTGACTTTAAAATAAAATAAAAAAGTTAATTAAATGTTATTTAATTCAGTAATGTAAAGATGTTACTGTTAATTTTGTACATTTTAGTTGTAATTTAAAAACATTGTTAATTTTTAGTTGTTGCTAGATATACTGTTTCTCAGTTGAGAAATACAGATTTCAGCATTATTAGTAATCTGTGTGTGCATTTTCTTTGATAACAAGCAAGTTGGGTCAAACCACTTATATATCATATTACTATCACAAATCGTAATTTTGACCTTAATAATCGCAGTGTGACATTTTTCCAAAATCGTGCAGCCCTAGTATCGGTTATAAAAAATGGTCAATCACTACCATTAAACATCTCTAACTTTCTTTCATTTGTTTCAGTTTGCTGAAGAGATACTTGTCCGTAGCAATGCATGTTGCATTAGCGCTGTCATATCTGACTGTAACATGTCATATAACCTACAACACACCCTTACACATTTATTATTTTAACATTTTGGGAAGAAGTAAAGAGTCAAATTAACGTATGTGATTTCAACAAGCAGATGCATTGACACTTTCCAGTTTCATCTTGAATGCTTCCTTGACCATCTCCTGAAGTGCTGAAGTGATTGGATTTAAATCCATCTCGAAAGTGGCATTTATAACTAGCCGTTTCACAATCTGATTACTATCCAATCAGAGAAAACACATAAAGTGACCAGGTGTAAATAAGCCATAAGAGGGCAGTTCTTAGGCCTCATTCTGCAAAAATCTGATTATATGGCTCAAATTCCTTTAATTTCTTTATACTCTGAACAGTAAAAATACACAAGCCAGATCATGATTTTTATTGTTTCTATACCAGGTATTGTGAAACAATCTTTCCCATCTTTTAAGGTGTGGACACACTAAAGTAATAGTTCAAAAAACTGCAAAAAATATTTTTCCAAACCAAGCCGCTTTCTGTTGGTCAGTGTGCCAAAATCTGCAAATAATCTGCGATATTGCAGATTGCGTGGATTTCAATTGAAATCAAAAAACATGTGACCGCACATTTTCATTGTCTGTGATGAACAAGTTCAGATTTGAATACTGACCTTGTGGAGAACATAAATAGTGAAGCATCCTATGCTTATGTCTTATTTAGGCTTCAATGAGAGACACACTTTATCTACCAAGTCAAAGTCTGACCATGTCAGACTAAACAGATGCTATAATTTCAAAAACATTTATTAAGATTGGTTTTCATGTTGTCAGAGTTTCTTTTTTAATGCTGTTTGCTCAGTGGGTGGTGTTGTAATGGCTCTATTCTTACCTGCTGTCCCAAAACCGTATTTTTCTGTCATAATGGCTGCTGATGATGAGGTACTCGGAGCACACAACATCACTACAGTAAGACAAAACCTCAATGGTTTGTATGCCTGTGAGTAGAAACGAGAGGAAATTACTGAACTGTGTATATATATGTTGAACAAAATTACTGCAGACAGATGCAGGATGTGCTCATTGTTGGTTTAATGCATGAGTGATCAGTTGCATATTTTTATGACACATACACGCTGCTCGCTGGAGGTCCCATATCTTCACGGTCCTGTCCGCGCTGCCCGTCACCACCTGCCTTTGACTGTATTTAAATCTGGCTGCTGTCACTTTACGAGAATGACCCGTGAGTGTAACCTAGAAAAACAATACAGACATAGTGTTAATGAGGGGCAAAACAGGAACAACTCTCTAAACCTGTCAAAAATATTCCCATTTTTCATGACATATGAGTCATTCCAGTTATGCCAAACCTCTTGAACTTTGTACCTTATATAAAACTTATAAAGATGATATCCAATTTGTTTTTCTACAAGAGTGTCATGCTGTTATCTTAAAGTTCACCCCATATTCATTAAACTGTATTTCCTAATACAAGAGATCATTTTATCAAATATATTAACACAAATATGCTGGGCCATAAAAATCCTGCATACTAAAAATGGCCCATATCTGGCCTGATCACATGCCAAGCCCATAAACCTCTCCAATGCATGACGGAATCTTAACAGGCCCAGCAATAAACATCTTTAACATGGTTCATACTGCTCTGTCTCATCTGATGATGCTCTAGAGTAATTCAGAGAGACAGACTGGCGCACGGGAGGTTTGGGTGGGTGAGAGTTAAGCTCTGTTACCTTGGGAACGCTGTCCTCTAGCCTCCAGAATAGAGCCGACTTGTCATATGACGCAGCTAAAATCCGAGTGCCCTGATGGAAAAGCACAGTGACACATCCCACAATGCATTAAGCAGTCTCCACAGCATAATCAACTCAACCTTACAGGAACATTCTCCTTACATTACTAATGAAGATCCTGCAGTAGCCGAGGGCTCTTATAGCTCAGCTCATTGGTATGTGCTAATTAGCAATGACTCAGTGGAGTCTGTACTTCAGCTCATCTAAAGCAGGGGTTTTCTCTTTCCAGGTTTGCCCAAGCAATTTATGTGGCCAAACAATCTCTCTTTCACATCCATGCAACCCCCTTTCCAACCTGGTACAGCTCAGTAATGCGCGCCCATAGAACTTTCTTTAGCCCTCCTCCTCCCCAGCACCACCTGTCTAGATCAGCATGTATCCTAACACCTGTTATTTTGAGCATGTTTTAGTTGTATATCTACCAAGATCACTACCTATACTCTATTCGTAATTCTGTAATGCTGTTTTGAGAGTTGACTTGATTGAAATGTTAACTGAACACAACAATTTAATGAATTATTCAATTAAAATAAATATTTTTAATCATTTTTCTTTCTAAAGAATGTGTATAATTCAAATTAATTGAGGTTATTTTATTTCTATAAACTTTTTTTAACACCAAGAAGGTATGATAACTACGACGGAGCTTTAGTGCCACCCAAAAAAAAATAAAAAATTCTAAAACTACGAGAATAAAGTCGTAATGCTACGAGATTAAAGTCGAAACTACGAGAATAAAGTCGTAATGTTACAAGATTAAAGTAGAAAGTAGACACCCAGCAATCACAATAATGTTCTGCTTTGTTTCTTTTGTTATAAAACAGCTCGTCTTTCAAATGAATTTGTTTTTCCTCTTTGTTTTAAGTGTACAGCAAGATATAAAAGTCAAATATGTCTATATCTGGTGGCCTTCTCTCAATACGGGTCATTTACAAGTGCACGTAGACTACTATACTACATATTATACTTCGACTTTATTCTCGTAACATTACGACTTTATTCTCGTAGTTTTAGATTTTTATTTTTTTTTGGGTGGCACTAAAGCTCCGTCGTAACCTATAATGTACAGGTTTGGAGGTTAGTAAATAAAAAATAAAAATAATGCATTTTATTTTGACGAATGAATGAATGATCATTTATTTATTTAGTATTTTGATTTTCTTAATTATTTTATTTGAATTAATTTTCATTGATGAGCGACTCACGACTCACTGCTGCTCTCTTGCATGTGGATCCAAACTGTTATCCCTTATATAAAGTAAAAGCTGACGTGAAAAAAGCCTTCAATGCTAGAGATCCATAACAATTCAACAGTATAGTATTTACATGTGGTATCTACAATATAACAGAAAAGGCTATTTTTATATTCAGTTATATTAATGTATTGCAAAATGGAGTGCTGAAGCTAACACAATGTGAAGGACCTCATCATGGACACAACGAGCTGCAGCCGAATAATGGAGGAGCGTCTCGCTGGATCCAGATCCAACACCTCCCACCTTACATTTACATAAGCCTACCCATCTCCACCCCCTAGATGTGGATCCAACCACGCCTTCTACTTAGAATAATCTACTGCTTTAATGAGAGTAGTTATGTGGTCTTTGTATTTCGTGTGCAGTTACTGATGAAACTGCCCTCATGTTGCACATCGTGCACGACTCTATACATCTCCACTGTTTGAGCTGTCACTGCGGTACATGTGCTGCTTGCAGTAAAATCAGACTGCCTTTCATTTGAATGCACATGTGAAGATTGCTGCAGACCATACACCCTTCATGGCACCATTGTTCTTTCAGGAATGATAAATTTCCCACTGAGCAACAACGGGATGCACTGAACCAACAAATCTGATCCTTGGAGATCCCATCCACCTCACAATCTGCAGGGTTTCAAGCATCTTGATCTCAGACAAGCACAGGAAACATTCAGAGGTGTTTTGGAGTCCATGTCTCAATGCATCAGAGCAGTTTTGGCTGCCTTGCATTCTCACAAGCAGATGTGACATGATAAAACTAATTGTCTGAGTGCTATCCACGACTAATCCAACACACGACAATTAGCCTGAAGAGGAAAATAAAACATGTTTGCAGTCTCATGATCTGCCAATGCATTTCAAACGGTCACCTTTGCAACACCACGTGGAGCCAATTTTATTTTATTTGCAATTAGTGTAATAGTGTTACAATTTAAAAGGACGGTTTTCTTTATTAATATATTTTAAAAACGTGATTTATTTCAGTGATGTAAATTTTTTGCATTATTACTCCAGACTTCATTGTTACTCCAGACACATGATCCTTCAGAAATCATGCTAATATGCTGATTTGCTTCTCAGTTAATATTGGTCCTCAATTATTAAAAGTGTGTGTGTGTGTGTGTGTGTGTGTGTGTGTATGTATTTGTAATTGATGCAAAGAATTTGGCTGTTTAATATTTTTATTTAACATTTTTATTTAAAATTTTTATAATATAATACAATATAAAAAAAATAGGCTAATATAATATAATTCATTTATTATTTTAATTTGTAATATTGTTATAATATAATATAATAAAACAGTTTGACTGTATTTTTCATCAAATAAATGCATAAAAGCATAAAGGTCTTCTTTCAAAGCCATATATTTTTTTTAAGAATCATAGTCATTCCCAACTTTTGCCCAGAAGTGTAAATACTGCCAATAAATCTCACAATAACATAGTTGTAACACTAGAGGGAGCTCCAGTTATTAATAAACTGAACCTGGGCGAGGCTTTTCTTGGTGTTTTCTTCATAGCTGACATGGCATTTACAACAAACGCCTTCCATTCAGGTTCTACACTTCATTTAACATTAGCTGAATCCAAAACAAAAACACATTTCTAATGAACTTTTACAGGTTTGAATCAATCATTTGTATCAAATGGTCAACGTGCTTTATGCTGGTAGCTGTTGGACCAACAAGCATAGCTGGCAATGATTAACAAATATAATCTTGCTATAAACATATAACCACCATATTGTGAGTGAAGCAGATGTTGTGCGGGCAGCCGCAAACGACTTCCTTTCTTAGATTAGGGAAGCGCTCATGGCACACTAATGACCTTTGATCCATAATAACATCTCGTTATTGATTGAGAAGATGCCAAACCTTCCCCCAAAAGCCAATAAGGATGCCTCGTCAAATCTCCACAAGGCCTTCAGAGCAGGAAGTGCTCAAGCACTAAAGTAAAACGTGTCTTTACAGTAAAACAAAGCAGTTGACAAGCTCGCTGGCTATATCTGCATGAATCCGAGCTCTTCTGTCCACGTCTCCAGGGCCTTTTCAGCACTGACTGCAGGGAAACTGCGAGAGGGGGTGGGACGGTCCACTTGCATTAGCATCAGAGCTCATATCCTGCCAGCACTTCCCTAGAGACACGGCAAGAGCGAGACTCAATCAGATGTGGGCAGCTTTAAATGAGTCTCAACCCCCACAGCTGTGTGTCTGCATAACTCAATACCACATAATGCACACTGACCACTGCAGAAGAGAGCAGAGCTGCTTGCTTAAACAGCGTGAAATAGCCTCCTATAACACTGGTGCGGGCACATCAAAAGAGAGTTAAATATGAAAGGTGATACTGTGGACGATTGACTTACATGTCAATGATTTACTACAATAGTGGTGCACGGCTCATACGTATGCAAATCAGCCTCCTGCCATTTTGAGCCTCTCTACAGCTGTTGAGCAAAGCCTGCTAATCTCCATCTGCTCTGCTGGTGTACTGACGACTGTTTCTGTGCAAGCCCAAGCCTAAATAGCTAACATTAGCACTGTTTCCCTGCCTACATACACAGCATTTAAGGCATCGCAGGCATGCTGCCAAAGCAAAACCCTTCTGAAATCTGATTATGGATCAAATGTGGATGGCAAGGATAAAATAATGTCATGCAATATAATATAAAATAAAGAAACAATTGTTTTCAGCCAGGATGCATTGATCAAAAATGACAGTATTCAAATAAATCAAATAACTTTTGTATTAAATGTATCTATATACGATATAAATTATATAAAGAATAAATATATACAGGTAAATAAATGTAAATATATGTATTCACAATTTTACTGTTTTTTTAATCAAATAAATACAGTCTTTGTGAACATAAGTTTCTAAAACTTTAAAAATGCTTATCTTCCCAACACCAGATGCGTACACACACACACACACACACACGCACACACACACATACACACACTCCCTACACGACGCACACACACAC
>JAUCNO010000191.1:13383023-13405717 GCA_032353835.1 Enteromius viviparus
TATAGATATTCGTAGCATGCCTGACACCCAGCAATCACAATAATGTTCTGCTTTGTTTCTTTTGTTATAAAACAGCTCGTCTTTCAATTGAATGTGTTTTCCCTCTTTGCTTTAAGTGTACAACAAGATATAAAAGTCAAATATGCCTATATCTGGTGGCCTTCTCTCAATACGGGTCATTTACAAGTGCATGTACTATACTAAATATTATACTTTGACTTTATTCTCGTAGTTTCGACTTTAATCTCGTAACATTACGACTTTATTCTCGTAGTTTTAGATTATTTTTTTTTTTGGGTGGCACTAAAGCTCAGTCGTAGATAACATCTGCATATACACAGGAAAATTATATACGTAGAGTTTTTCTATATTTACTCCACAAATGTGCACATTATAGCACACAAGGAACATTATAACGATTATACATGAAAACAATAGGTGTTCTTATATTTTAGGAAGGAAATCCTCATACTTTGGGGGTCCTTGGCATTAACAAGCCCTGAACTAAAGTCCAATAAAGGGAGGAGGGTTTAACTCACTAAACAGATAAAGCTGCAACACAGTCTAAAACCGCTTGTAATTCAGTTAAATCAGCACTAATTAGTTCTGTGAGTAAATTGTAACTCATCAGAACATTATTGAAATATTTGGTTACAGTATTTGGGTATACTTTGATAGTATCATAGTTTTATTGATATATTTTTTAGCAGTACAAGCATTGCAGAAACAAACCCACGAAGGTCTGTTGTGTGCATAAACCCAGGCAATTGGTTAATCACAACATCAGGTCCTAATGAGCCAATTTGAAGTCTAATGCACAGATCTGTGCTTTGGTTGCAGTGCGCACAGAAACAAGTGCGAGAGAAACTGAAGCAAAATGCATTCACTGTAACACCCAATATACACAAAAAGCAAGCAAAGAGAGAGAATTTGTAAGCTGTGCTGAGGTCACTGTAAAACTCTGCAAGGCTGGAGGGAGGGACAGTTTCAGGGACTATAATCTAATATGTTTTCTACCCAAATTTTCTGTGCATAATTTCTTCAAACACACTGATTTGTGTGTGTTCATACCGTCGGGTCGAACTCAATGCTGGTGATCCCCTCATTACTTCCATCTAATGTCCCTCTGTTCTGAAGAGTTCCTGTGAGGACAAAACCCTGCAGTATTTTACATCAAGTCTGAGAACATGCACTCATATCAGTTATGTCTATTAACTGTATAAAAGATCACATCAAAAGAGATCCTAGTTTATCTACACACAGTAATGCTAAAAATCTATTCCCCACTGCTTCCCACCTCTCATAATTTTGAATAATGTCTAAGAAATGTTCATTTGGCATCTCAATGTCTAAAAGAGATGTATTAGATATCAGAGTGCTGACATCTGCTGGTGGTCAGAAGCAGTCACATGTAATCTCGATATGGGTTTCTACATCTGAACCCTGTCTATACAACTAAAGCTGACAATTAACCAGAAGATATTTTTCCAGATCAGATGTGATGTACCTGCTTCAATGCCCCACAGTTTAACGACTCTGTCAGTTCCTCCTGTAGCCAGCAGGTTTGAACAGGTACTGAACCTCACAGCATTGATCCCCAGCTCATGAGCGTCCTGAAACCACAAAACACACATTCATTTCTAACCCTTTAGATTTACATTTATACATCTGTCAGACACTTCAATCCAAACAGGTTGAGTTTATGAATAGATTTAATCAATTTGCATTTTCTGAAAACCCTAACAACCATATAGAGCACCCTAGCAACAACCAAGAATACCCTGGCAACATTCCCTAGCAATCACCCAGAACATCCTAGCGATCTATCTTTTAATGCTTTTAAAAGAAGTATGTAATGTTAACCAATGCTGCATTTAATTAAACAAAGATACAGTAAAATAGCTGCAAGGAGCGATGGGAGGACCCCGGTGGCATCAGGAAAACTATGCACATTAGACACATGCATTTACAATAACCCTCTAACAGTTAGGATTTAAGGGATACACCAATGAAAGGGTTATTTCAAACTATAGAGTGTCAAACACACACACACAAGTTATCAGTTTAGTTATAGTTTAGTAAAACATATTAGGCCTAAGAAACAGCTTAAGCTGGAATGCAGTAAATAAATGAATAAATGCAGATTTCTTTCCTAGTGTGTAAAGAAATGTTTGGCTACTGCTAGAGGGTCACTTTCACTCACTTCACTCTTTTTTTAATTACTTGTTTCATGTTGGAGTCATATGAATTCGTTAAAATGTGTTTTTGCACTTCGGAAAAAAAAAAAATAGCCGACTTCCCGTTGGTCGTAGCTAATGAGTGTAAATCAGAAAGTTGTCCGTCTTGATAAGAACAACATATATACCGAGTTTGGTGACTGTAGGAAAAACGAACCCCCCCACTTCTGACAAAAGGTGGCGCTGTAGAGTGCGCTCCTTGCCCATTTATTAGCTTTTGCCAGTGTCTAACTATCATTAATACTGATATGTGTTTTGAGTTTCATGTAATTCTAAGAATGTTGCTGTGGCAACAGCATTTGGCAACTGTATCATCAGCTTTACATTGGCCGTATTTTGTCATGATTCTGATGAAGTTTGAAGCAAATCAAGTAAAAATTAGAGACTGAATTCAAAGCATTGTGAAGATGACACTTCCTGCTGTCAGTTGGTGGCGCTATAAGTTCCTAATAATCACATACATGCGATCCGCTGAAGTCAGAATCAGACAATGTATGTGGACGTTAATGGACACTTCCTGTTTGTCATTTCTCGCACCTCGGTGCTCGAGCCCTAATAACTGTTTTCTATTTGAATTTAAATCGTTTCAGCTACAATATTTAGTGTCACATGATCCTTCAGAAATCATCCTTATATGCTGATTTGCTGCTCACGAAATATTTCTGATTATTGTCAATGTTAAAAACAGTTATGCTGCTTAATATTTCTGTGGAAACTGAGATACATTACTATTAAAAGGTAACAATTAAACATCACTTTTATTTAGCAAGAATGCATTAAATTGGTTAATAGTATGTTAAAAGTAGTACGTTATAAATTTTTTTAGTTTTTTATCTCAAATAGATGCTGTTCTTTTTAACATTTTCAATTTAGTCAGTAAGATATTTAATGGTGTTTAAAGATGTTTCTTCTGCTCATCAAGGCTGCATTTATTAGATTAAAAATCCAGAAAAAGCTGTAATATTGTGAAATATTATTTCAATTTAAAATAAATGTTTTCTGTGTGAATATATTTTAAAATGTAATTTATTCCTGTGATACAGCGCATCATTACTCCAGTCTTTCAGAAATCAGTCTAATATGCTGATGTTTTATTATCAGTGTTGGAAACAGTGCAGCTGCATATTAGGTTTTATAGAATTCTTTGATCATTAAAATATTAAAAAGAGAAGCATTTATTTCAAATGTTCAGATCTACTGTTACAGTAGTTTACTGTTTCACTACCGTTCAAAAGTCAGGGATCAGTACATTTTTATTCTTTCTTCTTTCGAAAGAAATGAATACTTTTATTTATTAAAGGATTTATTAAATGAACAAAACAGTCACAGCATAGATTTACATTTTAGAAATGTTTAATATTTAGTAAAAAATTATGTAGTTTTTCACTTGTTATTCATCAGAAATCCTAAAAAATAAAAAAAATGCACAGGTTCCAAAAAATATATTTGGCTGCACAACTGTTTCCAACATCGACAACATCTAGTAATAAATCAGCATATTAGAATGATTTCTGAGAGGATCATGTGACACTAAAGACTGGAGTAATGATGCGCTGTATCACAGGAATAAATTGCATTTTATAATATATTCACACATATATTCATTGAAATAATATTTCACAATATTAAATTTTTTTTCTGGATTTTTAATCTAATAAATGCAGCCTTGATGAGCAGAAGAAACATCTTTAAATCCCTTTAAATATTTTACTGACCCCAAATATTTGAACGGTATATATAATATATATGTGTGTGTGTGTCTATAATTTCTAATTATTTTAGTACAGTTAATTTTTTTATTCTTAATATGTTATACACCTTTTCTCTGATGTAAAATCATATTATTGAAATATATTAATTATAAATGATTATTATTATTATTATTATTTGTAAGAGACAATTTGTAATTGAGAAATTTTAGAAATAATTTCTAATAGTTTTGATAAAAATGCATCAATATATAATTAATATTTAATAAATAATTTTATTTATTCCTAATATTTTTTTTTTAAGAAAAATAGTTACATTCTTGTAATATCTTAATTATTCTGTTTAATTTTGTTAATTATGTTGTTATTACCTTTTTAAATATTTTTTTTATTATATTTTGTGTCCCAGAATTTTTTGGCCACGTTTGGTCATCACAAAGATATCTTTCAGGACATGTAATTCAGTTATTTCAGTTAGGAAAGAGCGATGTTTTCCAAACAAATCGCTTACACCTTTAACTGATCAAAACATTAGGGACCAAAAGATAGCTTAGCGATCTGTTCTCTGATCTTGCTGGTTTTTAGTATGCCATTGCCTAGTAATGTTTAACCACACAACCTCTCTCATTTTGCTCAAGGGCAGAACATGTCTAAACCAAGCAACAAGCACACTTTAAAATGTCATTACAAGTGTAAAAACATTTTTTAGGGAAAGTAAGCCACATCACAGCGACCGCCTCCAGCGAGCAGGTCCTTCCTGCTCATAAGGAATTTTTCAGCATGCTTGTTTATAACACAACTTTTCCTCATGGAACCCCAAAGAAGCGCTCTGAAGCAGCGCTGTGCATCAGACTGTGAACGCCAGTGAAATCAAAGTGAATATTGAGTGTCTTACTGATTTGTGATTTCTAGGCAAAAGCAGCAAATCCTTCAGCTCCATGCGAGGATCAGGGAAAACGAGTTAAGGGCGCAACAAGTCCTCCAAAACCAGAGGGGGCGCTATGACGACTCCTATCTGCTCAAAGCTAAGGTACTATAATGAATCAGTGTTGCCAGTGTTTAGCTTTTACATATTACCCTAGCAACATTTTCTTCTAAAAGCACCTAGCAAAAATGTAGCCATTTTGACAATGAAAAGGCACACATTTTGCATCCAAATTACACAAAATTGAAAATCAATGATGCCTTGTAGTGAAGCATCACATAAACAGCACATTTAGAAACAAATCAACCTTCCTTTAACAACTTCCCCTGACAATTTGTTGCCGACACTTTACTGAATCAAATAACACAATACCTTCACAATGAGATTAAAAATGGTCACTTAACTACCGCTGATGTTTTAGGACTCTCCGTATGACAGTCCGGTGTCCAGCCAGAGTCCGAAGTCTCAGCTGCCGGAGCGCGTGAGTCCTCTGTGCTGTGAGAGCGGAGAGCTGGGCCGTAAGCTAGCTGCGGCAGAGCTGGAGGTCATCCACCTCAACGAGTTCCTCAAACAGAACACACAGAAATACACTGAAGATATCAAGAAACTGGAGGAGAAGGTGAGGGTTTCTAATGATCTTACGTCACTTGTGCTCCTAAAATTATTTGGGTCTTGTTCACTGATGATTGCATGGATTATTTCGGATTTGTACGCACAGAACAATTTCTGATGAATAAGTGCGTCTAATTCAGCACACGTGCGCACACACATGAATTTGTTCTTAACCTCGTATCTAATGTTAATGAATTTGGAGTTAGATATTTGCATAAAACACACTCAAACCATAAAAAACTAATTGCAGACCTTGTATAAGCCAACTGTACAGTATACTCTGAGAAATATAGTATGATATTATAAAGATAGCAATAAAATATATTAGAAGGTAGCTTATTGCTTAAACCAAAAGAAGTGTTTGTTTGTTTGCTGTTGTTGATTTTCTTTTACTAGAGACATAGTTATTTCTTACAGTTAAAAAACAGAAATAAAACAATAACAATCTCATGATTTCAGATTAATAATGTATAGTACTTATTTACATTTTTTACAGATTTTCTCAGAAATAGTTTTTTTTTTTTTTTTTTTTTAAGTTTTATTTTTAGACTTTTTTTTTCAGGTTTTTCTTAATTAAAATGATTATATATATATGTACACATTTTATTTGGAAAGTAATTTGGGATTTGTTCAAAATATTAATTTTGTTTTTGTTTTATTTTTTAACTTCACAGATATTTTCTTCAAAATAATCACAGTATTATTAAACATTAAAAAATATATATATATATATATATATAGAGAGAGAGAGAGAGAGAGAGAGAGAGAGAGAGAGAAAGCATTTTATTGTATAATACATTTTCAATTTAGATTAAAATGTATATACATTATAATTATTATTAAATTAACTATATTTAAGATCTGTACATCTGGATCATTATAAGGCAATCCAATGTATGTGATTTTTGGCATATGTGTGGTTTCAGTTGTGTTTCATACATTTAAAAGAATTTTTTGTTGGTAATGTAATTGTGATCTTTTATGAAAACTTTCTTACAGATTTCTTGTGCTTAGTAAAAGAGTAAATTGTTCCACGCACCCTGTTGTGTTTGGTTCCAGATGAAGACACGTGACCGTTACATCAGCAGTCTAAAGAAGAAATGCCAGCGTGAACAGGAGCAGAATCAAGAGAAGCAGCAGCGCATCGAGACGCTGGAGAAGTACCTGGCAGACCTGCCCTCGCTGGACGAGGTCCAGACGCAGGCTCAGCAGGTAAGGGCCGTACTGCAGCTTTACTCTGTTAAATCAGGTTTTGCAGTTTAGGACTTCAGTCTTTTACATTAACCTGATTAGCTTAGATGCTACACGTTCCTAGTTTATCACCATCATGTTCAATCTTAAATCTGATTGCCAGCTCCAAGTGTTGGTTCAGTTAATCAGTGCATAATTAGCGTCTCCTTTCAATGCTAAACCAAGACAGCAATGTCAGTCCCCACGGCGTTCTGCTTATAGATCAGCACAAACAGCTGCTGATGTGACAGATGCTCTTTATTATGGTTGGGATAATCTTACTTGTGGGTTATTAAATCATTTTGTTTTGTTAGGTTTACTAGTGAAGATTCATATTGTCTGACAGTCCATAGCAAATGTTTTGTGTCCCATTTTCGTACCTGCTTAGTACTTTGGTGTAGTTTGAGGGATCTGTCACTTTAAGCTACACCGGAATGATGACTGCAGATTTTTTCTGTGTTGGCATTGGGTTTAGAAAATCGTTTTACTTATTTCAGTACAAATAAAAACAAGATCAATTTGTTTACTAGATGTTTTTAAGACAAAAAGAGAAATTGCTAAAAAGCTAAATTGAAATTCTGTGAATTATGTAATGACCAAAAATGGCTCAAAACTAACATTATTTATTTTATTCAAAAAAATAAAATAATAATAAAAATATATATGTATGGTTTATGCTAAAAACAAGAATTGGATCAGCAAAATAAACACACAAATAAAATTAAATATTTCTAAATGCTGAACTACTAATATTTTACATCTAAACAATTAATAATTTTGTATTTATATATATATGTATATATTTTTTTTTATGTTTCTGAGAAATAGTGAAATTATCAAAACATTCATCATTTTTGGTCACTAAATAATTTCGTGTGTCTTGTTTTAAACAAATCAAAATATTATGTAATTTTTAAATAATAATTCGTTTTTTTTAATTATTTTTAAATATATATCCATGACACAATTTAAAAAAACAAATTTGGAATTTACTAAAGATTTAATTGAACCAGTGTAAAGTGGCCAAATTTATTTATTTTTTTTTTTCATAGATCACTTGCTTTAAGCATAAATCTTAAAAAAAATTTGTAAGGTTTATGCTTAAGGTTTAAAAAGAAAAAATAAATAAGTAAAATAAAAACATGAAAAAAGTTTAAAAAATACTTATTTACTAACATTTTAATATTTTACTTGTTTCTGAAAACAATTAATTAATCAATTAAATATATAGTGATTTAGTGTCACCTACATGTTTAACGGTTAATTTGAGCAATTTTCTGGAAAGCAAGAAAAAAATTGGGATTTCACATTTGTTTTAACAATAAAAAATGGTGTTTGTAAACATGTGTAAAGTGTTCATGAAGTGTTGTAGCGTTACTCATCTCTGTATTGTGGTGTCTCAGTTGCAGGACGTGCAGGGGAAGAAGCAGGCGTTGGAGGACACCGTCGCCCAGGTGGAGAAAACCCTGGAGGAGAACCGAGCCCTGCTGCAGGAGAAAGACGCCCTCATCGAGACACAATCCATCCGGGAGAAAGAGCTTGTGGATGCTGTTCAAAGGTACAGCTCGCTCCATTGAGACGACCTCACAGCCAGAAGCATTGCTTTTGATTTGCTTGCTTTCTGAAAGCCACTTTTTTTTTTATATAAAGTGCTCAGTCCTTGCTAAGTGAGCTGAAGATCAAAGTGCTGTGTGCTCCTATTAAAACATAGAAAACGTGGCGTAAACACGGGGATGAAATCAGGCCAATCATCCGCTCGGACTGAAAAAATAATAATGGAAGGCCACAGAAGCTTTGATATATGTAATGAGGATCTATTAAGATTTCTCTCTGTGCCTTATTTCATTTTACCGACTGAATGATAAAACTTGTGTTTGTAGCCTGCAAGAGAAAGTGGAGAAGTGCTTGGAGGATGGCGTACGGCTGCCCATGCTGGACCTGAAGCAGCTGGAAAGAGAAAACACTCGTCTGCTAGAACAACAGAGCCAGAACAGCCTGGTACTGATCTCCCATGATGCACCTAATGATGCTTAAAAACACATTACTGTAATCATTTGCTGCTTTTATTTCCAGATGTTTCTGCCGCAGATGTCTTATAGTACATTATAATCAATAAATCACTGGTAGATTGAAATTTGCTAAAGATGGAATATATGCATCACACTAAAAGTTTGGATTTCAATAATTAGGTTTGTTTTTAATATTTCAAATTCTCACTAAAATACAATAAAACAGTGATATTGAGAAATAATACAATTTAAAAGTACAAAAGACAACAGGCCAGTTGATTGGGAACACCATGTCATTTTCTATTATTAAATATATCCCACCTTTTAGAGAAATATTGAGGTTATTTTTTACAGTTCTTCCCACACCGCAGCATGAAATGCTGAAACAACACTTCTCCATTTGATTTTCTTCTCTGGGCATTTTGGGTATATTTGTATGTATGGATGCATACTTGCATACATTTACAATATTAGACTGAAAGACTAATTTGAAGCATTTAAGTTGAAGCCTTTAAATAAAAACAGTTTGGAATTGTTTCTTTTGGCCAATATAGTATACATCCGAAATGCTGTCTAGGTAGTATGTTTTAAGACAAAAGACACAGAGTTTCAAATCAAAGCCGTGTGAAATGATTTTTTTTTTTGTGTGTGTGTGTTTGTTTTTAGCTGATCGACAACCAGAAGCAGCAGATTGACAAACTCACTCTGGAGATGTCGGTAAGAGGTCATTCTCCACCTTTGGTTGTGAAAGCTTGGTTTGGATTGGCTCTTAATCTTGGATGGATGATGGTGTTAATGATCATGTTGAATTGTGTTACCAGTAAGATGCACTGAGCGCTGTCTGCCATCCTTTTTACAGGTTCTGGAAAAGAAGCTGCAGAAGGAGAGAGGAATCACACAGGAGCTCCGCAAACAGCTCTTGGAACGCGAGGAGGAACTGGAAATCCTCTCTAAAACTCTTCAGCAGGTACGGCTGTCCAAACCACCCGCAAAGGGACTCTGAAGTCCGCTAAGACTTTTTCATCCTAAACGATACAGATGAGCCTGCTAGAGGAAGTTAGAGGCTTGATTGAAGGCTCATTTTTGTGTCATTAAATTCGTCTCCCTGCTTTCTCATGGCAGTCGGTCATGAATAACCCAAGCGACCCTCAGTGCGTTATTAGAATTCAGGGCGTCATTTTTCAGCGCGCCCGTCTCAAGGTGAGCGAGAGCAGAGCTGCAGTCATGCGTGACGCACACACACTCTCAAGCACTGAGACTGTACATCATACCGCTGCCACAGCGACACCAGATTATTAGCTTGCTGGCTTTCTCACACGAGACCCACCGAGTATTGTAAACCTTGATTACCAAATATAAAAGATCCTATGGAAAAAAAGGACTTTGGGGGACGACAGTTTGGTTCCCTCACGATGCAGTTTGCAACCGCTTTTAAACCACAGATCCTGCTGCCAGCAAGCAAGAGTTGTTTTAAAATGTATTTGTTACATTATTACAAATGGCAAGTATCTTCACATAAACAACCGTTCAAACGTTTGAGGTCGTAAAGGGTTTTTAAAGTTTTATGCTTATGTTTTTTTATTAAAATAGCTGTTTTATATTTTAACATATTACATTTAATTTTTAATTTTTTCAAATTTCAATTTAAAAAAAAATATATATGAATACACACACAGCATATATTGTGAAAATATTTACATGTATTTATATGTGTGTTATATATGTATATTATATTTTTTAAATAATGTATATATAAATACAATCACATACATGTATATATTTAAGAAAAATGTTTACATATTAAATATATTTTATATATTCTTATATTTTATATTACATAAAATATTTTATATTATATATTGTATATACAAGTAAATATTTTCCATTACAAATAAATTCCAAATATTTTCCATATATACATATTAAATATATACACAACAAACATGCACTTTTTGGGAAGCGCTTAATCGCAAATACTTGTACTGTACATGTACATATTTTCAAAATATATGCTGTATGTGTGTGTATCGATATTATACACCATAAATATACACATATATTATGTATTTGATCAGTCGCTGGACAGCACTAGTATAAATGAATATTCTATAATGTACAAGACCGAGAACAGTTCGCTAGATGTGAATGAGTTATCATTATCCCACCATTCCCAATAGATTCTCTCCTGCTGTGTAAGTGCTAGTAATTCCACCTCTCACGGTTAAATATTTTGAACAGCTTTCACAAACAGCTGCTTATGAATTTGTTCTTGTAGGTCTCGTTTGAGTGTGCTCTGATAAGAGGGAATGAGTTACGCTGGTAATCTATATCAGGAACGCAGGCAATTGTTAAGCTTAGTCATCAACGCTGCAGTCCAAACTCTGAAAGTTCCTCCTACTCTGCAGAGTAAAATGCTGAAATCACACTTCAGACACATTCTTTGTGTCCGTAATAGCATTTGAAGGTGAAAATAACCATTCTCCCAAATCTCCAGTGGCAAATGTGACAAGCCGGGCCTTCATTGTACTTTTATAATTTAAAATTAAACGCTGAATGTTCTTTTGAAAGGCTCTGTCCTGATTCACCCTGCTGAGTGTTTTTTTTCTTTCTGTATTTTTATCTCCACAGAACCAAAGACGGCCAGATGAGGAAATGCTGAATGTGACCCCCGGGTCCTGTTTGAAGGAGGCGGGGCCTCTGTTGAAGGAGATGTCCCTGTGTCTGCTGGATCTGAAGGGCTTGTGCAGTGTCCTCACACAGAGAGCTCAAGGCAAAGAGCCAAACCTGGCCCTGCTGCTTGGCATCAAATGTAAATACTCATCCTCAACATATAAAACACTAGCTTTAGCAGCTTAATATCAAGGTTACAGTATAATCCAGAATAAATTTGTTTGACTTTAAATTAGATATAAATTCAGAGTGACTAGTGATGAACAGAATTTTATTATAGCACTTTACCTTTAATATTATTTTATTGCATTTGAAGTTAAAAATTAAAGATTTTGTTTACTTAAATTTAGTATGTGTATATAAACACAAATATTTAATATATGTTAAATATTTATAGAAAATATTATACATGTACATAGTTTTAAAATGTGTGTATTTATAGAGATAGCACACATATGCAAACAAAAACTTTTGACAGCACAATTTTTTATTACTTACTTCGTTTAAATATTTTTTCATTAAAAGTAGAACACTAAATTTTGATTTTATTTAATTTTGATTTAATTTTAATCACATTTAGTCACATTATGCATCACATTATTGTACAATACAGTATGAGTACATGGGTATTCATTATTTCAAAATCAGCTTCCACATAAATGATAGTTATTGATTAGGCAGCAAATCAACATTTTATAATTAGGATCATGAGACACTGAAGACTGGACAAATAATGTCGAAAATTCAGCTTTGCCAACAGAAGAAAAAAATGTTAAAATAGAAGTTATTATAACAGTAAATTGTAATAATATTTACTATATTTGATTAAATAAATGCAGCCTTGATGAACTATATTTCTTTAAAAGAGCAAAAAGGTCATTGCACTCTAAAAATTAAGACATTTTTGCCTGTTAAAAAAATAAATACGACCTTCCTTGTTTGTGTAAATGTCAACCATGTTTGCCTCCTAAACTTTTCTCTGTCATAAAAAATAAACAAATACTGCACACAATCATTTCTGACTCAGTGTGCAAGGACCTTTAGCATTATGCTAAGCTAGTAGAAAACTAAGAAAGAGAACTGTTTAATTGTATGCGTTAAACTTTGCTAATATACCATGAAGCAAAATAATGTGTCATTTTAAAGACATTAACATTTTCATAATTAAGAATAATGCGCTTTATTGCAGTACAACCAGTCAATATTATGACAATTGCTATTTGTTACGCTTTTTTCCAGCTATGAGCTGCTCAGCGGAGGAGAACGAGAAGCCGCTGATGGAGGACGGCTTGCGGGCCAAGCTGGTGGAAGTGTGCCAGCTGAGGAAAGACATTGACGAGCTGCGGACAGTCATCTCGGACCGTTATGCACAGGACATGGGCGAAAACTGCGTGACGCAATGATGCTTTTATTTCCACCTTGTCAGGACAGACCGCCCTCCTAGAGCTCATGAAAGGAAAATAAGGTCAACCTGATGGAAACAAACAAGGTCTTTCTGACTACTGAAGGTTGGACCAAGCTGTGAATCCAGTTTACAAGGACGTCTTTACAACAATATATTGTTTTTTTCAGTTTTCCTTGTGGACATTGAATTTTCAAGGTGTTTGAATGTTTTGTTGTATTTATTGATATTGCTTGACGTCGAGTTCCTCATACTGCTTCTGTCAGTCGTCTTTGAGGGGGGAAGTAGAGCAACTGGTGTCCTAAAGTGCCTTGTGTTCCTGTTTGTGACGTTCATGAAATTCAGTGAGTTGATTCACCCAAAGAAGCCGGTCTATCCTCTACTGTACAGTTACAGGTCGCAGGTCGACTTTCAGGATCCTCTACATCCAAGAAAAAGCGACAGAAAAAGCGCTTGAAAGGTCCTTCATCACCCTGCATTTAGTGTGCTTTAGTATCCACAAAAACATGTTCTGTTTCAAAATAAACAGCAGAGGAATCCAGGTTAATCTATTCAGGACGCCGATTAACTAGTTTTAATTAGAATAAAATATGAGCTGCTTTTTTAACACCGTGGCACAGTTCAGTTGAGAACAAGTTGCACATGTTGAGTTTCAAAGGCAGACAGGAAACGGAATGTTCTGCTCTTCCTGTGATGTGCTTATGACATTTTATATGCTCCAGATAACATGCATTTCTTAGGAATATGGACGAAATCAATGCAAAACTTGTTCACTCAGGTATTTTGTTTTTTTATTCGCTGTGGTTGATCTGAATGCTTTCAGAAGGGATTTAAGTGTCAGTACGTTCATTTTGAGAATTTTTTATAGTTGATAAAGTCCAGCGATGCGGTCATGTCAAGCTTTGCACCAAGGTAACGAATGTTTAAGATATTTACAGTATATATACGGCTTATTGTAACTGTACTCAAAGTATTTAAAGTATATCAAGCATGTTTTCCAAAAGAGGTTGTCTTGATTGTGCTCATTATATCTTGTGCATGTGCATAGGTTTAGCGTTACTTTTTTGTTAAAAGGGAATTTATAGATAATTAGATATGCTGCGCTATGCAACCTCATGTTAAACTTTATTACGCGTTTCTGCACATGTTATTCTGTGCCTTTATGAATCTATGCAGCAGAACCACAGTATGACATCCAAGGGTGTTTTCCATAACTGGCAGAGACAAGAAGTTTCTTCATTAAGGTGCAGGCGGGCTAAGCCATATTCACAAGCAATGCATATTTATTCTCAGGCAGACAGCTGCTCATAACCAGATGGAGAATGTATGTGGTGCTCTTCATTGTGCATTAAAGGACAGTGGACCGCATTGTGCGTGTACATATATATAAATATGAAAGCGACGTGCATTGGTTGACATGACCCACTCACTGTGCACTGAAAGCCACTGGTTGGCTAAACAGTATGTTTGAATTTCTCAGTCTTTGAAATGTTAAGCTTTTTTCCAGCTAGATTTTACAAATGCCAAAGGTCTATTTATGTACACTTTTTGTTCTCAAAAATATTAACTATTTTTCCATTTTGTAAAATGCTTTTCGTTTGTACAAATGTCAAATAAAGTATTTTTCTATATCGGTTTGTTTACTGTAAGAAGATTGTGCACATTTACTTTCAAATCTTATTAATTTCACCAACATGTTAAATTAAGCAACTCTTACAAAAATTCCACAGATAAAAACATGACCCCCCAGTTTCACAGACAAGGCTTAAGTTAGTCCCAGACTAAATTGAGACAGCTCAAACATGCAGATAAAGATCTTTGTGACATAGCTTAAAACATGCCAGTGTCATTGTTCGGTGTTAAGATGTACACCTGTAATATTTTCTTATATGGCATTTTTGTAAAAGCTGCTTAAATAGTTTAAGCCATGATTAGGCGTTAAATTAAGCCCCGTTTGTGAAACCGGGCCTATAAGTTTACAGAATAAGCCAAGTTTAAGTTTATTTCAGTCTGACTTAGTATATACCAAATATATATATATATATATATATACTAATACAGTTGATTTGGTTCAAAGTCAGACTGAGTGATAAGCCTAGCTTATCAAACTTGTTTTATGAACCTGGGGCCTGTTCCATAAAACAAATTTAACAAGTAATCCAGGCTTGTTTTAATTAGTCTGACTTATTTTGAACCAAATCAACTGATAATAAGCCAGATTAACTTAAATAAACCTAGCTTATTTGGTAAACTTGTTTTATGGAACAGGCCCCAGGCATGCAACCGGACACAAAATAAAGACACTGACTTTTTATGTCAGCGAAAGGATTTGTTAAGGCGGCTCAAACACATTTAATTCCGACTAGCTTAAGCCTTGTCTGTGAAACCAGGCGTTAGTAAGTACTTCATAGTAAGTGCACTTCAAATTAAATTCCAGGGGCCTCATTTATAAAGCATGCTTATGCACAGATTTGATCAGTGTGTGAATGCTTAAATCCACACCAGCACCTAAATTTATAAAATAAACATAAAAAAAAAAAACCTGATGTGGAAAAGTGCTTAGCATCATGTCAGGGTCTGAGCTGACATACATTTTATTGGAGTCTTGCAGGTTTTTGAAAAAAGTACTTTTCATTTAAAAAGATAATTTGAATTAGAATTAAAATTAGAAGCGGGCAGTGATCAAGTGTTTTTTTTGTTTTTGTTTTTTTAACATTCAGTAAGGAGTAACTCGGGTGAACTATTCCTTCAAAAATAAAAATTTAAGGCAAAGTACCTGAAGTTCACTTAAATAGCCTTACTGAGTTTCAAATTAATTCTCACATTTTTCTAAAATGTGCAACTACACCCCTTGGTATCAGAGGATACCAACCCTTTAGACAACATACAGAATTAACAAATTTTGCCATAAGTTACGTATTATGTATACGTTTTAAATTTCTACAATATATAACCATACTGTAGAAACTTAATTTCCTGTAAAGCGTATCGTAAAAAGCGCTATATAAATAAACTTGAATTGAAAATATATGCACTCTCTTCAGAAACTTACAAATGTCATCAAAACGCAAGAAAAAACAATGAGACTGGAGTGGAGCATAGAGGTGCTTTAATAAATCAGCAACCCTGCAGTCTACCATGGTGAGAATAACTCAAGTAAAAAGTCACATGGTAGTTGCAATAAAAGAATCTCAAAAAGGAGACCAGTGATAATTTGGCATGCTAAAAATACAGCATTAAAAAAAAAAAAACTATTATCGTTGCACTGCATTTACTCAGACATAAATTGAGAATTAATGATTGTGCCCTAAAACCCGAAGACTGACAACTTAAAATGAAAATTGCACACACACTCAAAGTCTAAAAATACTTAAAAATATCATTATAGGCATAAAAAGACCGCTAAAAAGACTTGAGGTCTAGGCCACAGGCACCTGACAGGCCTGAAGCGTGTTGAGATGTCTGAGACAGGCCTGAGCACACTGCAGCACCATTCCCTTCAGCGCCTGCAGATAGAGCTCCTGCCCAGAGTTCAGGTACAGCCACATGAGCCGACTCAGCTGCGCTGTCACACAGTCCCCATGCAAACTCTCTGTTCAAACAAAATCACACACCCTTATAAATGTCTGAAGGCCATTAAGTAAAAAAATAAATAAATAAATAAACAAAACATGCCGATTTAAAAAAAAAAAAAAAAAAAAAAAAAAAAAAAAAAGCGGTTTTAGTAAAAATACCTTATTATATAATAACAATAATAATACAAACACATTAAATGTTTCCCCATACTAACGCACCTTAATACTAAATTGATAATGAAAACAAAATACAAACAATAGTAGTTATTTTTATTATTTTTTTCTATTATTATTGGTGCAACAGGTTGTGTTACTAAAAAGCAAGTAGTTTCTGCTGGGGTATAGTAAGCTTAAGTACTAACATCATTTTCACATAATTTTTACAATATTTTCACACAATATTTAGTTTTTACATGGTATATATTAACAATGGAAAATAGTAGCAGTATTTCTTATTTTTAATAATCAAAGTGACCGAAATTTGGCAGGTACTAAAACAGGTATTTACATAAAACTATACGCTTTGATAGGAAAGACCCTTCTAATGAGCGACAAAACGCATCTTTAAAGCTTCCAAATTTAATATTGGGGGTTAATCCCAATATAAACTCCTGAGGTACTGGATTATGTATGGTTGCATTTAGATCGATTTAGGGTCCTTTTGTGCATGTTCACGTCATGTTAACTAAACCCACCTTGAGAGATCTTGGTGTCAAACTCCAGCAGTGTGTAGAGAGATTCAGGCAGCAACTGTCTCGCCCAGCTGTTCTCCTCCAGGTAAATCCAATCCCGGATCAGCCTCTTTCTCCGCAAGAAACCTTGAACGTGATCCAGGTACACCGAATTACCAGATACTAGATACAGCCTTAAAAAGAAAAAAGGAAAGAAAAAAAAAAAATGCATGAGCTGGAAAACCATTATGAAAGCAGCTACACAAGGCAAGTCTAATTATTTGTTTTTTCATTAGCTTGGGAAATAAGACAACCTTTATTAATAGGCCACAATGAGAATTAAAAACCAAAAACAATGTAATTGCTTTTGCGGGGAAAGTAATTTTTCAAGCACTTCTGAACAACGAGGCATTCGTCTTTACAGTCTCTGGAGAATTGCTAGTGTGTAATGACTGCTACAGCTTCAAACAAAACACCCTGGAAGGAAAAACACTTAAGAAAACTCAATGTGTGTGCAGCAAACATGCAAGTACACACGCAGACATATACAGGAGCTCCTCAAATGAGGATTATTATCTCAATTTAAAACCAGCCAAGCAGGACCTATGGTTTGAATGCCAATGATCAATTAGAATAAAACATCTGATAGCAGGGAAATACTAGATAACTACAACAATTTTACTTGCACAAAAAGACATTGCATTAAAAAAATAAACATGAGAGAAGACATCAAACAATGTAAGTGGCATAGCATAAATGTGTGTCCAGTACGTGTTAAAAACACCGTAACACTTCAATCACGCACACATCTGCTTATGCAAGACGCTCAGCCTCAAGGAACATCCCACTTAACTTTTTACACTACTGTACTCTGATGCTGTGGGATCAGGCTGACTTTAGAGCGGAGTTCAGTCCAAGCTCTTTGAGATCAGTCACCATACACTTCAAAGATGTCATTGACTGGCTGCGGATCTCAGGCCGTAAGTTACTGCAGGCTATTTGTTTGAAGCTGCCAGTGGTGCTGGTATCTCCACGCAGCGCACTCTCCAGGCTTCAAAGCTCAATCTGAAATCCAACCACTGCTGAAGCTCAATGTTTTCACCACTAGTTTTTAATGGAAACGACAGCAATTCGAGTAATAGAGCACATTTTACAGCCTGAAATAAGTGCTTGATGGGTGCTAAAAGCACATCTCCTACGAGTAACAGCAAATATCACTAATCTATGTCACTAATGTAATTTAACTTAAGAGCCTAATTTTAAGCAAAAAGCATCAGTTCGGATTTTTCACCATGTTATAAAAATAAGCTCTGCAAAGGAGTTGCTTTGTGCAAAACGCGCTAAAGACTATCACCTATTATTAAAATAGGCAGCATTAGTTTCATAAATCAACATTTAAACAATCAAAGGGAGCTTAATTTATAACATTTGCTTAAATGCAAAAAGATAAATACTAATTTGAAAAAAAAACTTTAATATGATATTTTTTAATTTGTATATATTTTTTTTTATTTAACACAAATAAAAACATTTCGCTCCAATTAGATAAAGTCAGCAAATATTTAAAAGGTCAAAAAAAAATATATATATATTTTTCTTTATTATTTCACTTAAAGGAAATAAGTTGAAAATCTTGTATTTTATATTAAATGTTAGTATTTGTAAATGTGTCATTTAAATTAATGCAATTTTAAATATTTATAGTATGTAAATGTATGCAAACTATAAATATTAGTTACATTACTTTCATTTATAATAAAAAAAAATTAACTAATAAGCAATTAAAAGGTCCTTTAAAGACAATGTTTACAAAAACTACTACACATTTTATATTTTTTAATGGTTTGATTGATATATACACATATATATACACACATATATATACATATATACACACACACACATATACATACATATATATATATATATATATATCATATGTCATTTAATTTGTTTTTATATATTTTTCTCTATATCTTTATATCTCTCTCTCTCTCATTCATTCATACAGTGTATATACATATATACATAGAGAGACACGTCAGCTTAAAAGTTTTTTTTTTTGTTTTTTTTTACTTTTAACTTATTTGTGCTTCCATTTAAGTACACAAATGACATGAATAAATAAAGCTAACATTATGCATTTAAACAATTCAACTGAAAGGTGTAAATAAAAGATTTGTATTTGTATAAAATACCCCATTCTGTATTTTTGGGAAACAGAGAGAAAGTCAGACAGACAAAGTAATCAAACAGACTCAAGCAGGACTGACTTGTAGTAGGGCAGCGACTCAATCATTTTCCAGTTGACATAATTTGCAGCCGTCTCCTCCAACGTACAGACACGAGTCATCTGGACTTTGGCCACCTGCCAGAAGCGCTCGTGCTCGATGAGCGTCTCCTGCATCTCCCTTCTCAGCAGAAGATACACACCCTCCAGTGTGTCTTCATAAACCTGCCAATGACACACCACTCCATCAGCAAACAATTCTCTATCCAACCTTGCTCCTGACGGCATGATCAAATCTGCATATTAAAAGTGCAAAAAACAAAACAAAAGAAAACCCACACATCAAAATCTCAACATCCTATTCAAAGACTATGCTGATATCAAGCACGTAGGTAGGTATGTGCTTTGCATAACATGAATCGAAACGGACTACATTAACCTTTGTTGGAAAATAAAAAAGACATGTCTCTTTGGTCCTCGGTGTGTCCTTGAATGGTCACATGTGTTGTAAAACAGCGTATAACGGCAGGAGAGTTTGTATGCTCAGTGCGATGTAATTGACTGGGATATGCACCGATACGTCTATAATCCATTTAGGCAGCCATTAGATAGGAGCGTCTGCTCATGCCGTGACCTGTGAAATCATTTTCCCTGGCTAATGAAATGCAGAAGATGAGCACCGCTGGAATATTGAAGATCACGTCCTCTGAGAAAATGATTTGGCATTTTTCAGATGGGGAAGAGAGATATCGGTTCAGAACAGATCGGGGAACAATCATGTGTGAAGAAAACTTAGTCCCTGGAAAGACAGCATGTCAAATTTATTCAAACAACACAATGCTCACCAGGGAGAGAGGACTTCATGTAAAAGGGGGACGGGTACACTTTAAAATTCAGATTGAAGTATTGTTCACTTTCCTTTATGTATTCCAGAGACGTACCTTTCTTCGCTTCAGTCGGCCCCAGTCGCGGCCCAAGATCCAGGCCATGAGAGACTTGCACATGGAGAAGTAGTTTCCGACAGTCTGAATCCCTGATGGAAAGAAACAAGTAGAGTCAGAACATGAGATGATACTCCAAGAGACTGGAGCAGTAACATTTGATCTACAGATGCATTTCCTGCCAAAGAACTGGTACAGGCATAGTTCCTCAAGAGAGAGCACCACACGAGACCGACAGAGAACACAAAACACCATCAAATACAGCAGGGTTTGCTCGACTCTGCAAGGGTTTGCAGATCCACCCAATTCTCCAGCTGAGGCTGACCGATAATAGATTTTGCAAAAGCCAGTAACTAAAGTAGAGGAGGAAAAAGCAGTTTTACATTTAATAGGCTAATAGTTTGCTTTATTTTATTAGTAAAAACTAATTAAAAAAAAAAACACATAGCAGTAGTAATAATAAATGTATAATAATAAGAATAAGAATAATAATAAATTAAAACTATTAAGATAATAGTAATATAGCAATGCAATTTTCTTTACATAAAAAGCAAGCTAAGAACATTATTCAATTAAGAATTAAAAAAAAAAAAGAAAAAAATGAAAATTTTAATTGTTCAAAAAGCAAAATTATTATTATTATTATTATTATTATTAGAAACAAACAAAAATTAAAACATTCATATTTATTGATATTTACAATAATGATAACAACAAATAAAAAACTACTTTATGTAAAAGGTATGCAATCTTGCAATCCATTTAAATAAAAACACTAAAGTATTACTATCATTAATAATAATAATAATAATAATAATAATATTATTATTGTTGTTATTTAAAACCACAAAAACTACTAAATTACCACATGATGATGATAAATAACATCATCATCATCAAGTGGTTTAATGTATTTTGTTGTTTTATGTTTGAATTATAATAATAATAATAATAATAATAATAATAATAATAATAATAATAATAAGCTACTAAATTTACATAAAGGTGTGCGATCTGTTTACATACTGAGGAAAAGAGAGACATTTAACTAATTTAGTGTGTCCTTGAACGGTCAAATGTGTTGGAAAAAAAAAAGACCTGCAATGATGGAAAATGTGCAATTTTGTTATTTTTATAATGAGATTAACATTTTTGTAAATTGTGCAATTGTTAAATAAAGTAGTTAAAAAAAAAAAAACATTTGTTGTAAAACTTTATTTATAAATTACATTTTAATTAAAAATCACTAGTAAAAATTACTACTATTATTGTTATCATTACCATTACTTATAACAATAATCATCATCTCCATTCAATAAATTTTATTTTAAAAAAAAAAACACCTCTTCAAAATTATTTAACCAAATACCTTACCGAGGCTCTCATCACCCCGGGCCAGTCGGCCTCTCCAATAGTCTTTGGTGATGGGGTGCAGGGAGGCCAGGTACCTCACATCACACAGGGTTTCACCCCAGGTGGCCACCTTTCTCTTGCTGTGCTTCTTCCACTGTAGGAAAATGGATCGCAGCTGCTTGTTGTACGGAGCCGGCTGACGAAACAACCAATACGTGAAGAGCCACTGGAACCTGCACTGGATGTATTGATGGTACATGGACTCCAGCTCTGTGTGCTCTAAAATCAGAGCATAAAATGCTTGTCAGTGCCAACAATACCACAGACTGAAAGCTAATGGGCAAAAAAAGTAGCAGTGAAATAAAGTGCATTTAGAATTAGATATAAAATTACATCTTGTAGAAAGAGAAAATCCAAAACTTCAGGTGGAAGTTTGAAACACTTTTATATCATCACTGACCAGGATGCACCATATCCGGTTTAAAGCTAACTACTATAGAATATGGTCCTTTCATATAGAGTATTAAAACAAATAGGAAATACCAGGGTGAACTATGAGTCACAGTTCTTCTTCAGAAACATCAAAAACATGTCATTCCCCAACTTTCCAATCAAGGGTCCATCACAGCAGTTTGAAGTGATTCACCAGTGCAAAAAAATTGGATTACTACATCTTTCTTTAGAAAACCAATTACTTTCAAAGGAGGGAAAGGAAACGTATACAGCAGAGACATATAAAAGGTCAACCAGACCAATGAGAGCACCCAGACACCCTTGTGTCCTTTTAGTTAAAGGAGTCACACAAAGCCAATTTTCCAAAAGCTAATATGATTCTTTAGAATCTCAATGGAAAGTTTGTTTTAAAATTTCTCAAAGATAACGTAAAAAAAGCAAATTTTCCCCTATCAAAAACAGCTCTTTAGAAATCTGTGTACTTCCCCTTTAAATCCTCACAAGCTCCACTGACCCCGCCCGTCTTTTCCGAGGCGCTCTCAGAGGATCTTTTTTTTAGCCGCATTCATAGTGAAACTTACTAATTAACTCATTATTAGCAAAGGCGATTTGCAAAGATTCATTAAAAGACATTATACTCACTGCTTCTGTAAGTGAGGCTGGATCATGAATGATTC
>JAUCNO010000191.1:13407924-13443134 GCA_032353835.1 Enteromius viviparus
GGGCTCCGGGATGGTTCGATTACCCCCAGCTTCAGCATCTGTTGGACCTCGGCCTCCACAGCTTGCCGACGGGCCTCTGGGATTCGGTAGGGCCGCTGCCGGACGATGATTCCCGGGTCTGTGATAATATGGTGTTCTAGTACCTCCGTGTGGCCTGGGGTCTCCGAAAACACATCCTGGTACTGACTGACCAGGTGCCGCAGCTCCGCTTTCTGGGCGGCCGAAAGGTGGGGATCCATGTCGACAACCGCGGGCTGGGGAAGAGCGAGTGCTGCCACTTGGTCCCGGTCCCCAATCCAACGCTTCAGCAAGTTGACATGGTACACTTGAGTGGTTCTTCTTCTCCCGGGTTGCCGAACTCGGTAAGTGACCGGCCCCAGCTGCTCTTCGACCGTGTAGGGACCCTGCCACTGTGCAAGGAACTTACAGGCTGCTGTGGGGACCAGGACCATCACTCGATCTCCCGGATGGAATACCCGCGGTTGGGCCGCCCGATTGTAGTGGCGTTGCTGGGCTTGCTGGGCCTGGACGAGGTGCTCCCGGACTAATGGCATGATCTTATCGATTTTCTCCCTCATCTCCCGGATATGCTCGATCACGGTGCGGTGGGGTGCCGGCTGCTGCTCCCAAGCTTCCCGTGCGACGTCTAGGAGGCCCCGGGGCTGGCGTCCGAACAATAGTTCAAAGGGGGTGAACCCCGTAGAGGCTTGAGGCACCTCTCGGATCCCGAACATGATATACGGAAGCAGCTGGTCCCAGTCCTTCTTGTCTTCGGACGCCACCCGCCGGAGCATTTGCTTGAGAGTCTTGTTGAAGCGCTCTACTAGGCCGTCTGTCTGCGGATGGTATACGGAAGTTCGGATCTGGTCGATTTTCAGCAGCCGGCACAGATCCGCCATTAGCCGGGACATAAACGGAGTCCCCTGGTCAGTCAGGATCTCTGCTGGTATCCCTACGCGACTAGAGAGGAGAAAGAGTTCCTGAGCGATCGCTTTCGAGGTTGCTTTCCTAAGGGGGATGGCTTCCGGGTATCTAGTCGCGTAGTCGACGATTACCAGGATGTGCTCGTGACCCCTGCTGGATTTCGGCAGCGGCCCCACGAGATCCATGCCGATCCGCTCAAAGGGCACCCCGATGATGGGGAGAGGAATGAGAGGACTGGGGGGAGGCTTATTGGGCGTCGTGAGTTGGCACACGGGGCAAGCTGCGCAGAACCTCTTCACTTCCGCTTCTAACCCGGGCCAGTGAAACCGATCTCTGATCCGTTGTGCAGTGTTGTCGGCTCCCAGGTGCCCCGCCATCGGATGGGAATGTGCGAGTTCAAGGATGGTCTCGGTCTTGCTGCGGGGCACCACCAGGAGTCGTTTTTCCTCCCCCCTCCTCTGGGCCACGCAGTACAGAAGGCCATTCTGAACAATGAAGTGCGGGAGAGGGTGAGGGGCTGGATGAATTTCCTTGTCGTCGAGTTTCCTAACTTGCTTCCAGCAGTGCTTGAGCCTCTCATCCTCCCGCTGGGCCACTCCAAAGGCCCCCCCTCCCGTAACCTGTTGGTAGACATCATAAAAGACATTAGTATTACGAGAGGGGGCCTCACCTTCTCTCCCGCTATCCGTTGTGGCGAAAGCTGGTCGAGCTCCCCGGGACAGCCGGCGACGTCGTCTCCGAGTCGGGCGAACGGGCTGTGCTGCGCCGGTGAAGGCCTTCTCGAACCCCGGCCAGTCACGCCCTAGGAGCACTGGAACAGGCAGATCAGTTATGATTCCTACCTCCACTACTCTGTTGTCTCCTCCTTTTCTTATGCTGACGGCTGTCGTGGGCACATACTGGGTATCTCCGTGCACACAGGTGACGGGAAGCGTGGCTTTCGTGACCGGCCGGGGTCCCACCACCTCTGGCCGGACGAGGGTGATGCTGCTTCCTGAATCGAGGACTGCATCATATCTTTTCCCCTGAACATTTACTGTCACCCGTGGCGCCTCTCTGGGCAGGTCCCGGTGCACAGCACAGCCCGCCATCCACTTCTTTGTGACGGGAGCTGGTGGGTCCGTTGGCATCGGCTCGTCCCGGGGACTCACTGGCCTCTGTACCGCGGGCCGGGTGCCCTCTGGCGAGCGCCGCTCCTGGACCACCCTTCGGGGAAATGACGGCGCTCTCTCCCCGGCGTCCCGGTGATAGGCGGCATCCGCGAGCTCCACGGCCTCGACCAGCTCACCGATGGACTGCGGTCCCCTCATGCCAACCGCCTGTCGCGTGGAGCGTGGCAGAGCGCGCAGCATTCTGTCCACGACCACCTTCTCTATTACCCGGCTGGGGGTAGCATCAATGTCCATGAGCCAGTGTTCAGCCAGTCGTTGAAGCTCCGCAGCCTGGGCTCGGGCGGGAAGACGAGTTTTGTACTCCCAGTCATGAAACAACTGCGCCGCAGAGGTAGAAGAAAGCCCCAGCCGGGCTAGGATTTCTTCTCGAAGGCGGGCGTAGCTGCCGATGTCTGTGGCTGGAAGAGCGAAATATGCGCGCTGGGCTTCTCCCGTGAGTAGAGGGGCCAGCGCCGCCGCCCAGCTGTCCCGTGGCCAGCCCTCCGTGGCGGCAGTGGCTTCAAACATTCTCAAATAACTTTCTATATCATCATCACCTGTTAGCTTTGGCAGTAAGCGGCAGGCGGCGACGCGAGGATCCGGGAGCGGCGTGGTTTGGGCTGCCGAGAAGCGCATTTCCTCGATTCGCTCTTCCAGCTTCCCCTGGCGCTCTGCCAAATGCTCAAAAAACTGTTGTTGCCGGGCGGTGATCTCAGTCAATTGTTTTAAGTAGTCCTGCATCTTGCTGGGGGAGAGAGTCGCTCGCCTGTGAAAACGATGAAAAACAGAAAAAAACGGATGAATTGTTGGGGTATGGTGTTCAAAGGGTTAATTCTCTTTTTTCCTCTTCTTCGTCTGTCGGTCTCTAGGCCAGGTGTATTGCCCGCATTCTCCACCACTGTGATCCCTGGCGCTAGAGAGCACGACAGACACAGAGATGGTTGAACACAAAAACCCCCGAAGGGTGGATTTATTGACAACAGTGAACGTATGTGAAAATAATACTGCGGTGCTGTCGGTGCTGGTGCTCGGTGTGGCTGGTGCAGACGGTGTCCTTCTTCTCCTTCCAGGTGCCAGGTGAACGTGCTCTCGGTGCCTTTGTGGTGAAGCCCGGGCGGATCGATCACGGCGTCTCTTCTGGGGAATAAACAAAGGTAAGTCAGTTTCCAGCGTTCAAGCAATGGAGTCGTAGCTCAGTGTTCTTGCGTTTGGGTAGCTCTTTTATTGTGGCTCGGCCGTGATCGATTGGCCCGGGCAGATGAGATCCAGGTGTGGATTGATGATTGCCAGGGCGGCGCTGATCGGCGGCCGTCACAATATATATATATATATATATTACAGTAGGATTTTTAAGGTTAAAAGGACACAATGACTCGTATGACTTTCTTTCTTCTATTGAAAACAAAAGAACATGGTATGGTATGGAACAGGTATGACTCGTCCTATAAAGTGAAGCTGATCCTTGACAGCAAAGACTAGTGATCTGACTACTTAAGATCAATTATTACATTAGCATGAGTGCTGCTATCATGTCACTCTCAATCTCCATTAAATACAAAAAAAGCCCAAAACAATTATCATAGTCCTAGTGACTAGTGTGCTAAATTCCAAATTTTCTAAAACCTTAGCTTTGTAAGGTGGTCTACCTCATATTCTCACAGCATTCAAAATGTGTGTGTTTTATTTTTTTATTTTTATTTTTTCGCTAGTTACTGTTTATTTCAACACCTTATGACCAATTTGTACATATTCTACGAGTTGCTAATTCGTACAAATTTGTACGACCTCACTCTTGTCTAAACCCCAGTGAGCAAGGTCCTACGAATTTGCATGAATTAGCCACCTTGTAAGACGTACAACTTGCCGTGAGATCAGGCTTCAAGTCTTTACTAAGTGGCAACACCATACAGTAACTTACCGTGAAGAAAGTTCAGCTAATTTAAAAAAAAAACTAGTGCGACTTTTCCGGTCACAAGTATTTTCCATAACATTTTATGTGCTACAGTAGCAACTTCCTCTTACTGTGTTGCGAAATAATTAATTCTAGTGAATCAATTTGTTGGTTAAGAAATATTTGTTCTTTGCATCTGTTACTCTGGAAGATAACATATTTGTTTATGGATCTTGTAATTTATTTTTGACTAAATATATGAAATGAAATTCAGAATTCAGTATGTGAGCTTGTTATGGATATTGAAAACATAACATTTTAACCCCATTCAAACTAACAAAATCAAGTTGTGAGTATGGCTAAGGTTGCACATGATATGCAAAACATATTGTATTTCTTATCAGGTGAAACCTGAACTAACTAAACTATCAGATTCACTGATTCAAAATGTATCAGATTCACTGATTCATTTTGTTTTCTCTCGAGTTGTTTTATTTTATGTATATTTAGCTGTCTTTTGTTACTGTTGTTAACTAAAAATAATTAAACATGTATTTGTTGAACTGATTGTATTTTCTTAATAATAATATTAGTACACATTTTCTGTCAGAATTTGATGTTGTCAGCGTAATTTGTTGTTCATAAACCAGATAAATACACCAAATGCAGAAAAGTCTTACATTTTTAAATGGCTTCATTGTTATTCGCTATCTACTTTTTAAACTACAGTTACAGTATTAAAGTAGATTCCCCAGCACTGATGGATATTTGGCTTTTTCCCATCAGGGCAGAGAGAAAGTAAGGCCAGCTTGCTGTTAGGGGTGCTGATTTATTAGACACTATGAGTTGCCAGATCCATGACCCCTAGACGGGATGCCGCCTGCTGGCCCCTGGCTGCCCCTCCCTGACTAAAGCTCCCGGCTGCCCATCACTCGCAGGGATATGAGTTGCAACTGCAACTGGGGGCCCTTGTCCTTGGGTTTATAGGCTCTGAGTTGTCAAAAGGAGCCGGCTATAGTGAGCCTCCAAAATCAATTTCAATCAGCATGGAGCGTAATATTATCAAATGTCAAGTGCGACCAGGTTCTGTGCTTTGAAAATGATCCTTGACAGCCTTTTGGTGACTTAATTAAGTGCACAAGAAAAAAAAGTAGGTGGAGGTGGGAGGGGTGGGTGAAAAAAATCAAAATATCTCAATCGCCTCGTCTTTCTTGAGCTTGACTGGTTGTATTGACATCTTGCAGAATGATTGCCTCTGTGGGGAACGTACACAGAGAAACGAAAGGGGCGGAAGGGGGAGGGCGGTGGTTTATTGATGGGGTCTTCATCGGCCCTGGCTTTTCCTGATATTGAAATGATTCCCGTCCAAATAAATCATGTTTCGATTTGTTTGTAATTGCAGCCAATCGATTGTGGTCCCAGGACAGATACTTGAGGAACACCGTTATCCTACCGCAGGGGATTTAATGTCCAGAGAGGTTTGGGAAGAGACCAAAAGCCTTTGATTGCTTTAATAACTAAACCCAGACATGTTTTACATACATTGATGAGGGGAACACGTCAGAACAAAAGGCGAAGAGAAATGTAAAGTGAGTTGTACAAGCTGTCGGGTCAGTCTAGTAAAAGGCACATAAGTGTGACAGAACCAATGACAGACCTGCATGTCCATGAAGAACTGCCAAGTGCAGTAATTGACTCAGTGGCTGTCACACGTTGTTACGTTGTTGTACTTGAGCGTGAGAAGTGTCAGAAACAGTCGGGGGCTGAAAGGTTAAATAGGTAGTTACACAGGTTGCGCTCGGCAAACACAAAACAGAGAGTTCTGTGAAGAATAACAGACCCTTTCTTCCCCCAAAGGACTCCGATGTCCTTTAAAAACTCTGTCCTCTGTTCAACAGAATACATAAATTAGGGTACTTTTAGTAAAAGTAATATAGTTGAGTTTGTTTCTTAAGCAGTTTGGAAAAATGTTGCTTACAAATGGATCCTCATTTGGGAAATCGATTTTTTAGTTTCAATTGATGTTAATCAGTTAAAAACAGTTACAAATATGTTGGTGGATTTTATCATTCGAGGATGCTTCATTATTGATTAGGGACTCATATTTCGACCAGAAGTAATGGTTTACAGTCAAAATGCATTAATTATTAATTTGTTTCTTACAAATTTTCAGGTTTTTATTTCACAAGATGTTAACTGTTGAACTTGGTGTGGATTACTTGTGGGTTATTGTGATGTTTTAATCAGCTGTTTGAACTCATTCTGAAGGGACCTATTCACTGCTGGTGAGCAAGTAAAGAAATGGTATGTTTCTGCAAATCTACATCTCGAAGGACCTGGGGGTGGGTTTTCATTTTATGGTAAACTAGTCCAAGTGTTGGAAAACATATTTAAAGTCAGGATAATGTACAGGAATTTTGCAAAATGTACAAGAAGTTGCTAACTATGTTTTCTTCTGTATATACACATGCAATAGGTTTCTGAAAAGAAAAAGAAGAAAAAAAAAACGGTCTCATTGAATCAGACGTTTGACAGACTGTTTCACCTTAAAGGTTGAGTTACAATATTCTGATAAAATATTTTATATATAAAGTTAAAATGAAACATGGATTCATGAATAAACCGTTAACTTATTCTTCCATGAATCCATGGTGCATTTTTCAATAACATGCATTTAGAAAATAGCTTAAGGTAAATTTACAAAGTAGATAAACCAATAAACATTTGTGACATGCAAAACTAGTTAATTTATTTTAAAAATACTTATAAATACTTTTAAAAATACTTATACTACCGGTTTTCTAACAAAAAGAACCCAAACTCAGTGTACTCATGTTTTCACACAGAATTAACAGATATGTTTGTAGTGCCCCTTAATTTATGTTCATAATACATATAAAAATTTTATTAAGTTACATTAAACTGTGGCCACATATTCAAACAGTACTGTATGCTTAGCATGTCAATAAAAAGAGATCTATACTAGCATGGCTGAGGTGATATATGGATTATTCTCCATGCAGATGAATTTTACTGCAAAAGCTGCTGGTTATGAATATGATCATAGATTTTCCCAATAAATAACTCCCATCAAAGTGACTTGAAATATAGCTGTCCAGTGAAATATGCTGTTAACAATTATTAACTGAGTGAACAATATTAGATCTAACTAAAGAAGATTACTATTGCTCTCTGGAGATGGCTTTCCAATCTAAAACAGCATGATTATTTTGTGCCTGATTTTTGGCTTCGTTAAGATGAATTTAGTTCTGCTTTGGATTTGTTATCTAGTTTTTATTATTATTAAATTTAAAAGGCAGACAATTAAAGTGCAAATAAAGAATTATCTTTGCAAATAAAGCAGCCGACAAATGGGAAAAAAACAATCGATACTGTTAAAAATGAGATGTGAGGTTTGTTGAGCAATACATTTTTTTCTTGCCAAACATCCTAGCCATGCTTAAATAAACACAGAACAATGAGAGTCTAAAAATAAAAGTTTATGCCCATTGAGTGGTTCACATTATTGCAGATCTTTGACAGCAAGACTAGTGATCAACATATTATGACTACTTAAGATCAATTATTACTGACCATTAGCATCAGAGTGATTATTTCTTGTGGTCTGAATGTCTGAGTATGTTCAGAATGTATACTAGGGTAGTACATACTGTAAAAAAGTATTTATTCATTTATTCCTAAAATATGCATTTTAATATGTTTTGAACAATTACTCTCAATTAAATATATTTTTAGTACATTGAAAATCAACTTTCATATACCAAAGTATATTTTTGAATGTATTTCAAAACACATTTACAAATGCACAGTACTGTTCATTAAGACGAAATGCAAATGGCAATAGTGTAGAAGATAAAATATAATAATATATTTATATAATTTTCCTTGCTGATTTTTATTCAAGTGCGTTTTTTGTTCACACTCATTATAGACAACAAATAATGGTGTCCTTCAATAAAACAAAACAAAACATACAAAACAATATGTTATATAAGAAAGAATTTTCTTGTGGGTATATAAATATATATATATATACCCACAATATACACACATATGTATAAACTGTACACACATCACTTTATTATTATTATTTGTTTGTTTGTTCTTTGCCAAAAATATATTTTCTTTTTCAAAGACATGTAAAAAAATATATATATATATATATAGTATGGCAATTTTTAAATTGTATTCATTTATTTTCATTCAAGACTCATTCAACGTAGGAAGACGCTATAGTATGCTATTCTGAATACATCCTGTAAAATGTCTTAAACAGAGACCCAGCATTGTGTGTTCCCTGCACTTTGGTCTTGAGGGTAATTTTGAATTTGTCTCTTCATATTTGCTGTTATACTGTGTGTGTGTGTGTGTGTGATGATCGAGTGATAGTGTTTGTGTGTATCTTGGCCCCACACCCAGGGGTGCTCTGTGTAAATAAGCGTGTTCGCTTTCCCAGAGGCAAACCAAAACACACATATATCACCCGCTGCTTTAGGTCATCTCCAGAGAGCGAGTTTACAGTTGCCCTGCTTGCCCACAGCCATCATTTACTGAGTCCTGTTCCGAGTGTGTTTCGGACGTGTAACACTAGCCGGCCCGTCACACACATATACAACCCAAAGACAAACCTGTAGCCAGGAGTGTGATGTGTTCAGATAGCTATGGAGAGATTTATTTGTTGTATGCTTTTGTTACGCATTTCAGGTGGCAGAATGCAGCGAGGGAAGTGGGTCTGTGACTGGCTTTGCTACTAGTTTATCTATCTTTCTTCTGGAAAGAATTTTCTTTATTCTGTTTTTTAAGCATTAACTCTTAGTTAAAAAGCTCAAATGACGTGAAAGGAACAGTCTATTAATAGTTTACTCACCCTCAGGTCATCCAAGATGAGTTTCTTTATCACATTTGCAGAAATGTACAGTAGCTTTGCATCACTTGCTCAGCAATCAGTCCTCTACAGTGAAAGGGTCCCGTCAGAATGAGAGTCCAAACATCTGATAAAAACATCACAATCTATCCAGTGCATCAATTAACATCTTGTGACGTGAAAAGCTAAAAACATCCATAATTAATGTATTTTGACTATAAACCATTCCTTCTGGTCAAAATATAAGTCCATAATCAATAATAACGCTTCCTACAAACTGTATTCTGCATTCTCTCACTCATGTATCTGTGATGGATGTGTATGATGAAGAATTTGGCCAAAACACATTACCTTTGAAGGTAACATAATTTGTTGAGGATGATGAGGACATATACTGTATAATAGATATGCTGTCCACTAGGTTCTGGATCTGTTGCGTTGTGTTCTTTGTGGCAGTATTGTGATGCCATGATTGAAACTCCATTCACAAGAGTGTCATGCTCATCTTTCTGATTCACACACTGTTCCTCCTCCTGCATCCAGACACCATTTTGTTTGATCAGCTGCTGAGCCGCTTACTATACACATGATACTAAAACTACAGCAACACATACTATCTCATGTTCATGATGAAGAGGTTCATAGAGAAACAAGGCATTTGGGATAAAGATGTTAGCCAGTCAAAAGAAGTGTCATTTATATATTAAAATCTTAAAGGCACAAAACCAAAAATAACCTCCCAGAGAAAAGGTGTAAAATATCAACACAGTCTCACGACCAATTCGTACATATTTGTAAATTCGTGCCAAATTTTTGCCAATTCGTACTAATTCGTACAACCTCAATCGTACGATTTTGTACGATTTTGTACGATTTGTCTAAAACCACGAGATAGGTAGGTTTAGGGGCGGGGCTATGTTTAGGTCATTCGTACAAATTCGTAGGAATTGGCATCTTGTATAATACGTATGAATTCGTATGAGTGAGGTCGTACAAATTAGCCACCTCGTAAAATATGTACGAATTTCCATTAGATCAGGTGTAAAACACTTATGTTAAACCAAATTGTTGTTAATGCCAGCCCGATCTCATGACAATTCATACATATTTTTTACGAGGTGGCTAATTCGTATGACCTCACTAATTCACAAGATTTTTGCTAAATCGTACATATTTTACGAGTTGCCAATTTGTATGAATGTGTACGAATGACCTACTGTACAACTTACCCGCTCTTAAACCTACCCATCACTGGTTTTAGAATCGTACTAGGTCATACCAATTTGCACGAATTAGCCACCTTGTGAAATACGTATGAATTGGTCATGAGACTGTGTTGTTAATGCGTAAGCTTTATGAAACTTTAAAACAGAGTTTGCATTTTGGAAAAGTGTTTAACCCTTTATAGGGCACTCATTGAAATAATTGGAAATTCATAATTTCAACCCTGGAATGTTGTTGGAGGCTATAACAAGACTTTGAATCTTTTGTGACTTAAAAAAATTCAAAATAATAAAAATGTTATGTTGTAAATCTAGGTCAATGAAATTACCATATATGGTTCTTCGCCAGTCTATGGTCATATTTTCCCCAAAAAGGGCATATATTTACAATGTTAAAAACACAAATTAAAAAAATTCAAATAAATACATAAAATACATACACTTTTTCTCATTTATTTTATTTATTTTTTTCCCTTTGTTGTATTATTTTTTTTAATGTGCCATAGGCTTTTGTTTTCCAAAAGCTGGATATATACAAAAATGTAGAGTTTAGAGCTACTGAAAATGAAGAATACTGACAAATATGTAAATATATCATAACAAGTGAAAATGGCACACTAGTCTAGGTGGTACCACTTATCTTAGCAGTAATAAGGCTCACAGTAAACATAAACACCAATGTATGCCATAATAATACAAACTGGGTAAAAAGTAATAAGTTAAAGTTAAACATTATATTTCACTATTTATGGCTTGATCATTTTAATGAATCTCCCACTGAATCACTGCATAATGTTATACAAACCTGTGTCAACATTACTTACCATGGTTCTACATTTTAATGCATTATTTGTATATACATAAAAAGGTCCGGCGTCGGGCGTATGTCTAAATATAGACATACAGGCAGTTACCTGAATAGGGCTTATGATCAAATATAATCACACCATTTTTCATGTCACAGCGTTCACTAATTTCTAGAAATGTTATGCAAACAACACCGATCTCAACATTTAACACAATGAGTTTTGTTAACCTAGCATTGTTCGTTTCGATGCTATTTATATTTTTGTGAGAGTAGGTATGAGCATAAACACGTACGCTGAATCACTGATGTTTGAAACGCAACTCCACGAGATCGCTCTAATGAATTATTGATTAAGTTACCAAATATAGTTCCTTGCCCGATAAAGGGTTAATGCAAAAATATGGTCTTGACCATATCTCTACACCTAAACCTAACCTTACCTTACCCATGAGAAATGCCTAAAATTAGAGGAAATGATAGATGACTGGCCCTAATGTACAAGCACCAAACACTGATTGAGAGCCTAAACTTTACAAACACTGTAAACTGTTTCTTCAAATCTGATTGGTTAATCACAATGTTGTTGTTCCAGGGTGTTCCAGACTTGGGTTAGCGACACGTGATACTCCTACAGCAACGTAACGTTATTCCCTTTCTGTTATTTAGACGTAACGTGGGTGGAGTTTACATCAAATTGGCCAAATTGGGTATAGAATTAAATTAGTGCTGCTGCTGGTTTAGTACTGTGGGTGCAGGTTTTTACCAAAAAGGAACCATTCAGGAAACTGACCTATAGAAGTAATAACATTTCTCACGCAAACTACTACTGCAGTGCTAGAATGGGTGCCTTGCACCACAGTGTAACTTCAAAATCATTCTTCAGATCCAGTACAGTTCAGTTTTGTCCATGCCATATTAATTCAATTAAAGTGTTTTCAAAATATAATTCAATTCAATTGTTTATTTTTTTTTATTTATTTAGTATAACATTTTTTAAAAACACATTAAATTTATGACCGGGTTATTGTAATTCATCAGCTGTCAAATGGCTTGATTGCTTTGTGCGTGTGCCTATGAAGTAGATTCAGATTCAGACTTACACCAGGTTTACCTTTAAAGCACATGTTTGTTTTCTATGCTACACATGATTAATGATTGCATTTTCTTAGGTATATGTTATTGTAGAATTTGCTTAGAATTTGATGTATTTCTAATTTTAAATGAACACTGCTCACTTTTAATACAATTCCTACATATGATTTTTATGTGCACTTATTTACATGTACACTAACACATTAGCATTAAATCAATCAATCACTTTTATTTATATTACAAATTGAACAAATTCAGACAACCACAGCTGATGTTAATTCAGCACTTCAAGAGCTTTCAGTGACAAACTTACTCAAAAAGTCCTTTGATGGAGCTGATGATGCGGGGAGATGTAGCTGAAGCAGACCTGAAATAAAAAACAACTGCCAATTACATGAACTGATGTCAAAATGACTTAATAATCATTAGGCAAAATGATTATCCTAGGCTAATCGACAGCATGCTTCAAAAGCTATAGATAAAGGTATGCATGAAATACTACTTATATATTTTACCAACAATAATACCTGTATTATAAATCGAAGCGCTACTGTTACCTGAAAAGTGGTCCATGGGATCTCTCCAACCTCTGTGAAGAGTCACTTGCAGGGGAAGATGGTTCGGGAGGGGACACATTTCCAGACTCTCTGACAGGCAAAAGCACTAATGAAATCATTTGAATGATCTATATGTTGATGAATGACAGGTGCGTACAGTAACAACTCCGCTTTTGTGCATGTGACTGACATGAAATCATACAGCGGATACTTACTCATTAATGTTCACATTCTTACTGGCAGCCATCTGAAGCTCTTTGTGAAGACTGGCCTCTCTGGCTCTACGACAGAAGAGGAAACGTGATCAAGAAGGATGTGGACAAAATCTGCTTTCAAAGAAGAACCTGCAAATTATTTGCCAGCAGAATACCACAGAGTGGTAGAGAATATACTCGGTGAACTTTGAGATGTGGTCCTTCTTTAACAAAACACTAATTCATTAACTGCATTAACCTCCTCCGTGCCATTGAGTTTTAACTCATGATGTTGTTTGACTTGGCCTCTGTGTCCCATGTTACAAATAACCCTTTTAGCGACCACATTTTAACATGTTTAAAGGTAAAGTTCAGTTAAATATTAAAATGATGTCATAGTTTACTCACACTTATGTTATTCCAAACCTGTTTAATTATCAGGCAGATATTTGAAAAAACAACCAATGTCATGAATAAGAAGAAGGGAGATTTTTTTTCTGGGAGTGTATTTTTTGGGGGGGATGTGATTTGGTTATTCTAACGGCTCTGACCTCACTCTCTTCTCATTGCGATGGTTCATGCGGACAGCAGCCTGCTGTTTTGGACGGATCATGTTCTCCAGGATCTCTGAGCTGTGGAGCTTCTCCTCTCGGTACTTCCTCTCCGTGTTCTGGTGCTGCTCCAGCAGAGAATCATATTCTTGTTTCAGAAGTCGGTTTCTAGTCTGCACCTCTGCCACGCGCTCTTGAAGCACGCTGTGCTCTGACGCCAAAACACTGAGATTGTTTTGGATCTCATATAGCCTAATAAAAAAAAATCATTACACATGCAAGATCTATCGAGAAACGGTCCAACATTTTGGATATTCAAATTATTTGCAACTTCTAAAGAAAAAAAAGTCTAAAGATATAAAAAGGAAATTCTGTGTGGTTTATATTTCATCTAAAGAATGGAAAGAGATCTGGGTGAATGTCCAGGGTTTTTCTATACAATGCGAGTCATTATTCATTTATAATATTGAGACACGACAGCTTGTGTTTAAATAAATACCCCTTTCCACTTACAGCATACAACATAGGGCCTGAAATTCTCTCGCGCACAAAAATCAACAACAACAAAGTTTTAGTAAAAGGAGTATCAGTGTCATTAAAAAAAGAGGTGCTAAAACTTATGAAAATGTTTTCCATTTTTGCATTGAATTTATATTAGCTTCAAAATATTTGCACAATACTTTCGTTAGAGTATGTAAGTATATATATATATGTGTGTGTGTGTGTGTGTGTGTGTGTGTGTGTTTTGTCATTTTTAGTTTTCATAACTTCACCATGTTACACCATGTGACATGTTTCAGGCAGAGAAATGTCCAGTGTGAGAAGAATAATGTTTTTATTATTATACTAAATGCATTTAAGCAGACCTCAAATATTAAATTGTAAATTTCTAAATGAAGCACAATAAAGAGTGGCTTCCTGCTTTTACGTCATAGAAGAATAAAGAGGTTTACTTGGTATGCTGCTCATCCAGTGTGACTTCCTTTATCTGGCTTCTCTGCTGCAGCTCCACTACTTGGTACGCAAGCTGCAAGAAGAAAAATATTATTAAGACAAAAACTGATTCAGAAAGTACAAATGCCCATTTGTTTATAACGATGACATCTATTTGACATGTTTTTATTAACTAGAACACCAGAGAGAGGACCTGTGCTTTGATGAAGCACCGATATGCAGCAGGTTTTATCAAATACCTTCACAAAAAACTTTCCAGCTGAAGCTTTAACGCAAGATTAAGCGTAACAACGAGTTATTACACCTAATGCTCAGACCGCTCTGAACATCTCTAAAGAATTTTCCTACAAATCTACAGAATCTACTTATTTTTTATCTAAAGAATGGAAAGAGATAGAGATGCATTTTGCATTCAATTTATTCAGGTCTCCAAATAATGTTCCCATTGGTGTTAGATTAATATGCTTTGGAAGGACATTTTGTACAGCCATCAGTTGTGTGGAACTTTAACATGCTCGTAGATCTGATGACTGAGATAAAAACAGGCCAACTTGTAAACCTGTTTAGTGAAACATGTCACAACTTGTGCTATAAAATCCAGTTTGGTTTATAAACGTTCGACAGACATCTGCTTTCTTATGAGAGAGTCTGTTTTTCCAACATATAAGATCGTTTCCTACCTCACCGGTGGACGTTTTCAGAGATGTCAGAGAATCTTCAGACAGTGAGGGCCTGCGAGGGACAAAAACAGCATGAAAGAAACAGATTTGTCATGGTTAAAAATGAAAAAATATATAAAATATATGTTTTTATACTGTAATGTCAAAATTGTATGGTTGTGAGATAAAGTGTTACATATTATAGATTCTGTGATTATGGTAAAAAAAAAAAAAGTTTTAAAACTAATAATAATAATAATAATTATACAGTCAAAATGCACATTTCATTGTAGAGATGTAGTAATATTTTATTACAATCAGAGTTTTGAGGGGTTTTCCTGTACTATAAAAATGTGTTTTATGTTGTATTCAACAGAAGTTGATAGAAGAAGGTTGAAATTGCTCAGCACGTTTTCACTTTTTACAGTGTAACATTAAAGTCTATTATGACTCAGAGCGAGGGTTACCTTGACCCTGATCCCAGAATGCCTTTGGTTATGATGGCTCTTTGCTTGGACTTCTCCAGCAGACTGTGATCTACAAGATGAAAAATATGACAAACTACTTCTGAACAAGCATGATTTGTTTTAAAAGAGGCCAGGCGATGTTTGCATTCACTCCAAGAGTGTTAGCAAGTGAGATTTTCTATTCGCACGTAAGTGTCGAGATTCACAGAGGGACTGAGAACTTACACAACTCTGAAATTAGTCTTTCTTTGTCTTGATTATACTGAGGATATGCAAATTAGCCCTTCAGTTAAATTAGTTACATTTTTAAATTCGTGTCTCCATATTAATGAATAAAAGTGGAGCATATTTTGCATTAAACTACTAAATAAAGGATAAAATAATACAAAAAATCATAATAATTTCCACATTAACAATATAACGCAACAGGTTTTTCTTATTCTGCATGACATACGACAAGTTGCACAGCATGGCCTAAAGTTAAATCACATAAAAACAGCTTTAATAACGCTTACATGACTCTATGAGGTCCTGGAAGACGCTCGTCTGGGTCCTGTTGCGATATTCCAGCTGTCTGATAATGTGACGCTTCCATGTCTCGCTCTGTTTAAGTTCGGAGTCTCTCGCGCGCTGCGACGCCGCCATGATCATAAATAACAATTTTAATACGATGACAGTAATCTACGTTCTTAGACATAGTTAATGGATGTACGCCCCGTCATCGGAAACTTAACTTTTACGTTTGTTTTCCATTCCTATGAAGCGCACAGGAAAGCGGCAGAAAGTGGGCTGAGACGCGACGCGACGCGTCAGTGCAGTGGCTGTAAACACATGAAGGGTGCCGCCTGCTGCTGTCACTGATGAGTAATCGCGTGCAAACAAACTAACTAACGTTAGAATGGAAAGTGGATCTAACTCGTAGCACATATAATGGGAGGGGCCTTTTAGCCCAGACGTGTTCTCTGATTGGTTAGGCACGACGCATGAAATTATAATTCAATTTTTTTTTTATATTTCCAACTCAGTGTATATTTAAGCGCTCGACTGTGATTATATAAATCAGAATCAGTTTTTATATTACGCTTGCGCAAAACGCAGTGACTTCTGTTACTTTTCTCACCGATTTGTCAAGATGGACCAATCACAACCATTGTGATGATACAATTCAAAAAGTTGTATCCATTTCATGAATGTCCTGATGCGCATTTTAATTTCTACGCCTGGTAACAAGTAGTAGAATTTAAATACGGTTTACTTTACCATTTTTTTCACAGGAGTCATAAATTTGAACGCTACCTCATGAGGTTACGCATTTCTGAGCCTCAAAGCGCCCTCTGTCGTAACAAAAAAAGAAACAATCTTTGCTAGAAACTTTAGCCAATCAATGCAGTGAAGCACAGCTGTACAAACACTACAAACCTCAGCTCACACTGATTTAATGCATGACTGACAGTTTCACACTACTAGACTAACAGCTAGTCACAAAAGACTAGTATGTATGACAAATACTGCGAGAACCACAAAAATTACAAATAGTCCTCGTTTACATGAATGGGAAAATATTAAAATAAATAAAACAATCTAAGTACTTCGAAAATCCTAAGTCAAGAGTAGTATCAAAGTCACTATAATACAACACGCGTTAATTTTAAAGCTTAAAATGCAAAAATCACGTTTGGAAAACCTTTCCAAATTAATTTTATGGAAATTTTGTAAATGTGCAGTCTTTCAGAACAATAATGAACCACAAAAACAAACATATTTGAATGTTTAATATTAAAACAGTGCAAAATAGCTGGTTAAAAACATTTACAAAGCCTTTGAAAACAGACAACTATACATTTTCTGTGAAAAGAGGAAAAACAATAAGATTGCACATCAACATGACGAAGCATAATCAGCACACCAGTGGCAAGCGAATCGTGAGTCATAGCCTGAAGTTTAGGGAAGTCACTATTCAGGGCAACACTTGAAATAAAATGACAATGAAACATCTCTTAGACTGCGTGGTTGTGGCGGTGTGAAATGGTGTGAAACTACACAAGCATCAAACGTCAGGAACTTCAACACAAAACGGAGTACTTAATTCAACTGTTTGTACTACAAAGGTAACACTGTTTCAAAACTGTACATAAAATATTAAGGACATTATGGGGAGGTCCTGAAGTAAAAGTGTAAGTGACCAAATACACTCAGGTATTGAAATGTAGTGTTTAAGAAAGGTGAGAGGTTGCATAAAAAAAAAATAAAATAGAAAAAAACATTTAAATATTTATTTAAAACAAAGTCAATGAAAGACATTAAGGTTTAAAAGGTGCTTATGGATAGGCCATATTTGCCAATCAAATGATGCCGTTACTCCAGTGTGGCCTGTGCTCCTTTTTCAGTCATTCGCAGTAAGAGCATCTCTGAATATTTCTCCAGGAGGGCCACGGCCCTGTCGTCCCGGAGCTGACGGCCTGGAGAGTCCTCCGGCACAGGACGGGCGCTTTGGGGCATGGGGCATGTCTTTTGTGGACACAGGGAGTTCAGCTCACTCTGTACCCCCAAAAACACCTCCTGCAAAATATTCTTCATCTGCTCCTGCTGCTCCGACAGCTCCGGGACAGAGCACAACTACAGAGAGGGGACAGAATAAGCGCTTCACCATTAGACAGATTTCCAGTTTTATGGCAAGGTTATTTAAAATGCATTTCCTTTGTAAAAATGCTACAAAATTCCCATTGAATAATGCTGTATATATAAACAGTTTTACAGAAAATTTAAACAATTTAATTCGTTCTCATTTCTATTTTCATAGATGGTTGCACTAATTACCACACACACTTACAAATATCCACAACTGTTCAAAAGTTGGAATTTTAAATATTTTTCTATTTTAATAATCTTGCAATTTAATTTATTTCAGTTGAGCAAAGCTGATTCTCAGAGGCTATTACCATTGGTCTTCAGTGACATCATATCCATTAACAATAATTGTTATGCGTTTATTCTGTGCTTAAGGCGTCTATCATTAAAAGAAAGTTCTGAAATACACCATTTATATGAAATAAAAATCATGTGTAATATTATAAATGCCTTAAATGATTAATGCAATGCATTATTGACGAATAAATCAAATACAAAAAAAATTTAAAAGTAAACACGGACCTCAAACTTAGAAAAAGCAAATATAAAAAGGTAATTTACATATTCCACTTTAAAAAAAGAACATCACCCGAGTTATTGCTAACTAGAATGTAATCCCTTTTATATTAAATTTTAGTTCTTCATTTTAATACGTTTAGGTTTTTGACATACGTACATAAACACAATGTAAAAAACCTAAACTTACTAGTTAAGAACTAAAACTCCTCCCTTGACAATTAAACTAAATGCTAAAAATTATTTAAATTAGAGACATATTTTAAAAGTAGAAAGACTTATTTTAACTAAATAAATAAAATTCCATGCGTTATTCCTGACAGAGGTAGAGATTGTTGAATCACCTTGTTATAAAAGCCAGTGGCTTTATGGATGGTCTGCCAGAGTTCATTCACCACCATCTTACACATCTGGACACTCAACGACTCTGGAGAAAATCCTAAAGACAGAATAAATAATAAGTTCCATCTGTGACCGAGATAAGAATGTTAGAAGAACATAGTAGAAATGCAAAACAGCCAGTGAAACACCACATGCATCGTAGTGGAGTTCATTTTAATATTTACTGAAAGTATTATTTAAATGCATTTTAGCATACGGGACACAAAGTACCTGTGTCCTCATCAACACAGTTGTTTTCTGTAGGATCTTCTCTTTCTAGAGCTACAGAGTCCGTCTGATTGGTGGCCTGTGTATTCCCACACGACTCTGTAAACGGAAGGTCTTCACCCACAGAACGACTGCTTTCTGAGTTCCTGCTAAACATTTCAGAGCCTGTTGAGAACCTGCTTGAAGTCTTAGAAACCAAGCTCTGCTCAATATTAACGATCTGCTTCCGACACTCCTTCCCCAGCGACCGCATCTCTGTGGGCGTCACCAGAGTCTGTCGACGCGGAGAGTCTGTGCGTCTCCCCAGACGGCTCTTGAGCGACACCGGTGACAGACTGGCACGGCTGGGGCCAGCGAGGTCCAATCGAAGGGCTGCCCGGGCACTGTGGTTACCCAAGGCAGGTGTTGGATGAGACGACCCAGAGGAGAGAGGAACAATGTTCTCTTTGCTCTGGTCAATGCTTAGATCCAGGGATGAGGACGGGGCGTTTAACTGAACTTCATCCGATGCACACGTGTTTAAACTCTCCACAGAGTTACTCTGGGTTATCTTTGCTCGGGAGCTTGCAGTGGGACCCATGTAGCTTTGGCGGGAGCGCGGTACAGATGTGTCACATGTACTGCTGGTAGATTTGGTGGTGAGAAGGCCTGCAGTGTTGACCGTACTGTGAGCTTTAGACTGAATGCTCTTGTTTGTGAGTTCTGAAAAGACATATTAGAAGGTTATTAAAAAGGAAGAAAAACCCAAATGTCATTTTTAAAGCCTGTAGTTTAACCCCAATCGCACAAAGACATCTAATAACCAAGATGTGCACAAGCTAAGAGAGAGCACAATGAGGATGAAAGCACCACACCAACGTGAAACCATTCTGATTTGGTGATTTAGTACGCCCAGACACTACAAAAACACCACCCAACATACTCTCACAGACCTCCCAGAGCATTTTTCCAGCGTAAAAAAGATAAGTTTTGGCCAGATTTCCGAGCAGCCACTGAGGAACGTTTCTTGGTAACTGGAGGACAAGATTTCAGCATTCACATTAAATTATAATTCAGCATCAATGTTTAAAATGACAAAAAACAACAAGCTGCTGTATTAGACACAGTAACCAAAAACTGAGGAAAAATCTGTTGAATTTTACATGGAGCAGTGCACAGCACCACATTGGGCGGATATGTTGAGATCACATGACCAGTCAGGTACTACTGCTAATGCCCAGAGACCCTTAAAGTGAAACTGAACAAACTCGCTGAAAGGAAAACGCTAGTATTTCAGGGCCTTTATCCTTTATGTTACAAGACAAGGTTACTCACAAATGTAAAACACCTTCCATTAACAAGTAACAGGACATACCGCTTTTCTCGTTCTCCTCAATGCTTCCACCGTTTGAAAGAACCTTGGACTTGTCCTTAAAAACAGGAGAAAAAAGAAAAATGAACGAAAAGTCTCACCGAAAACAAACAATAGTATCTTATGTCAGCATGTCCCAAATATTTCTAGCTACCAAATTTTACTTTAAAAACAACAGATTTAGAAGATTTGTGGTTTTTAGGCCATGCTTGAGAGGTCATTTAAACTAAAACAGTAATTTTTAAACTATTAGCATAAATACACTTAAGAATTAGACTGAATTTTTAATTGGACCTACACCTTTATAGGATATAAAGATATTTATAGGATAAAGATGTAGTTTTTTTTTATTTACAGTTAAACTTTGATCAATGCACATCAAATATGGCTACTGCAGATCAAATGATACTTGCTTGGGGCATAAGAACAAACTCCAACAGTTCCTATGGAACTTCAAGCGTCACACAAGCACATGTGAGCTTCTTTACCATATCTGATGTGCTTTATATACACTATTTGCATTTATTACTGATTATATACAAGTACATGCCTTAACTAAATCTGTTTATGTTTGGTGGAACAGAAATTATTCGGGTTTTATTATGTATCTTCCCTTGTGTTCCAAGCATAAGCTCAACTTTTCTGGGTTTGGTGAGGGTAAATGGCAATTTTCCTTTTTGGGTGAACTAAGCCTTTAAAGAATGATAAAAACCTAAAACCACATTTCAGCATATGTAGAGGTTGTACATCATGGAACAATGGCATCAGTAATAATAAGGGAGAAGTGGTTAAATTTATGACTGTCGCACCACTTTTGCCACAGAATGACATGACGCTGGTTTTCAGTCAGAATTTTGATTGGTATGAACCATCACTGGGATGGTCATTATTCATGAGAATAAAAATCATACCATTGTTTCATCGAGGGTTAGACAGTCATCACTGGACTCATCTGGTATGCTGGGCAGGCAAGCAGCAGGCCGGCAAACAGCACTGCCACTAGCCCCAGCGCTGCTGAAACAGAAATTAAATGTACAATGTCATCTTTACTATGACACACTACAATATGTAATTACACAAACACTTCCCCTGTTTTATTTAGATCTCAAAAGGGAAGAGAAGAACTATAATTGTAAACTTCTATTTCTCTATTACACATATTGAACATCAAGAGTCAAGACGTGGATGTTGACTCACCGAAAGCGGCTCTGAAAGCGTGAGAGGAAGCGCGTGGAGATGCTGAGACGAGGATTAAGGAAGTTACTCTCGGTTGCGGGCTGCAGACAGCTCAAGTCTGTGTTGAACTTTTCTACAAATTTCCACAGCAGATAAAAATTAGCAATAAGAAATCATCTTAAAGGAATAATTCATGCAAAATTAAAATAAAATCACATGCGTTTGTTATCCTCAGACTGGACTAAAATCATATTGTGTACTCAATGTACTTCCTTTAGCAAAGAACATTTTTTAAAGCCAATAAAATATTAATTTCCAATAACACAGACAGCTGAAGTTGCAAAAATCATGTACCATTAGCCACCAGACCCAGAGAGTCAAAATGCTGGTGGAGCAAAGTTCCAGATTCTTCTTCATCCTCCTCAACTCCTGAGCTTCCTGTAGAGCTCACCTGACTGAGGGAGTCCGTGTCCTCTACAAAGCAACAAAACAGATACGTCATTTAAAGGTTGAAGGTTCAACTGTTTATAAGGCCACTACTAGTGTTTTACTACCTTAGTAATATCATAAATCTACAGCACTCCAAGCAGAGAGTGTAATGTGACTCACGGTCATGGGGCTGCTCGCTATGGGAGGCTGGACTCTCAGCTGAACAAGCACTATCTGGGCTTAGCTCTTCTTCCTCGGGGTCATCACCTGCACCCTCACACAGAGCTTTAACATCAAACTCTCTGTATGACAAAAAAATAAGTCACTCAATAAGTGACACACATACTGTACATATATTTTATTTTTTCCCCCCCACACAAATCAAATTTGTTGGAGAATGACACATCAAGCAAACAATGGGATACCTCAGGGCTCGATGCTTAACCCCTTTCTCTTTTGAGTACATACTATAATGGTACTCCAAGCCATCCTATGCCAAGGCCAATTTTAAATATTAACCAAAAGCAAACCACATTTCTCATGTTGTAAGAAAAGAATCAGCTGAATTAAATGTAAACACGCTTTCTTCCCAAGTGAAAAATGAACTAAACCAGATATCATTACAAGCAATTTACCCTTCTCCGGAGGACAGAGCAGTGCTGTTTGCTGGGTACAAAATGTAGCCGGTCTTCTCTGGTGAGCTGAGCTCTGGATGAAAGTTCTCCTCTCCATGGTGCAACTGTAGAAAATCTGGCCCTTGGAGCGAAGAGCTAAACCCATCTCGGGAATCCTTCAACAAATAAACAAACACCTTCAGATTTCAATTGAGTGATCAGATGATTACATGGATACAACTACTAGTGAGGCTTGTTAAGAAAAGCATCAGTGCTATTGTTGGCTCTTAATTCAAGTTATACATTGTGTTTGTTAGTCCCACCAACTGTCACATCTAAAAACGAAGTGAGTGACCGACTATATGAGTGAAGCTGAGCATATAAGACCAAACTACAAACAGGGTTCCAACACCTTTTTAACCAATAAACTTCCATGTTGTCATGTATCATGACTAGAGCAGCATAAAAGCAGCATAATTCCAATAACTTAAAAAGCTGGTGACTTTCAGAAATGTATAAGCAACACCAGCCGTGGTCGACAGAATGCAGGCATGTCCAGCGAAATGTTTTTAAATAAATGTGTGCAAATAAAGAGCAAGTTTTAGGAGAAAAAAAAAACAATAGGAATGAGGTCATGGGACCTCATGGGCAGGCAAAAAAGGACTTTAATGGAGCTATATGATTTGTAAAATCAAACCTACCACAAATAAGAGCATTAGGAACTACCACAAGCAGCTTCAGATTATAAAGACTACTGATCACTGGGATGGTGAACGGGGGGCACAATGGGTCCAAATTGGTTGAAAATGTACTATTTAAATATATAAATAAGTTTGCTGCTTTATCAAAACAGATTTTATTATTCCCACACCATGCAGCTATGTGCAGAGTTGAAAAACAGCTAGTGGGACATCAGCTTGATGTAACTTACACGGCAAGTCTTTTCCTCCTCCTCTAGATCATCAACAACATCTTCATCCAGCAGACTATCCAAACTCTGTGGGTGAAAGTGAGAATCTTCCTCAAACTCTTCCTCTCCCACGGCTCTGCAGGGAGTGTGTGAGAGGGGAAGCTGCATGCTCTTCATCTCCAGTACGGTACGGATGGCTAGTGGATCTGACTGAACTGCCCAGCGTCCCTGAGGCTGGTACTGAGACTTATTAGCTATGCCACCACCATCATTTTCACCTCCTCCACCCTGTGACAACCAGAAGATACACTGGTCATAAAAGAACACAATATGCATTCATCTGATGATAAAAGAAACGCACATACCAGTCTACGAGCCCACATGGGCATTTTGCCATTGGTTTGGAGCACCAAAGAATCCACAGATGCTGAAGTGGAAGTCAAGCCCATTAAATTCCATTCTGAACTGCATACTATTTTTTTTGCATATGCACTTAATGTGACCAAGAGGTTCAAGACTTTCCTCTATCACCACAGAAGAGACAATCTAGCATACCATCAGTGGAATCAAGCCTGTCTGGAGTACTGCAGTCCTCCACACCATCTTCTGGAGTCTCCTCTGGAATCAAACTGCCCTCCTCTTCCTCCATGTGAGGCAACGCACTACTGGGTACAGCGATGTAGGTCTCTCTCCTGAGCAATAGGAATTTCAATAGAAAAATAAAACATGGGAATTTTTTGCATGATTTCAGTTTACAAAATGACTTAGTAGAATGTCTAAAGTGGACTATCAAAAAGTGTAACCCGGATTTTCGTTTCTTCGAAGCCAAAGTGTTGTCAGAACCCTGAAGTTTAACTAATACGCTACTGACAGTACTAACTTTCACCATGCTTTGTATGTAAATTTAATGTTTTCGCTCTCTCTGATACCTGGGAGGTGTTCCAGAATGCAGGTCATGGGACATACTCGCGTATATTTAATAGCAAGCAGATAACTTCAACTTTCAGGTCCAAAAACAATACCATAGCAACTTGCTCTCTGAAGATGACCTGCTGTGGAGTAGATTATGTTTCAGGGTTAGCATACTTCAGAGCATGTGTCCGTCCTCTAATGACGAGACTTCAGTGGCCTGTCTGATTTACACAGCAAACATATTTTGCTTATCATCAAAAAATAAACTACTCTAGCTAGCTGTTGTTAATGATTCTATTAGGATGTCTACCAGAAGTTAGGGCCACAAAAGTACGCATGCGGTGTAATGCTTGTTTATGTTGTTGACGTTACGGTTAGGGTTCCATAGAGACTCTGAGATTTCTTTGCTCTGCTCTATGTCTTGCGTGTTAACCTCTGTTAAATGAACTTACTCCCGGACGCAGCATACCTCGAGTAAGCAAGGTTTGGGTTGATCAAGCCAGAGCTCTGAGTTTAGCAGATGTTAAATTACCCTTGCTTTCTGGAACACCCCTGTGGACTGTCAGCCAGATGACAAAAACTTTACTTCTGCATTTTTGTATCCCTAACCACAAAAAGTCAGTTTTCAATGCATTTTTCTCACTATATGAGGACATGAACTTCATCTCCATCTCAGCTGCCCTAAGTGTTCATTTTTAAAGAACTTCATAGAGAAAAACTTTTTTACTCCAAAATATAAATGATACATGCAGCAACTCAATCTGGGTCAATGCCAACACTTCTAGTGTGAATGAAGAAATAAGACTCTACCTGATGGCTTGCTGTTTGCTGGGAGCCCGCTGAACCCTCAGGCCTGCTTGCTGCCTCCTCTCTGCCAGCCTCTTCCTCATGGAGTTGGTCATTTGGGAGTCCAACCGCCACACAAACACACAGCTGGAAACACAAACCCCAGCATAAGACATCTGTATGTGATGTTTATACTGGTTGGGTATATTTATACCCACAACCTTTTCTAATCGACTCAAGTACAGAGAACTTTTTTTTTCCCCTAATCAAGAAACAAACCTACGACTGCTTCGCAAAGCAGGTTTTTCACATCTTCCCAATGATTTTAAAAATGGTTTGATTGAAAGCTGTGGTTTTAGAATCAAAGTTGTCGGAAAGAGGTCTATCATAAGATATGAATATTGTGTGTATGTGCAGAAAATCAGGCAAAGTACAATCGTTTAAGCCTTTTTAAAGGGAGCCTTTAAAAGCTGTTTGGACTGAAATGTGTGTTGGGAGTGTGTGTACACAACCACCCTACAATGACAAAGAGCCACCAGTAGTTCTTTCAATTGAATGAAAATAAGTTGCCCCTTTTGAAATCCAGCCATTCTCAAATGCATGTAGGTGTGGCCACTCCCACAATAGTTGATCGACAGCAGCGCGTCACACAGACTGAACTGTTGTCTTACCTCAGACCAGCAAGACTCCTAAGAGATTGAGGTGTTTTGTTGTTGAATGTATTAATGAACATATCAGTAGTGATTTACCCCCGACATCTGAGTGACTGAAGACGCAGAGGATTAACGTTATGTTTGGTTCTGAAGGGTAACGCTCCCTTGCTCAACCGAAATGCGTTTATGTTTGCACGAATCATTCATGATCCAGCCTCACCTACAGAAGCAGTGAGTATAATATCTTTTAATGAATCAAATCCCCTTTCCTAATATTGTGCTAATTAGCAAGTTTCACTATGAATACGGCTAAAAAAAAAAATCCTCCGAGAGCGCCTTGGAAAAGAGGGGCGGAGTCAGCAGAGTTCGTGAAGATTTAAAGGGGAAGTTCATAGAACAGAGTGATTTCTAAAGACCTGTTTTTGACAGGGGAAAATCAGCGCTTTTTACACCATCTTTGAGAAATTTTGAAACAAACTATATTACAAACTTCACATTAAGACTCTAAAGAATCATATTAGCTTTTGGAAAATTGGCTTTGTATGACTCTGAGAAATTTTAAATAAATGGAGCATTTTCAAAGACCTTTGGGGTCATGAGTCATGCAGGCCTACTGAGTTTCGGTCTGATCAGCTTCCATTAACCTTGTTTAATTGGTGCTCAAACTTCATCAAGCCTATATGGTTAAAAGATTTACCTGTCGCCAGAGACCGTAATCAGATGCCTGCAGTCCTGGCTGAACTTCATACCTGTAACAATTTCTGTGTGGGGATGAAACGTTTGGTTAATGAAAAAAATTATGCGAGTAAAGAATGAAATCAGTAAGAGAAACAATCTTACCCGAATGTCCAAATAAGGTGGCCACACATTCGCCTGACTCATAGTCAAAGATACAGATGTTTTTGTCTGAACAACTGGTGGCCAGAAACATCCCAGAGGGATCCAACTGAACCTGAGCGCAAAAACAACAAAAAGTTATTGCCTGCAATTGTGAACTACCATAAAGAGTAGTATTCACATCTCACACCTTAAGCAGTGTCCCATCATCATTCAGGGAGCCCTTGAAACACTTTTTCATCTTGCCACTCTGCACATTATACACTCTGAAAAAACACAAGAGAGTCTTTAAATGGCATTCTGATAATGTGCTTGTGTCTCTTAAATGCATTTCTTATAGTATCAGCATTCAAAAAGATAAATAAAAGGCCATCAGGAGCTTTATAACAAGCAACAGCTCACACAAAGCCCTACCGAATGTTACGGTCTTGGCACGCAATGGCCGTGTGTATGCGTGTGCCGTCCAGGTCCATATCATACAGTGTGCTCTTCTCCACTATGTGATGTGATCGTGAGAAGTTTAAGCCTTCTGAGGTCTTTTTTTAGAAGAGAAACAAACAACAACAGTTAGAAAGAAAATAAAGTTACATTAAAAGTAGATGTTCCCTGACTGACATCAGGACACTATTTTGAATGATCTGCTCCAGGCCTATTTATGTCTCGCAATCTCGAGATGTCGGTGACCGTTTAGCATCCTTACCTTTTCAGCAGATCGAAAATAGATGCTCTTATCAGCTCCACAGCTAACCATACACAACTCAGAACTCAGCCCTACAACAAAGCGTACAACATGTCTTAATCTGAACATTTAGGATTATTTGATCATCAAGCAGTTATCTGCTGTGGACTCACCTGTAAACTTGATGGCAGTGATGGAGGCTGAATGATCATAAACTGTCTGCACTAGATTGCATTTGTTCTCCATGTCAAAGATGTGTATGAGGCGATCACGACTCGCAGAAGCCAACAGACGCAAACCTTACAGAAGAAATAATAAAACTTCATAGTTTTTCACAGCCCCATTAATATTTGTATTTAACAAATATAATACAATTGTGCATGCAAAATACTAGAGCTCGACCGATAAAGGATTTTGAAGGCCGATACAAATATTTGTTGGTTTTAAAATCCGATATATCGGCCGATATTTTTTAAACATTAACAGATTTCCTAAACATTAGTAATAATTTGATAATGCATTTTAAAAAGAAACTTTTTTTTTTTATTGTCACTTACAACAGAACAGAGGAACATCAAAATATATTAAAGTTCTGATAAATAAAAATGTCTAAAAATAGAAACTTTAGATATGAAACTTAAAGTCCTTTGATTTGGTTGTTGTTGTCTGTGTGTTTTAGTTCAAAGTTACCAGTAAGGGTGTGTTAATATTTATCGGCCAGTATAAATGCTGATACCGATAGTTTGGAAAATGCCTAATATCGGACAATAATATCTAGGGGTGTAACGATACATTGTTTCGTATTGAACCGTTCTGTACGAGGCTTTCGGTTCGGTACGCATACGAACCGAACGATTCAGAAAAAAAAAAAAAAAAGAATAAAAAAAAGAAAGAATAAAGTGTGTAAAATATATGTTTTCAGTGCTACGTTCAACAAGGCAGCGCAAACGACGGGACAGGCAACCCGCGTCTGCTCCTCCCACCCCCAAACAGACGATAATCAGAAACAATTTTTACAAACTATCACCCGCAGCATTCAGGTAACGTTAGGCATTTCCTTTGCCATTACAACCCAACATCCAGCTGTTTAACTAGAGCTGCATCTTTCTGCTCTAACACACTCAAATAATGTTTGTATTGACGTTAACGATACTTTAGCATTAAGTGTAACAAGGGTACGTTCACGAAGCGTCTAACGAGTGAAAACGCGAGGCGCGTCGCTTCCTCCACCGATTTCAAAGCGCTTCGGCTCTCGCGCGTCTGCTGTTACTAGGCAACCATTAAAGCGCTGTCAATTACAAAATCATTTCTGCTTTGGATTTTAAACTGCGCGGCTCTGTTGAAAATGAAGAACTTGAACGCGCAAAACATGTCATAATATATCACGAAATCAAATAGTGGCTCTCCCCCCTGTTGTCTCCCCTCACGTGGATTGTCCCACAGGAAGAAACGGCGCCCTGGATGTCAGCGTGCACGGTCTACAAACACGGGACGCTCAGCTTTCACGATTTCAAATAGCTCAAATCTACTTTTTATTAAGTTTTAATTAATCAATAAATACCATCCAAGGCCGATTTTTCCAAAACACTTCTTTATTTTCTGCTTAGAAGAATCCCCAGAAGTTATATGAAGTAAAGCTCCATTGTTGTTCAAAGTAAAAGAAAAGGGGGGAAAAAAAACAAGGTTTAATTTTTTTTTTTTTTAATAAAAAAAATTTTGGAAAAAATAAAATCTCTTTTTTTGTGTGTTTTTGCCGTATCAAAAACATACCGAACCGTGACACTACTGTATCGTATCGAACCGTGATTTTTGTGAACCGTTACACCCCTAATAATGACGATAAATCGGTCAGGCTCTACAAAATACACATTTGAAAAGGCTCACTTACCGGTCTCCGTAGGGGAGAAGGCTAGACACAAAACCTCAGAATCATGAGCCTCGATTCTCTGCAGCTCGTCCATAAACTGCAAGCCGAAGATCCTAAAGAAGTCACAGTCGACTCAGCATATGTTCATTTATGGATTTAGTTCTCTGCTTAGATCATTTTCTCTCACCTCAGGTTTCCACTGCGGTCCCCAGCGGCCAAATGTTGGCCATCTGGGCTGATTCCCAGCACCCTGATCCCAGATTTACCATCCTGGCTTGCACCCTCAGCTTTCTCAGCCTCAGCTTTGAGGTACTGCGTATCATCGTCCACATACACTATCCTTACGATGTCCTGAAACACCAAAATCAATGAACATGATAAGAACGTATTGGTACCCACTGACGTTAGGTGGCCTTAACTACTATTAGATTTCAATCATTTGATACAATATACTTATTGTGTACACATTTTTACAGTGTACTTATGTTGTTAAACTTATCTATATGTAATATCTGTAATTAATAGTAATTAATTTTTGTAAATACGTTTATAATTACTGTTGACCCTTCCCTTACACCCCATCAGCTTTTATTCAGGTATAAACAGATCAATGTACATACAGTGCCCTCCACTAATATTGGCGCCCTTGGTAAATCTGAGCAAAGATGGCTATGCAAATAAATCTGCATTGTTTGTCCTTTTGAGCTTTCACTCAAAATGTTTTTACAAAATTCTAACCTACCATTGAAGTAAACAATTGAAAATGAATGGGAATATACTTCAGAGATATTTTACTCAAAAACGTCTAGGGGTGCCAATAATTTTGACCAACAAGTATTGGAGAAAAACATTTAATTTCACAATGAGACTTTCTCACCATTTCAATTGTTTTACTTCAATGACAGGTTAGAATTTTGTGAATGAAAGATCAAAAGGGTAAACAATGCAGATTTATTTGCACAGCCACCTTTGCTCAGAATTACCAAGAGTGCCAATATTTTTGAACCTTTTTTTCCAATGGAATTGAAATGAACAGTCAATATAAAGTACAAAAAAATTATCAGGTTTCTTTAAAAATATCTTAATTTGTTTCTTGAAGATGAGTCCAACATTCAATCACTAAGTTTGCTAATTAATATGGAGGTATGAAATTATAAACACTATTTAACTGCAACTCAGCTTTTTCCAAGTATTACTGATGATGGTTAATTTCCAATGTTGTAGTCTCCCATAACCATCATTTAAGTAAATGTTACAAACTTCACGGTTCATGGAAAAATTGCAGTACATTAAATATTTTCACATTTTTAAGTTGTCATGTCTAGCAGCTGTCACAGTCAGTACCTGGCTGTAAAGGTTGTGGCGAAGGCCGTGTCCTGAATCACTCTTCCACAGGCGGATGGTGTTATCGGATGAACAGGTGAGGAAGGAGCCGGGGGACAAACACTCCGCTGATGAATCTTCAAGCTCAGGGTAGGTCTGCAGAGAGCATTTACGAGTTAATAAACTGGCCTATAGTATTATTTATCTGATAAACAGGGTGTCATCACCTCACCTCCACACTCCACACACAGCCACTGTGGTACAGAGCTGAATACACCTTGCCTACGCTCCGAACGTCCCGCACATCCCACACATACACACTGTGGTCATTATACACACACGTCAAGTGCCTGGTCACAGGGTCAAAGGTTAAAGCCAGTGTATCTGGATACTGTGCTTCTGGGTTTGCGCCGAACAAATGCCTATGAAGTCAACATAAAAATATATACCATTTTATATTAATAGGGCATGAATGTATGTGTATGTATATATATAAAAATTTCATTCTTGTTCTGTATGCCATTAAATTTGACAGATTGAAATAGTGGGGGAAACTAAAATACATGGTTATGACATTTATAATGTTTGTAATCGCTTTAATTCCCAGGAAAATATGGTTATGGTACTACCTAAATTTGTTAATAAAAACATCATCTCTGGAAACATAGCTGTCATAGCTAAATTAATTTAAACTTGTGACTGCCTCTTAAATACTTGATACTGAAGTGCTTTAACACAATCTGGTTTGTTAAAAAGGCTATATAAATAAAGGGGACTCAAAAGACACTTACAAAATGCCACTGGCATGCAATCATCCAATAATTTATGATTAGAAAAAAAGCAGCATTTTGTTTGCTTTATTAAACATGTAATTAACAGTCATTACATAAATAGTTGCAGCTCTAAGTCACTCCTCATCAGTCCAGGATTTTCTGGCGGTCTCTTACCCTGGCTGTGTGCCCTGAGACACATCTACTCCCAAGCAGTGTGGCCGGTGCAGTGTGGTGATGTAACGCAGGTCCTGTGGGCTGAACACACGCACGGTGCCATCCGCACAGCCGCAGAAAACAAACGTCTCGCTCACCGATAAGCACTGCGCTGACGTCGTCTACAACAGCAACACAAAGGCATAAGACAGGACACACCATTTAATACCGGCCTGAAAGGAATAAAATAACTTCCTGAAAACATAGTGAGTCTCAGTTCATCCAAGATACAGATTGTTTATATTGGCAAAGATTTGAATAAAAATCAGCATTGCAACACTTCGCCAAAAGAGCCACTGCAGTGAATGGGTGCCGTCAGAATGAGAGTCCAAAAAGCTGATAAAGATGTCACAATAATCCAAGTACTTTACACCACTAATCAATTAATGTCTTGAGAAGTCAAAAGTTGCATTCTTTCCCAATAATTAAAAGGGATAACTTGGGTATTTTTACTAATATCTATCTATCTATATCTATATCTCCTGCAAAATGCCAGAACTTTATCAATAATTACACTTCCTCCATACTTGTCCTTACATTAAAATCCACTTTTATATTTTGTTTAGAACCGTTTTAGAGAGTCACTCTTGCAAACAATGTTTTATTTGTACATACTTTTCTGTTTCATATAAAGAAATAAACATATACAAAAACATACATGTAATAAAAATAGTAACAAAAACAAAAGTGATAAGAACAATTATATTGTCGTTCAGCTTAATGCATGACAATTAAAAAACTAAATAAATGTTACAATTTATGTTGATATTTTATGATGTTATTACAAAAACAAAGCTTTTTACTTCATAATGCATTGATTGATAAACTGGAGTCAATTACCGTAATATTTTGATCTGCTGTCTAAACTCATTCTAACGGCACCCATTCACCTACAGAGGATCCACTGGTAAGCAAGTGATAATGGCTGCTAAACCTAAATAATTTAGTATTTAATTACTAATTTATTAAAAAAATAATAAATTTAGCCTACATCTAAATGCCTCAAGACAAGTACACTTTCAGCTAAATTTTCTTTGGGGTGAACCTTTACTTTAAATGTTAATAACTACAAACCTTTTGGAAATGTTGATTTCATTATTCTTGGCTATCTGAATCTACATAATTCATTTTAAATTATTTATGTAATGCAAGCAATTTCATTACGTAGCCAATGTTCCAGGTTTAAAAGTGCAACAAAATCTGTTTGAAATAGGAAAAATTGCAAGCCTGCAGAGCAACTGGGAAAATAGCTAATAGTTGGGGCAATGCGTGTAACTTGCCTTGAGATCAACCCAGGAGTCCAGTTGTCTGTTGCTGTTGAACTGGCACAGCAGACCTGTGTGTGTGATGCAATAGGTGCTGCTGGCCATAGAGCCACGGCCACACGCCAAACCACAGAACTGACTGTTCTGATGCTCCCCGAGCAAACCTGAGCGACCGATCAGAGGCACGGTGCTGTTCACCTGCATGAGCCAATTACAAAAGATACAAGCATCCTCAACAGGTGATGATCTTCACAAACACCTCAAGAACATGAAGAAAACGTGCGTTTATTTGAACAGAAGAACATCAAGTGTTATGTGCTCCATCTGGTAAAACGACAAACCACAGAAGGATGTGGGGAAACACAGGAAATGCCACTGATCACGTCAATTCAGATTAGCACACTTGAAATTCTTAGGTTGTGTATAGAAACCAATTAGCAATGAATCAGCACACACCGGCCTAAAAATGTAAACGTATGATTATTAGCCTAGTTGCACATACACACCAATATACAGTACTGCTGACCAATGATACTTGTTCTTCCTACCTTACCTTTATAACTATAGCTTACATTTAATTTGGTTTATTATAAGTGTAATTTACTCCTAGATGCAATTTTCAGCATCATTACTCTAGTTATAAATCATGCCATTGGGGGGTGTTTCACCACCGCTCTCTGTAGCAACATGTGCCGAGTGTCTCACCCTTCTTTCCTTTGAGGCATCGAGGTACCAGAACTTCACATGTCTGTTTCCTGCGGTTACAAAGTAGCTGTTGTCCTCTGAGAAAGATACAGCAAGGACACGGCTGGACACCTTGTTGGATGCGATGACAGTCCCCTTCTACGAGCAAAGAAGAGATTTAAAAGCATTATTTCTTGTAAACCAGACTCGCAAGCTGCCTTCCGACTATTCAGTGTTCACCTTTGAACTGAGAACTTCATTCAGACAGTGTCATCATAGACATGACTTGAGTGGTGCATTAGAGGAGTTTAACGTGCCCTTCAAGAGTCAGAAATACCAACCGAATTACATTTATCAGTTGGGAAACTTGGAATTATAGATAATACAGGATGTGTTGATAAGGCAGGAAATATCACATAAGGGAAAAAATTTAAATGCAATATCAGTCGGGTCATTATCTTAGGTCTAGGCTGGGATTTTTTCCCCACCTTCCACTCCCAGACGTTGACTGTCCTGTCGTGCTGGTATCCCACAGACACTATATAGCTTCCGTTGGGGGAGAAAGACACACATGCCACGCCGTACTTATGGCACTGGACCTCTGCCACCTGTGTGCGCTCTGCCACGTCCCACACCCGCACACAGGGCATGTGCCCACTCTGCCAAGCAACAGGGAGAGAGAACAAATTACCCATAGCAGCAATGCACAAAATCCTCAGAATAAATGTGAGACCCCACACCTACACACAGTATATCTACTCAATACAACATACCAACAGCAGTGCTGGAAGACGTAAAATATAAATAAATAACAATAAAAAAAGCAATACATTAGGGAACATCTTTAAAAAAAAAACATACTACAGTCACATACGTGTGTGTTAAGGCTGAACGATATTCTGTTTTGACATCGACATCACGATGTCCGCGTGAACGATAGTCACATCGCCGGAACATACGATGTGAAGGGTAGAAGCCATTTAAATTAATACACCATTTAAGAGAACGGTAGCACACAGTAAACAAGTTTTAGAGCGGATAGCCAAATAACACTGTAGCTTTATTCGGACGGGACTAGTTTTCTAAACTACTCTACGTGTGAGCTTCGATTCTTATCACCAGTCGTCCGTGATCTTCATGTACCGTTTGAAACGCATTGGTATTAGTTGCACAAAACCTGCGCGCTGACAGACTTGCGCGTTATGTTTGTTTATCCCGAAGCGTCCGATCGCAGCTGCGGATAAATGCGCTGGCATTTTATAATGTTTTTATACAAAACTGATGAACACACCGTCAGTTATTTTTTCAGAGCAGAGCAAAACATCTGATATATGGAAAGATCCGTGCATTAGTCTGAATGCAGTCCGTTAAAGCTGCTGCTGTATTTGATCTTATCAGTAATAATCAAGAGCACTTTTTAAAATACGTAATAGTTTTACAAGAGTAGCCTGTTTATATAATGATTTAAAAAAAAAAGCAAATTTTGCACAAAATAAATGTGATTTAAAATGTAGCCATGTGCAGTAATCCTGAATGAGAATGTGATATTCTTCTGGTTTCACAGACAAGGCTTAAGCTAGTCCCAGACTAAAATGCATGTTTGAACTGCTTCTACTCAAAATATCTTGC
>JAUCNO010000191.1:13476017-13488471 GCA_032353835.1 Enteromius viviparus
CAAAAAGTGTTGTTACCAATGTCCTGTTACACATTTGTACTTACACACACCATTCTGAGGGGTGTTACATGTGTGTATTTACAGTAATATTACAGCTGTAGATACTATGTAGCGGTGTGTACTTACACTGTAGTTACACACTACATACTCATCTAGTTACTGTGGAAGTACACATGTATTAGGGACCCTTCATATAAAGTTGGACCTTATTTTCCCTTACCTACAACCTCATAACAGAAATAAGATTTCTGAAGTGGTATTACATTGTTATTACTTCTATAACGTTATTACACGGTTGTTAACAGGAACATGGCGAAGTACTCTCTAAAATGGCAGAAGATGTAATTCAGGAGAGAAAAATGGTTAATGGTTGTTAAATGATGTTATTTTTGTTTTCTTTGCGCAAAGAAAAAGTATTCTCATAGCATTGCAAAACTGAAGCTGAGCCGCTGAGGTCACATAGACTGTTTTACTGATGTTTTTACTATGTTTCTGGGATCATATCAGTTGTGTTGCTGTCTATGGAGGGTCAGATGGCTCTCTGATATCTTTAAAAATATCTTCCTTTGTGTTTTGAAGATGAACAAAGGTCTTATGTTTGGACCGACATGAGGGTGAGTAATTAATCACAGAACTTTTATTTTTGGGTGAATTAACCCGTTAACTAACATTAAAAATGTGCAGAAATTTTGCATAATTTTTTCATAACCCAACATAATTTGTTGGGTTCAGATTAAGATTATTTTTATTGCGTCAACCAATTAAAAACATAACCTTATCAATCTAATACAACCAAATCTATGTGATAACGGACAGACATTGGAAGATTGTGTGTCTAGAAAGTAATATAAGAGAGATTAGAATGACCCATGCAAACACACTGTTTATGGAGAGACCGAGTCAGAGATGATGTTGTTGAACTTTCCCATTGTACCTCTTTCTCAGCCACGCTGACATCCATAATCCCGTTCCACTTATAGAGAGAGGCAATCTGTCCTAGGATGTTAGAACTAAAGAAGCGCACCTTCTGAGTTTTCGTGATGGTCATATTCTGCACAACCTACGGCCAAATACATAAAGTTATGAGATTTGTGGACAGCACCTCACTTGTAAATGGCATTCATAAGGAAGGGTCTTACTCTGGTCTGCAGGGTGGACAGTATAAGGTTCACGATGGATAATCTGTCTTCCTTAAGACCAGTGGTCAAGATTTCAGACAAAAAATCTAAAGAACAACAGAAAAATATTAATTTAGGGCCACTTAAAGGCACAATTGATAACTCACACAGATGAGGTTTATGGATACCTTTAGCCTCCAGTATCTGGCCAATAGCTGTATTGTCTCCAGACATCAGGAAGGAAAGCATAAACTGTATGTAAGCCATTCTAACATCTGGCTTTCCCTGGAATATTAAACCAATTATTAAATTGCAGCCGCTAAATGGATAAATGCAAATGCGATTTACGGTTTGTAAAGCACTTACGGTTTTGTCTCTTCTCCGTGCGAGGCTGACGATTCCTTTAATGAAGTGTATTTGACTGAAGACATCTCTCGCGGCCTCCGCACCCTGAGAGACCACAGCAGACAGGAAACACAGACACTGGCGGACAAACCTGTCCAGAAATGAAGGTACACTGAGTGCGTGTTTCAAATGCTTTCGTCGTAGCACATCATAAACTATTAATCCACAAATACCATGAAATAAATGCTTAAGAAATACCTGTGATTCTCTGAATGTAGAGAGGAGAGCAGAAGTTTCATGTGAGTGGACACGGTCTTTCTAACTATGCTGGAGCCCACCATGCTGAACTGAGACAGATCACTGGCCGTCCGCAGCAAAATCACTTCTAGACTCTGAAATATCAGCATCATCTACAAAATGCATTAAAAAGAATGTAAGCTTTGATTAATGACGCAAAAGTAATGATTGCAACTGTATTTTGTGCATCAAGAGGAACTAATGTCGGCAAGTCAGCATGCAACATCTGGCTAAGCCTATGTCTATGTTTCTGCAGTCTACAGCATGCAGAGTTTGCACAATGTAAACAGTTCATGTATGCATGAAACACCTGGATAAACTTCTTTATATGCCAAAATCTAGTTGCATTACATTGTGGTATTTACACCTAAGAACTAGAAGCCTATTCTCCCCTTTTCTTATGGACTTGACATTTTTATACTAAAGTGAATAGAAATGCAAAACAATTCAAGTCTAACTCTGTACTCGAAGAGAAGAACATGGTTTTAACAATTGCATGGGCATGGGTTTGATTGCCAGGGAATGCACAAAAGCATCTGTAAAATGCATGAATGTACATTTAATGTAATATGTCCAGAATTATTATTGAGATGATGTTAAATTTTACATTCAAGGCAGGGAGTCCACAATTGCATGATGTTTTAAGCTAAAAAAATATATACACTATTTCAATCCAAACATAGCATATATACATATATATATGTCAATATAACACATTTCGTTATATGCACAATGAAATTAAATAATGAAACACCAGCACTAGTTAATAAAATAAAATATAAACAAACAAATAGCTAGATAGATAGATAGATAGATAGATAGATAGATAGATAGATAGATAGATAGATAGATAGATAGATAGATGACTTACTTCAGACTCAGAATTATTTTCTTCCCCGAGTAATGCAAAAATTTCTGAACATTCAACTGAGATTTTTATGTAGCCTTCGACAACATCATAGATATCTGCACGTGGAAGTTTCTTCGCAACTCTTATGAAGGTCTCCAAACCTACATAATATATCAAAGAAAGTTTATGATTAAATACAATGTTAACATTTGTTTTTTACAGTAATAATATATTATTTACGTACAGTTGCTTGGTTTAGTTGTCTTCGATTAGTGCATAAATTCATTTATAAATTAAAAATAATAATAATTTTACGTTTTTACTGTAACTACGGACACCATTAAATGTAAAAACAAAATAAAAGTCTGGAGGAGCGAACACTGCGAGCGTGATATTTAGCATGTAGAGAAACTTACAATGTACACGAATCGATCATTTTCAAATAAAACATAAAAACTGCAACACATGACCGGTTTTCAGCTGTAACGTTAAGCAGATGACTGACCAGCTGAAACACTCTTACCCTTTATCGCTGTAGTTGAATCCTTTAGCATGGATTTAAACACCGACCCAGTAAACTCGCTTTCGTCTGTTTTGGTTTTCTTAGCTGTTGTAGCGGACTCAGGATCCCCATTTTGACGTTTAGTAGCCATCGCTGTATCTCACAGTAAATGAAAACAGACACATGGAACCGCGGAAGTACAAAACTAGAGCGACAGAGCAGCAAAACACGTGGAAACGCTAATCTTATGAATATTAATTATAACGTGCTGACGTATCTCTAGAGCGTCACGAAACCTCATTAATATTTATTTTCAAGCGTGTAGCGGTGTGTGCCAGGAGCAAGCTAAAGCTTTGTTTGCGTGCATTCCATTTAAATAAGAATGAACCAACTGCGTATAATTTATATGGCAAGCCGTTTTAACGGTTTATTTATAATATGTGTATTTCACATATTATAAATGCATTTCACCCCTAAGGCCAAATTTAGTAATTTAGTATTATCAGGACCAGTGTGGGGCTATTTACTCAAAAAGCTGTTACTCATTAATTACTCCTTCAAAAGTAATATTATTACTTATTACTTTATGGCAACGGTAATTAGTAATTACAGTACTAGTTTGTTTGTTTTTCACGCCACACTAGTTGCGTATGTCATCCCCATACAATTCTTCAAAAATAAAGCTTATTTCTGCCTCATCCTTTGGCCAGAATTAAAACTGGCTCCAGAAAGTTAGCTTAGTTGCTTATTCATTGTAATTAATTGTAAAGTTGCGTAAAGTGTTGCATTAATCTCATTAATTGTCATGAGTAGTTTGAAGCTAATAGCTTTCATTTCTGTTATACCCATAAAAAATTATATTCCATGATGTGTTTTATCAAAAGAAATCAAATTCATATGTTTCATTAAGATTTTATACAATTTGTGGGTGGGCAAGGCATGTAATACCAAAATAAATATTCATCTTTTATCTTTTCTACTGACGAAATCAATGTAATGACAATATTTCCATCCGTTAAATGTAAGCTTTCTCATATTGCACAGGTGACTTCAGGTGTTTGTGCAAGTTCTAATGAAGATTAATCTAGGAATTATTGGATTGTTTCTACTTTAAATCCATGGTTAAGAAAATTAAAGTTGTTGGATAACATTGTTATCAAAACACTACTAGTTACTGCAAAAAAATATATTATTACTGTAATTATTCACATACACATATACATATCACTGAGCCCTTGTATTCTCCAATCTTGTTAACAGTATATATTTTAGGAGAATATGAGGAGAATAATTCAAATAGGGATGATTTCCCAGGAACTTTGCTAATAGTAGTTTAAAAGCAAGTATGGCTACACGATTCAGCCAGAAGTACACTTACCATATTGCTTGACTGAGTTTGCCCAAGGAGCAGGTTTGATGTGCACTCGAGGAGTAACTCCTGTATCTTTGGAAACCAGACACTGTACACAACCCTTTGGCCTGCATACTGTCCTGAGAAACAGATGTCTGGAGCGTCACTGTGCATGCTGTGGCTGCCTTCTTGACCCCTGGGTTTTATCCCTTGTGTAATAATAGCACACCATGTGGAGAGACACCTATATGGATGGGCCAAGCATGGATGATGAACAGCCTAGACCTCAGAAATCTGGTTACCTTGTTTTAAATTGATTGGTTCTTTCGGAAATTCAATAATTCAATATTTATTCCAAATTCCTAATCCCAAATAGTCATCTTTTGATCTGATGAAACATTTGAACCCACTTGGAAATTTTCTTTTGAATAATCCTTTTAAATGATTCATTCTTTTAAATTAATCATTGGATTAAAACGGACAACACTTACTAGACTCTACTTCTTTATATTTAATATTTGACTGTCCATCAATAAAGAAAGTCTTTTCATCAGCATGTGTTTGACAGATCTGGATAGCTCCCCACATTATACACAACATCATCAAAACCAGTTGGTATGCACAATTTGTTTCATTTTTTTAATATTTCAAATAATTTATCGCGTAGAATAAATAAACATGAGCTGCATTACCAACGTCAGGCATCCAGGTTCAGTGCAGTTTCACAAAAGCTTTCAGTAACAGCATTTCAAAGTTAGGAGCCAATTATGCACCTGAAATGAAAGTGTACATTTACTCTCATATCTTACGATGACATGCAACATGAGGTATTGATGCCATTACCATTCTTGAATATACCCTCCTGCACAGCTTTCAGTAGTGTGCTTTACATCTAATATATTACATCATTCTGAGAGATGAATCATCCGTTTCTGCTGCCAGAGAAAGCAAGATAGCTTTTGGACTATTCTCAAACAGGGCAGCTCTGTTCTGCGTCTGGCCCTTCTTCACCCAGTGTCCGTAAATCTTGAACGCACAGGCATCGATGAGCTTGCGAATAGGCTTTACTGCATAGGGGTCACTCTTGATCACGTCTTTGGTAACTGGCTTGGCACGTCGATAATTGCAGTAAATGCGCATTGTTGCCAAAACTGTCATGCAGATTACCTGAAAAACATAAGTGTTTGCAATAAACCTACATGGATTTCCATTAGGGCAGACTTTTTTCTGTATTGCCCATATCGTTTGGGAGGCTCCCATAATCACATCACCCACTACAATTAGGTTGACATAATAAGAGAACCATTGAATCATTCATTCAGATTGGCTAATTCATTCAACAGTCTTGCTTTATCGATTGACCACTGAATCATTCGCTCCGCTGATTCATTCAAACAGGCAGATTTCTTTATTGCTAATAACTACATATTACTCTCAACTATTTAGACCCCACCTTGAACTTCCTGTACGGGCTGAAATGTCGCACCTCTGCGACCACATACTGCTGGAAGAAAGCATGGTTTAAGGCATCTCTGGCAGTGTAACGTGCCTCGGGATTCACCACCAACAACTTGGAGATCTGAGAAAGAGTGCAGGTTAGCGGAGGTATTGTAGGCTTGTACTCATTGGCTGGTAGAACTAAATGAGTGTGTTGCACTAATTTGCTATTCCCAGATCTGCTTCAGACGCACCAGGTCTTTGACGGTGTCTGAGCGGTCATCCCACTCCGGAGAGGTGAACTGGTAGCTCCCCGACAGGATCATGCGCAGCATTAGCATCTGCTTCCTGTGCCAGAAAGGAGGAGAACCTGCAAGAAGGGTGTACATGATCACCCCTGCGCTCCAGCTGAAAAACACAAGAAGCCGTGCCATTTCTCCATCCAGCCCTACTTAAAAGTAGAATTGAAATTGGTTTCATAAGCTTGTCTTTGGTAGTCAAGACCAAGCTCTTACATTTAAAGTCTGCAATCAAAAGTCTTTCTCTAATATATGTGACCCTGGAGCACAACACCAGTCATAAGAGACACAGGCATATTTGTATTAATATCCAAAATGCATTGTATGTCGATTTTTCATTAGGATATTAAGTAAAGAAGATATTTAGTAAATTTCCTACCACAAATATATTCAATCCAGATGTTAACAAACCATACGTCAACGGAAAGCTTTCAGATGATGCATAAATCTCAAATTTAGAAAGATGGCCCCTTATGACAGGTTTTGTGGTCTAGGGTGTACTCACAGATCAACGGCGGTCCCGTAACCTTGGTGGTGAGGATCCATAGAGCATTCGATAATCTCTGGGGCTAGATAGCCTGGCGTTCCACATACCTCTATGTGTGACACACAAAATCAAAGGAAGCTCTAATGAAAAACATATTTGTATGTTATATGATGCATGCACAACATGTGATGCACATATCAGCATGTTATAACTAAAAATGAATAGAAAATATCATGTCTTGTGCTTGTTTTACGATTAATCAATCAATATTTTATTGCATTACTTTACATTCTGTTATTAGAATACTGGTTTTATTAAAACACAAACAATATTTTGTATAACGATTTATTAAATAAATACTAAAATGATAATATTGTGTTAAGTTTTTATGATAATATTATATTAGGATATTATATATGTAAGAACGTCTTGTATATTAAGCATTAAAATATTAGTTTTTTATTATTATTAATTAAATTCACCCTATTACAGTCTCATAGTATGTGTATTCAATTTCTCTCATCAGTTATGTATGAAAGACACATTTATGTAATTGATTGGTCGTTCTTGGCACAGCGGCAGCTACTCTGTTCCTGGTTAAAGGTCAGAGGACACACCGAACAGCAGTAGCTCCTCCAGTTCAACATATTAACATCTCCTATAAGGACAGCATGAAACTCGAAAGAGTAAAAATAAGAGTTACTACTGGTCAGAAAATGCCGGAGCAGATTGCATGATTAAGATTTGCTTCAGTTCAGAGACCTGTGACGTCAATTTCATATACATGCACGACACCAAAACATAAACACTGAATAAAAACCCTGAAGAAAAACACTTCAAGCTGCTCACCATTAAGTTTCTGTCCTGGTGCAATCTGCACAGCAAAGCCGAAATCAGTGAGTTTGATGTTCATATTGTCATCTAGAAGGATGTTCTCTGGCTTTAGATCTCTGTGCACAATGTTCTGTGAGTGAAGGAACTGAACCACTTCTAACAGCGAGCGCATAATCTTCCTGCAAAATAAAAACATATCCAAAATGTACTGTTGTACACTGAGCTATGGTCGTATTTCATCCCAAATCAAGACGTTACTCCGTGTTGATCAGACATTAGTGCAGGAGCTTTCTTCTCTGAGGTGATCATATCTGTTTTATTCATCGTAACAAGAATCATAAGAACTGGAGTTCAGGTCCGAGGGGTATTCAGAAAGCACGTTGATATTTTTGGGGATTTCTATTTTCTGTCACGTTTTTATTCATCTCGATTCCTCAAAGCAGTGCACTTGTGTGCGATGACAAAAAAGATGAGAGCGATTTATATTTAATTAAAATAAGACGATTTTTAAAAAGAAAATATAATAGTTGAACTGATTTTATCATGCATGGCAACAGTCACGTTTACTGGAAGATCATCACTTTTATGTTCTTATTTTGTAAATTATTATTTAAAAAGAAAACAAGGAAAGAGTTATTACTTTAGTAGTTAAAACAATTTACATTTTGCTCCAAATGCAGTTGAACGTCCAGTAACTTATACTGAACTCTGAATATTCATTTAAATTAAAGGAAGTACAACAAACACTTATTAATTCAAATATATTTTTACATTACAGTAATGAGATCTAAAAGGCGAGTATGCTTATGCTTAGGAGTATGCAAAATGCTTATTTGTCATAAAAATGAAGCCATTATCGAATGTAAAGCTGCTACTTTTTCACGTATACCTTTGATTTTGTGATTAAACATGGCCTGTGCATGTTCTTGATATGTTATGTGAAATCCTCAAACTAACCTTGTCTCTTTCTCGCTGAGCGTAACCTTCTCGGTTAGGTAATCAAAAAGCTCTCCTTTCTTCATCCTGTATATTTCAAATGATGAAATGTTAGTGTAGTTATCTTACCTCATATCAATAAAAATGATGAACATTACAAATATTTACATCACATTGTTTTATGAACTCTACTTACAAGTCAAACACTAAGAAGAAGAAAACTTTAGTTTCGAAGGAATCCTTCAGCTGAACTAGAGAGGCAAGAACCGTGTTCAGATCATCGGAGAAATATATATACTTTCTCAACAAGACGCAACTTTGTGGATACTTACTGATATTTTCTTGGCCACACACTTTCTTGAGGATGTCTATCTCTTTTATTGTGGCATTTCTGATCTCCTCCATCTCCTCGGGGCTCATCTTATCTGATGGGGTGATGTCTATGACCTTGACGGCATAATCCTGAGCGGTGCGCTTATGAATGCAGCGTCGAACCACACTGCTCACCCCTCTGCAACACAATCAACATCATACTACTCTCTTATAGGCCTGGGTATCGCTCAATAAACGTCCTGAACGATACCTTTTTCAATTCCAATTTGATTAAATCAGTTTTAACAACATGACATTATCTCAAAATATATTTTTTTCAGCTTGTTGACATTTAGACAGTCTCAAAACCTCCTGAGCCTTCTGCACTCAAATTCACTTCTAGTTGTAGTTTGTGTTTAATACAATACTGAAAATTGCTGTTCATGTTATAACACTTTAAAGAAACATCAAACCAAAAGAATTTGGAAACATTTTGGAAATATTAAGAAATTAAATAAAATATGCCAAAAATATGTATATAGATTACATAAATTGGGGTGAAATGTGTTTTTTGAACTTATAACAATACCTTCCAAGGATCTCCTTTGGATCATACTTCTCATAGAAGTCCTGTGCCCCGGCCCAGTCAGGTATTTCATCTTCTTTGGTCATTATTAAAGACCCACCTGGAAGAAAACTGGTTACTGCACATCTACAGAACATCAAGTTCACACATTCATCTTTAGATTTGTTACACACAGAATAAATAATCATCTAATAACATATTGGTAATGGTTATAAATTAATCCAATAACACAAACATAGCATCATTAATAACACAAACAACAACACAAAACACTGACAAATATTAAAGCTTTAACAATATAATAATAAAAAACAACTCAGATTTTAAGGTACTTTGATAAATAAGGGTACTTAATAAATACAATATATTCAAGTACATTGCACTGATTTATAATAGAGATTATTATATTCATTAAATATACATCAGTGGTACCTTACATTGGTATTTACATAATACTGACATGGCACATGTCCATAAACAATAGGCAATATTATACAGTTAAATAAAAAATTATTCTTTATATTTTTTACTAGTGGGTGCAAGACACTATAGTTTATTAGGATAGCAAAATAAAATAACCCTAAAAATTATTCATAACAGTAAAAATAATGAATATTTGGGACTAAAAATTATTCAGACAACTTTGACCTCTGTCTATAATTGCTTATATTTAACAGCTAGCTATTCAAGCTAATACTTACCTTTCTATCATAAATGATCTAGATGAATTTATTCAGACACAGTTTAAATCTGAGTCTTTGTCATATTTTATAGCGAAACGGTGGTTGATGTGAGAAACGTCCGAGTTCATTTCGGCTTGATTGTATAACACGGAAGGTTATCTGAGCGTAAGTAACATGTTATAGCTACATATGGTAGTCCAGAGATTTTATTATCCGGCTTCATTTAGCACGGATGAGAAACATGAGCGTGTTTTCGTCGGTTCCTGCGTTAGCTTAATACCCCGTTATCTCCTCTGTCTCGCGGTGTTTACATTCAGCAGCTCCGCATCAACCTGCCGGTGTTCAGCATCATGGACGACGGCGGAAACCTGCTCACACGAGCGGATTACTGTCTCCAATTCACAGCGACTAAACCCGACATACCTGTGAGAACCGCTATCGTCGATGTGTTGAACAGTGTTGCTCTCCGTCAGAGGTCAGTCCATATCCCTGCCTTCTAGCATTCATACACCGCTGGAGATATGAAGCTCTGCACAGCGCCCAAAGGGCAACTCTGAATGTCAAGATCCAAAAATAAAAATCCGTATTGAAGACAGGACAGTCACATATCGCATTACCACTTATGAGACGAAAACCAGTTCACACTAATCAATTCATTATATTCTTACAAAATTATTAACTCACAAATGATTTTATAATGTATATATATGAGAGATTATAATAAATCTACTTATTACAAACGTATTAAAATACATACATCACTGCTGCTATGGTTATGCTTTATTTTAAGACATTGTGGGTAAATGGACAGCACTTAAATGTTTCTGATCCTTTTATTTTTCACCATTCAAGAACACATGATTTGAATTAAATAACATTACAGATTCTCCTGCAGAGAAATACACATTTCAATCTCTTCTACAGTTAATGAAAATAATCAAAGCTGCAGTTATCTACACCAGATGTATAAATACTATGCATCACATATGCTACACAGCATTTCTTCTTTTATTTTCTACATAGGCCCTAATATCTGATCGAGATGCATTTTTCTTTTAAAGGAATCATTTTCCAGAAGCAAGCAGACGGTGAATGTCTATGGAATAGTTGTGTTCATGCCTTCAATCCAAACTTCATGACAGTCCTGCAGGACGGGAAAAAATATATTACTTAAGAACAATGCAATACATATCCATTTAAAAATTACAATAAAGGAAAAATACAAGTCCAATACATAAACCATAAATACCATTCTGCATGAATATAATGGTTCATCATCTTTAAAGGACAATTATGTCATTATATACTCACCCTTACGCCGAACACAAAGGTATTGTATACCACTTTTTGTAGCTTTAGAAAGTTAATAAAGAGATCTTAAAACAATGTTTCAAATAGACTCGTTTGCTTTATATGATGGACTAGTTTACTTTAGGCTTGTTTAATGAAGCTTGGAAGAGTGAAGAGTGAGTAAATGATGATTTTTGGGTGAAATCCCTTTAAACTACCTTTATTTTAAAAGGTTTCTGTATTAACCATGTGTTGAGCTAGTGTTCAACAGTTCAGTTTTACCTTTATCTCTGGGTCTGGCGGTAGAACTTTTAGCTGTAGCTTAGCATACATCATTGTATCGGCGCCTGAGACATTGTTTTCAATCACATTGCACTCAAAAACTTAAAAATTAATCTTAGCATTGGATTATGCTATTGGATTGTGAACTGGTGCCACTTCCAACATCTCAGTACATACCATTGGAGAATTTGCATTGTTTGAGTACTTCGCTGAAGCCCTCACAGAGTTTGAGGTCGCTCTGGTTCTGAGCACAGTCGATGAACTGCCTCAGCTCGTACGCACAGGGACTCTGCTCCGGCGGCTGCTGCTGGTACATGGGCTGAGCCTGGTAGGGCTCCTGTGGGATTGTTTGGGATAAAGAAGTTATATTGCTATCTGAAATCCTAAAATCATTTGGTAAGATCCACCAGATAAAAGATTAACATAATTACTAATACATGGCTGTACATGATGTCTATTTAAGCATTTAAAAATATATGTTAAGTGTACTTAAAGAGCAACCAGCACACTTAAGTACAGGTTTAAAAAGTGTGCATGAAAAAAAACCCACTTATAATACTGTATAATATACAAAAATAATTTATATTTCATGTCATACATTTGTTTGTATTTGTTGACCAACATACTAAGCCTCATGGGAAGTGCTTCGTTATAATTACAATAAATGTTGATAAGAGAGATCATGCAAAATAAGCCATTTACAATACAACTACTCCAGAAGGTTCAGACACTCGAAGGAAAAGCATTAAGGAAGAAAACTGTTTAAATATGAATATCTTCTGGGAAGCATGCGAGCATGTTTTGAAGCTTCTGAAGGGCAAAAAAAATATGATATTTAGGCAAAA
>JAUCNO010000191.1:13491318-13504704 GCA_032353835.1 Enteromius viviparus
TCAGTTGTGTTAATTTTCAAATGTTTAATATTCAAGTAAAATAATTTCAAATTCAAATCCGAAATCAAATTCAAAGCAATTTTAAATCCCATATAATATTCATTTTTGTTAAATAACACTTGTAAATAATTCAAATGTGCATAATTCAAATTCAAATAGTTTTGTCATAAAACTATCTCCATAGAAAAACCGGACGAATCCCTTGAAATATCTGATCGATGTCTTGAGGTGTGGCAACCGTAGAATAAACGGAATAATTGACTCCGGACTGTTGAATTATTAAAAAAATAATGCACACCCGAGGTGTAAAGTAACGGCCCGTCGTCAATTATTCCTTACTTAAATATCTAACTGTTCTAAATGTTTGAATAAAGTTGGATTATATGAACTTGTATGTCATTTGTCTTCTTTAATGTTTAATTAAAGCAGGTTTTACTTTAAAAAGAACAATTAATGATTAACATTACTTTAAAGTATATTGTGTCGTTACTGTAGATTCACCACAAAATAAAAAAAACTAAGAAAAAAACGTCAGAACGTCATCTCGTAGTTGCTGAATGTTTTTTTTTAGACACAGCAAATCAACCCAAGCGTGATCATGTCCACACATTTACCATATTTTTTTTACCATAGTAAATGTACTCGGCCATGTTAAATATTCACACATTTAATATGGTTTAACTTCTGTAACCATAGTTTTAATTTTAATAATTCAATGTTTTACACGAGATCACATTCTCTGGTAGCTCTTTTAAGAAGCCCTATCTCTCTCTCAGCTTTTCTGTTCCTATTTTTCCAAATGGTAATCCATAATTTAACAGTTTTTGCTCTCTCGCTTTCTATGGTTCGTTATATTACATTGGCGAGAGGCACACTTCCATGACCTTCTCTATTGTTGTATAACTTCTCATTCATTTGGTTTCAAAAACTACTCATTGGATTATTTGGGTTTCTAGGCCTTGCACGGGACAATCAGAGAACTTTACCTCAACTACAGAAATATCAGTTACACTTCTTTGAGTTTTCAAAGCCTGGAAATCACATTTCTAAAGACATAAAACAAACCTTAACTCTTGGAACCTCTTTATGTGCATGTGTACGTAGGTTTTCAGTAAGTGGCAGTAGCCTTTATTTAATACGCAGATTATTTCTTTATTAAACTGATTACATTTTATTTTCCAGATTCCAAATATACACTGGCCAATAACATCCCGGCAACTTTTGAAAGAAATAAACTGCTGTAAAACATTTTAAAACAAGTGTTCCCTTGAAAAAGCAATAACAACAGAGACCCATTATCACTTTTTATTTTAGTCAAAAAAAAAAAAGCAGTCGTCTTTACAGAGTGACATTTCTAAAAGTGAGGTGCTGAGCCCACAGCTAACAGTCAATCATGGTAAGCAATAAAAAAAAAGAACAAAACAGTAACAAAACCAAAATACTGGTACAAAAGCGTTTCAACCTCTCTTCCTCCTTTAAAAACAATGAGTTCAGTCAGTTTTACTCTCAGCTTGTGTTGCGGCTCATTCAACATAAGATTAACTCAACACATCTGCACACCCACTCACACAACTGAGCCATTAAGGACAATAAAGTAGCAGGAAGATGAAGTGAAGGGGTGAGCGATGGGACATCATGATGATGATGATGATGGTGGTGCTCAGTTTGCATGCTGTGCAGTAGAGAAGCACAACTTGAGTGTATATGGGTATGGGCCATCTGCAGAGAAACAGAGAAACAAAGCATGAGTCCACTTCATTCAACATTAAAGCTGTGTGCAGTGAGGAAAACGTGGCCAAATAATGATATACACATTACTCTTGCAATTTACAACTGTCCTGTAAAATTAATAACAGACTATTTGACATCATGTGATCATGAATTCAGTTGTATTTTACGGCTTATTGTGCTTCAACAAGCAAATAGACAATTAAGTGAAAGTGCAGTCTCTGCTTGAACACAGCTGGGTTAAACATTTATTATTGGATCTGTGCATTTAATCTTAAAGGGACAGCAGCCTAATTTAAATGCTGCTGTATGTGTTTTAAACATTAAACAACAAAATCATTTATAAAATTTGAATCTTTAATAAAAATCAATTAATTTTTTTATACATACAGTGAAGTCCGCGGGGTGTTTCTATAGTATTTCTTACGTCACACTGAGTAAAATCTACTGCATCTGAAAAACATTTAATTTGTATCTTTGTTTTTGTATTTGTCCTATTGTTTGTAGATTGCTTTTTTTTCTTATATTTAATGATAAAATCCAAATTATTATATCAAGATGTGAAATGATTTCTCATAACATTTTGGTCATGTTGCCAAGCCCTAGCAGCAAAATACATGTTTATTTATTAATTTGCTTTTAGTTTTATAGGAAACCCTGACAGGCTGACAACCGATTCATACCAACAAAATCTAAAACAGATATGACGGCCACTTACTGGGGTTTTTCATCTGGTAATGGTTCATCATAGCGAGAGCTTCCATGGCGTCATTAACAGACTCCCACTCCATCAGCCCTGAGGAACTCCTCTCAGATGTGGAGCCTATTCAATAAAGAGAGGCACTGGACGCATTAACACTATGAAGGGTCATCGATGACATCACCAGTTAATGAGCCACACTATTTCATGCTGAGATATTTACAACGACTCAGTAAAAGACAGCACATTCTCACATACCTTTAGCTGCAAAAAGTTTGACATTGGAAGGGCTCTTTACCCCGAGTTCTTCACAGATCTGAAAACAGATGAAGGATGTGAGCGCACACATCAAATAGCATCATGTGACAAGGCTTCCTGTAATGTGAACTGACCCTGGTAAAGGTGTCTGGTGAAGCCTCGGGTGCTGCGTTGAAAAAGTGTAGGACGTTGCTGGGATGCTGGATGCGGTTCTTTGCTGCCTGCTCTGGAGACGTGAAGCGGTTATTCCTGCTCCCGTGAAAGTCTTTGAAGCTGCTGGAGCCGTCTTCCAGCTCATAGGACTGACCGGGCATGATGGCCTGCTGCTTGGACACACTGACACACAGAAGAAAAAACTGATCAAACGGTTGTAGCTGAGTCGTGAAAGTAAAAAGCCTAAGCTAAATATTTCAACACCATGGAAGCATGCCTTTAATGATTACGCTTAAAACATACCAGAGCTGTCGCAAATACATATTTAAAACATCTGAATCTTATTGTTTATTAAAGCCTGTGTGATGAATAACGTACAAGCAGACTGCTGTTATTATTAAAACACTCCAATTAGAGCGTACCAAACATTGAGTTTCTGATTGAACAGGAAGTTGTTGTTTAGATGTGAGATGGCACGATCCACAGCATAGCAGTCTCCCATCTCCACCATAGCAGCTCCAGGCTTGCTCTTCATGAATTTCACCTACATCAAAAGAGGATGTCAGATAAAGCTGTTTGCATTTTGTCAGTACCCAACATGCTTTTAGCTGGTCTTCATACCCGTTCTACGTTTCCATACAGACAGAAGATGTTGAAGACCCTGTCTGCGTTTATTTTGGAGGGATCCAGGCCATAAACCATGATCACCGGAGAGTCTGCATGTGCGCCGTATTCACCCGGGGGTGGAGGAGGGGGGCCGTACTGTCCGCCGTAACGCTGGCTGGTTCCACCGCGCCTTGGACCACCCATGGGCGGCCCCATCCGACGGCCTTCATAGGGCCCGCCGTAGCTCTCCTCTTGGTACCCGTGATAACCTCCTGAGAACACACAAACAGACCATGTTGGGGTGGGGGTTGTGGACAGGAACCAACATTTTACACACCCTTCACTTTAGTTTAAGTTTAAACGTCAACACAGCACCATCTTGCTGCCACTGTGATAAAAGCACCCCAATTTGTTGCCGTTTTAACATTCACTCCCCTATTTGCGAGCAAACGAGGCAAATGTGTTAACGCTTGTGCCCCCGCGAGCCTTACCATACTCTGGAGGGTGGTCTCCCAGCAGAGCCGGCTGCCTCTGGCGCTTGTTGGGGTTGGCGTTCATATCTGAGAGGCGAGAGAAGGAAGAAGGGCAAGAAAGGAAAGAGAGGGGGGGAGAGAGAGAGAGAGTGAAAGATGAGTTCGCTGAGAGGCGACAGGACAGGACACTGACTTTGTGACTGTTAATTGAAATGAGCTTTGAGTTCAGCAGAGAAGAGGACACGTAAGATACCAGAAAAAAGGGCTGATAATATTAGGGTGAATCTCACGGAAATGCGAGTTACATTTCAGCCCCTTAAAAAAAAAAACGGGTACATTTGCGTAAAGAAATAATTAAATTGTGACAATCAAGCCCTCTGTCATTATAACGTCTGAATACTAAGATACTACATTTGCAGCAGTAAGAGTCTTTCTGAATTACAGTAATGAGACTCGTAATGTAGGTGGGGTTATTTATATGTATTATATGATAATTACAGGGTTCACTTTATTTAAATCCTTTTGATTCAGGGTGAAATGTCATGTTGGCCCCTTACAAACCTGTGTGGCTAATAAACATACAGGATTTCTTTTTGGGTGAACAAACTGCGGTGTTGGCTGTGACGATGTAATTATGTCATATGTTTGGAAGTGTGTGGGTGCGGAAGAACAGAATGTCTACTGCAGACACACACCTTGACTGCCCCCATTGCCATCAGCATCTGCACCTGTTCAGGTACACACAGTGCAAACATCAATCTCACGGACATTTCTCAACAATCACATAACAGCTTTCTTACTCTAGTTAGGATCTCAAATGCTTAGGCAACCATGCCTTCATTAGCACTGCTTTTAACAGAAGACACAACTCTGGGCCTCTCTTCTCCTATTCCCCCTTTACCACCAAAATGGTGCTTTGTGTTCATCTGGATTTCAAAACGGATGCTTTTAAATATGCATACAGCTAAACATAGCGTTTCAAACTATTACACATTTGATAGCATGCTGTCTATAGTACTGATCAGCACAGCTGTATACGGTTGCATTCGTTTGCTGTAGATGCTCCATCTCATCCACTTATTAATTTATTTTAACTGTGTTGTCACCTTGTGGAGCAACTTTTTAATGAGAACTTAAAATATGCATGGTTAGAAAAGCTATACACACGAACAGTACTGCAGTCGTGGAGAAATTAACCTTGTACGAACACTCAAATGCATTAAACTCTAATTGATTTTGATCTTTAGTTGCATAGCTGGCCATTTCGTTATTAGTGCAAACGCACAAAATGGTGTCCTGGTTGTGAACTAGCGCCCCATCGGTGGAAAAGGGGTACTAATCATATAAAACATCTCTGAGGATCACAAGTATAATAACATTGCCCACAAAAGAACAACCCATGCCATGAATATGCATTTTAATCCACCTTGCTGAACTACATCAATTGGTAGCCCAATGAGGATGAGAAAAAAAACACTTAACTGGGAAGGAAAACATCAAGTTAGTCAAACATTTGGTCAAGCACCCCCATGAAACATTAGACTAGATGCGTATCACTCCAAGACAACAGAAGCTTGGGGTTACTTACAGTACAAACGCAAGGGTTGGGGGTTGAAGGATGGGGCAAGTAGAACATGCCGTAAATTATCTTCATGGCGCCTTCCTCCATATCGCACTTAAGAACTTTCCATGTCTTCCACCCACCAGTCCATTCCACTGGTTTCCCCAAGTACTCTTCCTTGTTTCAGATGGGTTTCAATGCTCCACTGATGCCACAGCACACACGCCGTATTCTCATTTCAATGCCTGTCTTCCCATGGTGCTTGACAAGCTGGAGCAATTTATGCCCAATTCAGACTGACTGGTACTTCCACTAGAGACACAAAGCCAACCTGCATCATACGGAAGGTGTTACACAGTAGTCATACGACTGGAAAAAAAAGGGAAAAAATGTCACATATTGACAGAAAGAGAGAAGAGGAAGGACTAGAGGAGGAGGGGGGAAGAGAGCGTATCTGAAACACCAGCCTCCGGGGCTTAACTGAGTACAGAGAAAAACTTGATCTGCGTGTCAGTGCGTCTGCAGTGTCTTCGGGTGTCTGGAGTGGTTTAGTGTCATCAGCTGTTGACGAGTGAAGAATCAGGCATGTCGATTTGCAGGTGTCGGGGTTTGTGTTGTAACGATCGGCGCGGCGAGAGAGAAAGACGACGTACCCCAGAAAAGCCAGACTGTTTGTGGACGTCAGAGGTTTGACATGAATGAAGACAAGAGGTCTGTTTGCATTGTGTTGTGGTGTCACTTGATCGTGTCATCCCTTGTTAGCAGTGAGGTTAAGGTGGTGTGTCACAGTGGAGTGTGTCTTGCTCTTGACCCGTAAGAAACAACGGGAGAAAGTTGAATGGGTGTGGGAGCCATAACTACTTGCACCGACCACCCCAAATCCTTCAATGTCTTCGCTGGCAGTGTCATTTCTGTAGGAGGTGATGAGTGCGAAATGTTGCGTGATCAGTTGTTTGTCAGGATGCCTTGCAGTTTCACGAGAGTAAAATGAGTGTTTGTCCTTCTGGAGAAAGGTATAGGAGGCAGTTGTGGTTTGATGACTGGTACAGTGGTGGAAGTCTGAGGCACTTGTGTCTCCAGTGAAATCTAGGAAGTGTCCCCCAGTGTCCAGATGTATTAAGTGTTCTGTTGTTGCACTTTCTGTGCTTTCGTTTTGGTCTCTAAAATGTACCGCATGAATGCGAGGGGCAAATGGCCAGAGTGAGCACCAAAGACATATAGGATGATTGGTCCGTTGGCCTGCTATTGGTTTGCAACGGGAATATCTTTTAGGCACAACATTGATTACTCAAGGCCAAAAGCACAAAATAGTTCAAGTCAACATGAAACATGTGTTACTCATCTCTTGGTGAACAATTAATCAATGCATGTCATTCCAAAGAACAACATGAAGAAGCCCTGTTATTTTCCAAATTCCCATTAGATGAAATAAAAATTTTTCTTCTTAAATATTACTTAAAAGGTAAAACGGGTTGTAAATCTAGTTTCATGTTAACCATAAAAGGTGTCTGGTAATCTGCCTCTATGGTGCCAACCAAGTTAGCCACTTGCCCCTCACGCTACTGGCATGTGACAGGCTTTGCTGGAAAAGGAAGCTTGAGGACAACATTCCGAGGAAGCCTTAGAAAGACCACAGGGATACGACTTTACCTTCCCCTCACCAAAACATAGAAAACGTTGTGTAGACGTTGGTATGCCTAACACTCGGCACAGGGGAGGTGAATCATTGCTGCGATTCTAAGACTGCGTCCCAATCCCACCCGCTTATTTTCCCCACAGTGGCAGTAAGGGCGCAGAGAAATGTCAGAGCGGATGTGGAGTTAAACGGTACCTTGGCTGCTCAGGTTTGGATTGGTGTAGTCCCATGTGTCCTGGTCATTCTTGAACACATTAAGGCGTGTTGGCTAGAGAGAAAAAAGGAAATAAAACCAATTTAAATAAGCTTTGTATCAGCTGGAGTAGGGATGGGTGATATTGAGTAATGGTAGTGGGTAAAAAAATATGTTAATAAATACAGCATTTTATTATTATGCATTATTATGTTTATTACTATAGGTGCATTGATTAAGATTTTAGTTTTTTTTTACAGTTTTTCTTCTTGCTTAAAGATTTTGACTAACTAGCTACAAAATAAATGGTTCCCAAAGTGTTACATTTTTAAGCCGTTCAGAAAATGCACACAGAGTATCTTCAAATGTCTAATGTAAATTATTGTAGCATTATAATCCATTCAATGAACCTCACCTTGGCATACTCGATCTTTAGCGTGCAGCAGCCAGAGTATATATCAGCCCCATTGAGTGAGGCCTTGGCCCTTTGGGCACTCTGAACAGAATCAAATGTGTGAGGAATTAAAGAAAAACAAAGGTAATTGTGTGTTCCCTGATTACAGAGGTTATTATTTAAAAATAGTCATGGAAGGCAACATACTTTAAAGGCTTAGCTCACCCGATCTATGAGGGTCAGAGAGCTCTTGATTTCAACTAAAGTATCTTAATGTGTGTTCTGAACATGAACAAAGGTCTTTGTTTTTGGGTGATTTATACCAATTTACCCAATGTTACCTTATACCTTTAAATATACCTTTAAATGAATTGGTTTGGAAAGAAACGTCTAAAAGCTTGTAAGACACTGATAGTGCACATATGAAGTGGATATAACTGACAAGAGTGTAGTGACTCATAACAGCTAGCAGAACCTATCAAACTTTAATCTGGAGCCTAAAAAAGTAAAGGATATTCCACCATGGCCTGGACACCATTCTTCCTAAAGATGACGATTCTTTGAACAGGACCACAGTTGTTGCAAATAGTATAGAGAACATCCTGTAGAACAAGAACAACATTAGCGTGAAAAATCTCAGGTGTGTAATGAAAATCATTATTAATATTAAACCGTGGATATTACCGTGGTAATAGGATAAATGGGGTTCATGATTGTGAACAGCAAAACATTATTAACACTGCGGGAATCATCAGGGTCACCCGGCCTGGATATCTTCTGACTTGTAGAGTAGTTTACAAACGCAGGATGCCCGGCGATGTAGATCTGGTTGTCGTTGGCGTAAGTAACAGCATTGCAAGACCCATTCATATCCTCATATTCAACAAGGGCTTGACGCTTCTTAGGCATGAGTACAACATAACTGCAGAGAGACATGATCAATGCATTTTATTACAGGCAGAATTACGGTATGGCAAATACGACAAGGATGTAATAAGTTACCTGATGGTTCCAAACTCTTGCAGGGCTTCAACGATGTCGGCCTCCAAAACACCATCCACTAAACCTCGGACATGCACCACAAGAGAGGGGAGGGTTTTGTGCGGGTCAACATAGTCCTCCTATGAAATAACGTTAAATCACCACATTAGTCGAGTAAACTAGCATAACTCCGTAATCATAATTTATAATAGTAATCATCATCATATTAAGTTAAACACAAACATTGTAATATTTATTGCTTGACATGGACGTTATATTTTTCCCGCTCGTTGTGATTAATAACGCACCATCCATATGTGTTTACGGTTAACTTACATGCAGCGTAATCCATTCATTCAGCAGACTATCACGATATATGCGTGGCGTTAGAAATACAGGCTTTTCTTGCTAATATGTTACATCAACATTCGTTACATAATAATTTTATGCCTTCATATTTGTGTTTTTGTAATGCTTTGGGGTGCAGAAAAAATCAGTGTGGTGTTAGCTCAATTGTTTGGTTAGCTTGTTTGCTAACTAACGATAGTGCTATTTTAGTCGACTTGCTAGCTAAAGAGAAGTCTGATGAAATCCGTAATAAAATATCAGATAGTGTGTAAGCAAAGATTTGTCTTACGGTCGCCATTCCCCCCTCGTTTTCCGTTTTTTGGCGTTTTGTTGCTCTGCCGCCTTCGCTGTAGTAGCGGGCCGTCTGCATCGCCATGTTGTCCCGTTACGATTCACGCGCATCAAAATGAAATGGACGAAAACTACAGAAAATGGGACAGGCGGGGGTGACGCCTTCCGGAGAGGAACCGTCAATATTACTGGCGGACAGGAACCGTCAATCACCACTGTAGTCCAATAAAAACAGCGCGGCACGACGTAGAGGCCAATGATTGGACGCTACAGCAGTCACTCAGAACAGCGCTCGGCTTCTATTTATACAAGACCCACGCGACGCTGAATCGCTGTCTTGACCACGAATTAATTTTCCTTTGGTCTGAAATGACAATAACTTGTTTCCCATGATTACAAACCTTTTTCTCACAAAAACTGATGTTTTGGCGAACGTTTGAGGTGGAATGAATTATAATTATGTTAATTTTTAACAATTATCAGAAGGACAATAAATATAACAAACTATGAAATACTTTGGGTCAGTGACATAAACTTGTGATCTGTACACTGGCGAATCAAAGACTAACCAGTTAATTCATACCTGGTAGGCTATGCAAGGTCATTTTCCATCATTAATACCAAACGTATAGAGTTGAAGGAAATGGGCCTAAATCTCATCTATCAAAAGATTATGTAAGCATTTAAATGAATGACTTTAATAGTTTTGCAAGTAGAAACAAATATATTCTCTCAAATTGGCTTTTTTTATTTGGTGAATTGTTGCAGACACATCAGTTTAAGCCAATAAATGTGGTGTAATTTCAATGTGCAGGGGCTAAAAAAGACTAGCTTTATTAGTGAACAAAACACTTGCACCTGCACTATCAGCAGCGGTGGGCCTAACTGTTACGTTGTCATTTTCACACACTTTCTATTCAATTCTGTGTATCTCTGCATAGATCAGATATTAGTATGAAACTCTTTTACAGTAGCTAGAAATGTAAAAACACTGTTCCCCATTCAAACTTTAACAACGAAACACATTTTTTGACAGTCGAGGGCAGCAAAGAGTCAGAGTTTCAGATGGAAGAATCTGTCTAAAGCTGAATCTTTATTTTATAGCGAGGGTGTCCAGTCCTACTCATCGAGGGACAACTCATTTTTATGATTCTTTATTTATCATGATAACCTTCACAACTTTTATTACTTTTGAAGCAATTAGCAGAAGCATAAACTACACTACAAGGTCACGTGACTTTAAAAAAGAAATCCCTAAAAAATTAAACTAGTTTGCAGGAGCATGGTTATTAACACAGCGAGGCTGAATCTGTGTGATGAAGTACGGTTGATAATACAGAAAAAAAAGTCACTGGGACATATTACTGATGTTTTTTGAGTAAGCTGCATAACCTTTAATGCAAAACAATAATTCAAACCACTTCGTTTTTAAAAACTCTACTCCACTTTCATTCAATTGTGATGATCAGTTTCCTGCAAGTATCTAGGATACTATAAATATACACCAATAATCAGCATTTCTTTGTAAAATATATATATTTATATTCCTTGTCAAATATTATCCGCTGCTCTTTAAGCTTTAAGTTTGAAACAATGCATCCACACCCATTTCTGGCTCAATCATATCCAAATGATATGAATTATGTGAACTTTGATATACTGGTCTCAATAAAACACACCTCTCTTTATATTTTATTAGACACCTTTTTTTAGTAGGAGACATTATTTATTATTAATTAACAGTGAGATTATCTGAAACTTATTTGTTGTGTTTAACGGAGCACCAAACGAGTGTGTTTGGTTAAAGCTGTTTATTAAAATGGATTTAATAAATACACACAGCAATCCCAGGTGTGAATATTAGTTTTTCTTCTTGAAGACTTGATGGCAGACTTTGTCCTGGCAGTGGATCTCCTAGAAAGAGAGAGCGATTAGCATGATCACTACAGATATATACTATACTCAAATATTCATTAATATAAACTAAAAAAGGGCCAAATTGAAATTGTAACAAAAAAGGGGTATGTATAATGACCTCGGGGTGCCATGTGTGCAAGTTGTATATTTTATAATAATAATTCAGTACCATGGTATATAATAAAGTACCATCAAACACCACAAACGTACCCAGTTGAAAAAAACAGAATATGCTGGTTGGGTATGTTTTAAAGCATGGCTGCTGGTTTGAGCTGGTTTAAGCTGGTCCAGCATACCAAATAAGCATATTCAGTTTTTTTTTTTTTTCAATTTCTCTCTTTGTTATTAATCAGTTGCACAGGTGCAGCTCTTTACCAAGTGAAGCAGGTCTCCTTCAAGCCACTGCCTCCAGCCACGGTTCTCCTTCTCTCCCTTCTGCACACACACCAGTTTATCCCCCTCCCACCTCACCAGGGTCTGAAACAAATATTACAGGATGTCGTTAGTGTAAAAGCACCCTCACTTATGAACGCCACCCTGACCTACACCTTTATGACATTAAAACTACTTAAAGTGCTTAAACAGCAAATATACCATAAAATTTGCACTCATTTGGATTGATCTTAATAAACTTAATATAATTTGTGAAACCAGCAAGTAAGATTTATGCACTCAAAAAATCATGGCATAGTTTATTGGGTCACCCGGGCGAGGGTGTTTGATGATGAAAGACCCGAAACACCCCATGACCTCGGGTTCATCACTGATGATGTGTCCAAGTTGCACCGCGAGGTGTATTTTAGAACTGTGTGTGATTACCTGGATGATTTTTTTTTTTGGTGCCGGTTGCTCATGAGTCTCTTGTTTGCTCTGAACAGAACAAACGCATATTTGAACAATTTCTAGCAGTGACTGCATGATTTTGAGATCATCTTTACACACTGAGGACAGTTTAGGGGCTCAAACACAACTATTAACAAGGTTCAAACATTCACAGATGCTCCAGAAGAAAACAACATGCATTAACAGCCGGGTGAAAACTTTTGAAATTTAAATATCAAGGTAAATTGTACTTTAATTTGTCTTCAAGAAACATGCAGGTATCTTCTGTTGCTTCCAAAAGGCAGAACTATATTTAAAAAAAAATACAATTTTAACAAAGTAAGAAAAATATTAACATATTCCTCCTGTTCAAAAGTTTTCACCACCAGGCTCGTAATGCATCTTGTTTACTTCTAAAGCATCTGTGAATGTTTGAACCTTGTTAATAGTTGTGTTTAAGTCCTCAGTGTAAAGAGATTGATCTCAAAATCATACAGTCACTGCTAGAAATGCTTCTAATATGAAAAAGATGCTGGAAAAATGAAGAATCTAAAGGACATGGAGGATTTTTCTAAAAAACAGTGCTCGGTTTAATCTGTTCAGAACAAAGAAAGGACTCATGAGCAACTGTCACAAAACAAACAGTCATAAATCATTTAGGCAACCACACACAGTATTAAGAACCAAGGGTTCACAAACTTATGAGGGGGGTTATTTTAATATTTTTTGCCTTTTGGACTATATGTAAACATCTTTTATGTAAAACATCCAGCTCGGTACAGTACCAAATATAAATAAATAACATGCATTTTGTATCTTCTTATTTTGTTAAAATTTTTGGTAACGCTTTAGATTACAACCCGCAAAGAACTACGTAAGTAAGTGAAATTGCGGTGTATGTTTCTGTAATTACAGTGTTCCTATAAAGAACGTACATGTAGGTATAAGGGAACAATATGTTATATTTGGGTAATAAGGGGATAACAAACCAGAAATTCCACCCGCAAAGAACTACAGTATGTAAGTATACTGAATTTACGGTGTACTTTTCTGTAAATATAGTGTACCTATTAAAGAACGAACATGTAGGTATACGGGAACAATATGTTACGTTTTGGTAATAGAGAGTAACAACCAGCTATACAACCAGCAAAGAACTGCGCAAGTAAACTAAAGTTATGGTGAATGTTTCGTATTTATATTGTACCAACGTCAGAGCCGGTCCAAGGCATAAGCGAACTAAGCGGGTGCTGGGGGGGCCAAGATGGCGTCGTGGAGGATAGACGTACAACCTGAAAAGAACTGCGTAAGTAAACTAAAGTTAC
>JAUCNO010000191.1:13506329-13516874 GCA_032353835.1 Enteromius viviparus
TGCCATGTTAAAAATTATAATGGATGCATATTTGATATGCAACTCAAACACATAAATCTTAAATATATTAAATGGTGTATAGCAATGTATGGTATCATCTGATCTATGAATGCACCTCTATAGTATATTTTTCAGAAGAAGAAGAAGGGAAAAACAGCAGCAGCACACATCTTAAACAGCTACCTTAACAATTCTGTTGTCCAAGGCTTTCGTGTGCTCCTCAAACTCCTCCCCGATGACAAAATCCACATTATAGTTTCTGAAGGTGCTGAGTGTTTTGGTCTCAAATTTGTCTCCGTTCTGCACAATGACTTTAGTCTGTTTGAGATGCACTGCGATCTTACGGGTGGCAAAGTCAATATCTGTCGGTGAAGAAAAGAATGAAATATTAAAGCCTTGTAAGGAAAAATCCAAGCAGAATCTCAATGTGATTTCACAGCAATAAAATGTTATCAACTTTCTGTATCATTTTAAATTAATTTCTTTTAAGTTAATCCCACACCGAAAATATATGTAGGGCAATATATGTAAAAAAAAAAAAAAACTGTCATGTTTTTGATTCATTTCAACATCAGCTTCCCACTGGGAAAGTAAAAAAGTAGTATAAGAGTCTTTGGAAACACTGGAAACAGAGCCATATTTCATCTGTGATGCAACAGACTGACAGAATTGACCTCACATATATTCATACTGGGACAAAGGTGGCCTATGTGTTCAGATTCGCTCGCCTGCCACCTTTATTAAGGCCGCTGCACACTATGACCTTGCATGAACTTTGATCCTGTAAATCAACCCATTTATTGATTCATTTCTTGCAGAAGTAAAGATACTGCAGTTATTTTCTTCAATTAAATGAATTCATTAATTATCAAGGAATTCTTATTCATCTGTGTATTTACTTTCCTCAATTTGCTATAATAGTCTGGTCACCATTTTATTAAAGTGAGTCCATGCAATAAAATCTGTCGCAAAATGATTTTTAGATTGAGATTTATGCAAGCCCAGTGCATGCACTAAATCCTGTTTTCTAGATTGTGCTACAACTGCATTTTAATTTTCAAGTGCATGGTTTTTCAGTTGTATTTTATTACTGTTAATGTTATAATCAAGTAATGCATGTTTTGTTATGATATTAGTTGAACGTAATTATAATAACCCATATACCCCCGGTTTCACAGACAACTAAGGCTTAAGTCGAGACTAAAATGTAAGTCTGTTTCACTTGCACTCACTCATCTTAAAACATGTCAGTGCCTTAGGTTTGTCTTAAGTACATGCTTTTTTCTAATTCATGTACATAAAAATGTCCTAATTGAATTATACCCTAATCCTGGTTTAGGCTAATCCCTGTTTTATGACACCGGGCCATAAAGATATATATATTATTAAATGAATACATGCATTCAGACCTGTTGCAAAATGAATATTGAAAGAATATGGCAACAATTGATAGAAACCGAGATTACTTTAACTTTGCCTACTTGAACCCGTGATTTTGCAACACATGCAATTATGCAGAGTTACAGTGAACTCTGTCCACTAAGAGCAAGATTACATCTGAATCTCCTGGGTGTAAATGCTCCTGCTGATAACTATAGGATTCCAGTATAGGGATTCAATATTAGAAATCACATACCCAAAGCCTTCATGACATCCTCAAAGTTGTCATTGCTGACCATCTCCCATGTTCCATTGAAATCAGCCGGCATTGTGAAGCTGGATGTTGTGTGTATGTTTGTGAGAAGAGGTGTGTGTGATCAAATGAACCGTAGGAGCAGAGTTCTTTTGATAAGACCCTTTATCTTCTTTAAAAAAGGGGTGGGCTTTATAAGTGGGATGTACTTATGTCAGCTTTTAATATGGTCTGAGAGAAAGATACAGAGAAGCTGTACAGATATTACAGTTGTCATGTGACAACAGTATCCCACGCTTTGTAAAGCTACACTTCCTCATAACTGTTTTCATCAGCAGGTTTCAAAGTAAGCATGTGCAATAGAACTGTTATGTTTCAAATGCAGGGTGGGACAAACCTAAACATTGTAATCAGATTTGTATTGATTTATTTACTTATTTTGTTTTATTGCACCTTTCACTCAAATCGTTATGCTAGTATATTTGTATGTGTGTGCGTGTGTGTGTGTGTGTATATATATATATACATACATATATTTGAAAGACGTCTATATAATGTTCACCAAGGCTGCATTATTTTTAAATTCAAGAAAAAGTAAAAAAAATTACAGCTTAATACATTACACTGTAAAAAGAAATTTACGGTAAAAACGGCAGCTGTGGTTGCAAGTATAAAACTGTGAAAAAAACGGTATAAAAATTTAACGTGTTTTTACCGTAGCATTTTCACTGTTTTTTACCGTTAAATTCACAGCCATTTTTTTACAGTGTAAAAATGCTACGGTAAAAACACGTAAAATTTTTATACCGTTTTTTTCACGGTTTTATACTTGCAACTTGTTTTTAAAAAAACAGTAACATTTTACAGTTTTAAATAACTGTTTTATATTGTAATGTTTTAAAATGTAATTTATACCTGGGACACAAAGCTACATTACTGTAAAATCACTGTAATATATTAATTTGCTATTCAAGAAACATTATAAAAATCTTAGTTTACGCAAACCTTTATACATTTTATTCAGCATTTTGTTCAAAATATGCTGCAATATAATTTGAAATAGCCTATCATGTTTATAAAAAAATTCCTGCTGAATAAAGGTATTTATTTCTTTCAAAAGCCAAAACCAGAATTTTTTAACGATACGCTGTAAAAATAAATCTGTAAAGTTTATGGTGAAAAACCAGCAGCTGTGGTTGCCGGATTTCTACTTTAAAAATACAATACCAAAGTGTACAGTTTTAAGTTTAATTTACAGTTCACTACCGTAATTTCATTAATTGATATAATAATATACCAATCTTTAAAGTACTGAAATCGGCTTTGTACCTTTAAAATGATAACCTCTAAAAACAGAAAGTCACATGATGAACCTCATCACAAGCAGCTTGTGAACACATATAAAAGGTGCTTAGTGTCAATCAACATTAATTGTATGTTACATGTAATTAATTTACAACCCTAATAAACATAATAAGAAAAACTAAGAATAAACAAAGTGATTTTAAAGAAAAAAACATCCAATTCAAACAAAATTTGAAATGCAGTGCAGGGAGTTTATGTTTTCTCCACTGTAAATTTTAGAGGAATTTAACTTTAACCATTTAACAGGTTTTACTGTAGCATTTTAACTGGTTTTTGTTCTGTTAAAATCACAGTAATAGTGTAGTGTGTTTAAGTTCATAAGAATTTTGTTACAATGACAGACACATGTGCAATATAACAGCAAAGTATGGCAGTGATGTGACACGTGCATTTGTGGATTTGTCAGTGCCACTGTGAAAGTATAGGGCACATGATGATAAGTTAACTCAGATAAGTTACCTTATACTGCATTGATCTCTGTCACCATGAGACAAATCACACCCGTTATCAGCTCAGCACATAGATGGGCCAGTAAACCGCTGTGTTTGATCATGAAGTATCAGTGATCCTGAATGCAATGCAATCACTTTTCAGATTTCACCAGTCTATTTATTTGCCACATGCTGGCAATTAATACCATGATCACAATGCATTGCAAGATGTTTGATGAAATTAATGTAAAATGGGATTAAATGTTTATGCTGTATCTGTAAGTTTATTGATTGTATTATTATCGTTAAGAAATCATCAAATATCTACTATTATTAATCATTATTTGGATATGAATTCATTACATTTTCTTCTGATTTAGATGGCCTGGATAGTTTGACCCTGTCTGAAGGTGAAAGCGAACATAAGAGAGATGTATCTGCATGCAGCTTTCAGTGTAAAATAATCTTAGAGTCAAAGGGCATGTTGCTTAAGAAATATAATTTAGGGCTTTTTTGTTTGTTTTCTTTCATATCAATTTTTTTCTAGAATCTTCAGAGACGTTTCCAATTTATTTTCAATTAATTCTTACCCTATCAACAGTATATTCTTTCTTTAATCATGTGAGTTAAAGAAAGCATTGATCAAACACTAAAAACTCATAAATTAATCATTTTTGGCTGAACAAGGGCTCAAATTTGTTCTTCAATACTGATATAAGTAATAGGAGCCAAATGCAAAGAACAGGACAGTGGTGACTGTACACAGTATACTTTGGATCATGTAGGCCGAAGTTCAGTTTGCTTTCTGTGACATGTACTCTTGTGCAATTCCTCCTGTGAATAATATTACTGTTTAAATAATGACAGCAGATCTTGGATTACAGGGTTTTAATTCACTGCACTGCAGTGTCACAGATATAGTAACAGTTTGACAAACCAGGCCAAATCATGTACTTAAACCTTAACCATCCCTGCAATAGTAAGCAGATTGTGTTAAAGGAGGCATCGGATGATATGCTTTTTTTAGGGTCTTAATGAAAAGTCTGTAACTGTGGATAAAATTACATTAGTAGTGTGAAACAACACCTTTCACCCTGTCGAAACAGCTCTATCCAGAACAAGCCGTTTTGTTGCATGCTGCTTTAAATGCTAATGAGCTCTGCTGACTCCGCCCTTATTTTCCATAAGGTGGAAAAAAAACTTCCTATATGGCACGTTATTAGGACAGGCAATCGTGGGTATATATCAGTGTGAATATATATATATAAACACTGGGTGTATTTTTATCATTACAAGCTGGATGTGTACACTCTGCCAACACACATTTATGTTCAAACATGTAAAAGTGAATTTTGCATCCAATGACACTTTTAAGACAATGGTGAAATAAGCCAATTGCTTAAAAAGAAGAGAAAAGAAAAAGGACCTCGGCTGAAGAACTGCAGAAAATAGTTGAATCTCATGGTCAGAAAATGGTTCTTATAAAATCTTATAATAGGGCCATATTTGGATCTTCCAACTGGACAATAATCCAAACACAAACCTCAAAAACAACACAAAAATGGGTCACTGGGAACAAAACCAAGCTTCTGCTGTGACCTTTCCAGTCCTCTGACCTGAACCCTGTAGAAAATGAGTGAGGTCACCTAAAAAGAGAAGTGACACCAACATGGAGCTGGGAATCTAAAGGGTCTGGAGTGATTCTGGATGAACCTCATAAGGCATTATAGGAGAAAACTGAAAGCTGATATTTTGGCAAATAGAGGTTTAAAAAAATGCATTGAACAAAAGGGTCTCATTCATTGTGTGGAAAACATATTTCATGGTATTTCCCCCAGTTTTAAGTATTTACTCCCAATTAAAGGATTTCTGCCTTTCATGCCTATAGCGTAGACCCTGCTAACGGTTTCAAATAACAATATTGCAGTAATATATTAATAAAATGGATTAAGGCAGAGGCTACCCTGATCTGAATCAATTTAAAAAAAATAGTTGACTTGTTAACGTTAATCGCACTGAAATCAAAATCACTTTCACATCCGCAATCTATGATTGTGATGCGTGTTTTATTAGCTCGGCCCTTCATCTTTCACAAGTGTGCAGTGCTATTTATGTGTGAATAATGTGAAATATTACAGTGTGAGATTAATGCAGAAGTATAGATGACATACTGCGATGACGGGTTTCTAACAGAGATGGCGACAAAGAGGCAGACCCTAGACTACAGCTTTAAATAAAAATTTGACAGATTTTCCCCTTTTCTTGGATCCTAATCTAATATCAATGAAGAAAAAGCATTATCCTGATCATTAAGTGGAATATGTATGTGTAAACAACTACCCCAAGGTACTTTTGGCACCTTTAAAATCTTGGGAGTATCGTTGATTTGCATGCATCTGGAAAATATTGCAAATCTAGTTAAAAAAACCCTGCATGCAATCATCATGAGTTGGTGGACGAAATGTGAGGTTTGTCTTTCATTCGTCCTCCATCACCTCATTTCTCAAGCAAACGAGTTAAGAAAACCAAATTCCATCCTGAAACAGTACTTTATTCATAGGAAGTCATCCCTCTCTCACTTAAGCGGCCAACAGGCTCATCATCCTCAGTGAAACTTGTATTAAAGACGCTCTTATGAAAAAGACATCAAGCAAAATGCCAAATAACAACTGCATTACATAAACGGCGATGCACAATTCAAAGACTGCATACAAAAGTTAATTGCTGTTCATAAGTTAAGTCTGAAAAGGAATTAATACTGAAAGTATGCAACACAGATCACTAAAACGTCTTCCCAATATGAGAAATCACAGTACTTTGCTGGACGTACTCATTTGATTTACTGTACTTAGCAAATAGGTACCAATTCAAAGTTCATGGCATGGCAATTTATCTCAATTTAATACAAAAAAAAGAAGAACAAAAGTAATGCTTGACGAAGGAATTTAAATATACAATGCTTTGCTACAAACCGACTCTCAAAAACCTGGAAATATGGTCAAAGAAAGAAAGAAAGAGGAACCAAAAGGTGACCGGAAGAAAAACATTTGTACATTTTGGCTCAACGATCCCTTTAACAGTGACAATACAGAATGTGTGTGTCAGAGTCAAAGACCACTTGTTCGTTTTCATAAAGTGTTTTTGGACCTAAATGCTCACGTGGAAAATATGACACTAGAATCCTAGGACCCAAAGAAACAAACGCAAATCTGAGAGTATGGTAAACGTAGTTGACCCCTGAGTTTCTAATGCAGAACTAGTGTATAAAATACCTCATTACAGTGTGCCTTTTAGTGCAAGCCAGCAAATATGCTCGATTAAACGGGAGGTATATTATTAGGATAGCACCCAATGCAGTCTTTCCTGTTGGCCGAATCACAGAGTTGGGGCTGGTTTGAAAAGCCAAACCAGTAGATCGAATACATCTCAGTTAGAATTCATTTATGATTAGTTGGTTGTCTTTTTTCTTTTTTTTCATAGAAAACATAAATATCCCTGAATGAAACTGCTTCACAGTATATCGAGGACTCCAGTGCTACTACCATTGTCTTTGTGTTGGGACAATCAAGTGTGTCTTCAAGGTCTCCAGTTAGTGTCTCTTGCGTGGCTCAACCGCCCAAGTCCTTCATTCGCTGTCTTGGTAATTCACAGTCCGTTTGCCTCTGTTTCTGGTCCGGATGCGCGTGGCCTGTCTGGGTTTCCCGTACGACACGTCGCTATCCTCATCGGAAACATCCCTCTGACGTTTCCCGGATCGTGCGGTTCCTCGGCCCCGGTCTCGAAGCCTTCTCTTTGGACTGCTCCGTGAACCTGAGCTGGCGTCTGATTCAGACTCCCCAGACTCTTCGCTCTCAGAGTCACTTCCATCACCTTCATCATCTTCGCTTCCTGCGTCGCTTTCGCTTTGTTTTCGGCGTTGGGGGGTCACCTTGGGAAGCCGTCCATTCTCGGATTTGGACCTCGTTTCGGAGTCACTCTCAGAGTCCGTCAAGCCTTTCAAGCGCTTGTAGCATTTTGCGTTCTTTCTTTGAGGCGTCTCGTCCTCGTTTTCATCACTGGTCCTACTGCTCTTGTTGTCTGCGTCTTCAGACTCTGAGGAGCCGCCACGTTTTCTTTTAGATCTGCCGCCTGGTGGTTTTCTTACCTGGTAGTTGGCCCGCTCCTTGCTCTTTCCATTCTTCGATTGCATCTCCTTCTCAGGACTGAACTCTTCATCCGAGTCCTCCATAATGTAGCTCTTCTTGGGAAGAGATCTAAGAGAGACTCCTCCTTTGGACGCAACTTTAATGCAAGGCTTCCTCCTGGGATGTGCCTTCTTGTCCGATGCGTCGCTCTTTTGCCATTCATCAGAGGAAGTATCCTCCGTTTTCCGTCGGTCTAGCTCCTCTTCACTTTGCGAACTGGAGGCATCCGACCTTGCCTCAATTTTTTGTTGGCGAGCGTTGGACACACACTTTCGGTTTCTGAGCAACCTTCTTCCTTCGCCATCACTTTGATTCTCTTCGTCTTCTGATTTGATTCTCTTCCTGCGAGCAGGAGGAGATTTTTCTGAAACATCACTGAGCTCCTCTGAGTCCTGGGTGGTTGATGTTAACGCATCTGCGGTTGAGGTTTTTTTGCGGGTAACTTGCTGTTTTGTGGCAGAAGCTTGTTCTTGGCTTTCTGATGGTGCTTTACTTCTCTTCAGCTCTTTCGGATCCACATTCCTTCCGTTTTGATAAGGGTGCTTTAGAGTTTTGGGCACCTCAACTTCCTCATCAGAACTCCTTTCAGAGTCCTGCTCACTTGGACGATTTTTCTGACGTCGGTCTCTGGAGCAATTCTCTTCTTCCGCATCAGTGTCATTCAATTCTTTAATTTTACTGACAGCGGCTTTTGCGGTCTTCCTGGTGGACTTCCGTCTGACAACGAGATCCTCGTCCGACTCCCCGTTCATGCTTTCATTCTGACTCTCCACATCATCATCTGTGTTGTCCTCACTTTCCACTCGTTGCCGTTTGCCGCTGTGTCCATTTATGGAAGGACATGTTTCTAAAAGTAGAAAAACAGAAATGCATGTGTCAGTGGCCCCATTGAAAACAGGCTCATTCTCCCCTTGAGTTAAAAAGTTGAGCTTTACCGCTTTTTAAAAATCTTTTCAGCCGATCTCTGGGTCTGGTGATAGCACTTTTACCATAGCTTAGCATAGATCATTGAATCTGATTAGATTAGAATTGAGATCGATTGATATGACTAGGAACTATACTCTCATTCCGGCGTAATAATACAACGGCAGCGCTGCGTGAAATCATTGCGCCATGGCACTCTTTGGTCATTTTTAAAGGAGATGCTAATGGTCTAATCAGATTCAATGATCTATGCTAAGCTATGCTAAATCAACTGAATGGATAAAAAAAAAAACGTTTTAACTCTGTCGAGTATTCCTTTAAGGATTTTTTGCATTGTTTTAATTTTAGTTTAAGCATCCCATTATAATGCAACGTATATTTTTGCTTTTTTTTTATTTTTTATTATTATTTAAAGATGAAACCAACCCGATATATAGTTCATATTTGAGGCTTAATGTTTATTTACATCTAAAAATATGGCATGCAGTTGCTTCAAGCAATTTGTGGTGATCGTAATTAATAAAAATCGCAATTTCTAGAGAATAATCGACTTTTATGATAGCACTGGTAATTATGATGGCAATCAGGCCAATTTTATCTGAGCTAAATTTGCTTGATAATTTGTGCAAATCCAGGAATGTGCAGATGAATAAAATCTGTTTTTAAGGCTGATTATGGAGCTCAAGGGATATACCAAACGCACCTTTTTTTTCTGCTGATCTTGTAGAAGGTCTGCGTCCAGCACTTCTACTCTCCGCTTTGCTTCGAGAGGATGAATCACTTTTCTCTTCTTCGCTGGCTGAAACGTCACTTTCATTTGACTCTTTGAGAAGAACAATAACAATAACAAGTGATTGCACACGCAGTCCCACATTCTCATCCAAAACCTTGCATTGTGTCAACCATGTTTACACACCGCTTCTAAAACTTTAGTCTGGATCAGGTTTAGTTTTCTGCATTTTCGAATACGAACATAAAAAACTACTACGAAATGCATACGAAAATTCCAGAGTCAGTAAGCCGAGTAGATGTTTATACCTTCTTCCTCTTCTTCTGAATCAGAACTGCTCTGAATGACAGCAGAGCGTTTGCTAGCACGGGTCGCAGGCCGGGTGCTGCCTCCACGGCCCTCCTCATCCGAGCCTTCCTCTTCTTCCAGAGTATCCATGAGCTTCATCTTATTAACTGCTGCCATGGCGGTCTTGCGGGCCCTCGGCCGGCGACTGACAGATGACGAAGACTCGTTCTCGGAGCCGTCAGAGCCTTGTGAAGGCTCTTGGTCAGAATCGCTGGAGGGTCGCGGCCTCTGACGCTCGTGTGACCTGCTGTGCCCATTCATCTTGGCATGGCCCTCTAAGACACATAAGACAAATGTTAAAGTTAGTTTGTTATTGTCAAAATATGCCTGCATCATTATTCTTTAGCTGAAAGTGCTTGACATCTCAACCACACACAAGGATTTAACAGTCTGTCTAAAAGGATCCCACCATGTCTGCGTTTGGCTCCGTTATTCTGTGCAGCTCTTCTTGTGGCTCTAGTCTGTCTTCTGAAGACACGAGATGAGGATGAAGGCTCCTCATCCTCTTCCGACTGACTCTGAGATTGTTTGCTGTCATGATCAGACCCTATATGAAAAGCACATGACAGTTATTCCAGAGTTTCTGAAAGTCCCATAGGAATAGTTAATTACAGATATCTCTAATCAGTATTTCCTACTAAAATCTGGTCAGTGGATAAACAGCTCCACCTGGTGCTTTCTAAAGAATGGTGCCCATTAAAGAACACAGCATTCATTTTGAAATATGAATATGACAACGCAACATGTAAAACAACAACACATTTCTGTATTTAAACTTACATTTTCCCATGTGTTCAACATTTGGTGCAAAATAAAAATAGAAATTACATAATTATATTTGCCTTTTGCACACTAGTTTTAATATATTTTAAAGCTTCATAACCAATTTGATTCATCATGTTTAAAATGATCATTTAAATGCACTTTTCC
>JAUCNO010000191.1:13535176-13565450 GCA_032353835.1 Enteromius viviparus
GGTCCTCATCTCGTCATAGATCAGGGAAAGTGAAAACTAAATCTGTCACAGGGGTGGTTGGATTTATTCACAAACACATTAAAAATATTTATTGAACGCTTCTTTCTTTTCACTTTTGTTTTTACTGCATTATTATCATAATTAAAGGCTTCATATAACTTAATATAACCGTACATAACCAGTAGTTCTGTGTGCAATTAGACATTGAGCACCCCCATATTGCCAAAATGGTATGATGCTCTTTCACCCGCGAAGATTCGACTGTGAGATCGGTGGTCGAATCAGGCTCGGCATATCGATGCATCGAATCTTCGACTATTCGGGGACAGCCCTACTTTATATACAGAAATTCAGCCAAGTAGACAGGTCCATGTCTAATGTGTCCTCTATGTAGTCACATTATAGCCCTATAAGCCAAGTATTGCTGCACATCAAAGACCATCATAAACGTTATTTATTAATTTTTTATTTATAACATTTTTACTTAAAGCAAGTCATTTGCTACAGTGCACCTAAATTGTGTATCCGTGCATATTTGGCATTCTGCATATAGTGATCTTTGATCAAAACAAACAGACATCCTAACAATAATTCCTCTCTTCCAGCATGCTTTAACTCAACTGAGATCACAGAAATTAGCAAACAGCAAAAATGTTTCACTCAAATATGAGTCAAAATATGGAAGATCAGATCTATCGCTTCATGCCAACTTAAAAACAAAAAATAAGAAACCAGCAACCTTGGTATCCCCCCCCCCCCATCCAATAAAAATGTAGCCAAAAAAAACAAATCCTCATCGTTGAGCCCTGAAACAGCAAAATGAAGGCACTTACCAATATTGGCATCCTTGCAGCTTAAAGGCCTCTCAGGTGGCCTCCCTCTATGAAGGGCCGCGAACGTGGATGCTTTCCATCTGCTATTGCCGCAGCCTAGAGATGTTGAGAGTAGTGACACTTAAACTTGAATAGCTGACAGACAAACCAAGGTAGAAGGGGTTGAAACTCCAGCCTCATCTCACCTTTAGATGTTCGCAGTAAAGAGTGTTTCCCCGCCCCGAGTAGAGAGTGTACTCCTGGCACACCAGACGGAACCTCTCGGTCCAGAATCGGACCAATCTGCTTGCATATCTGCAACAGGTGGTCTGGTGCAATGTGTCTGTTGGCAGCGACCTAACAGAGAATATAGGATCCTTTACTTTATGCCATGAAAAAGAAATATAAACTAAAAAAAAAAACATTTTTATATTATATATATATATATATAGCAACATATTGCCAAAAGTACTGGGACACCCCTTCTAATGAACAGGTTTGATTACTTTACTAATTTCCATAAGTGCAAAGCTTAAAAGGTTAGTACTCCACCCCAGAATGAAAGTTTTGTCTTTAATCACATACCTCCACGTTTCTCCAAACCTGTAAAAGCTTCCGATGCTCCCCAACATAGTGCTGAATTATTGAATAAGAGTTATTATTTTTGCTTTCTTTAAATACAGAAAGCTAGTTGCTTCATAACCTTACGGTTGAACCGCCGATGGCAGATGGAGTATTCTGACCACTTTCATACTTTTCTGGACCTTGACAAAGTTATTAACCTGGAGGTCAATGAGACGGTCACAAGCCTCCTGTTTTTCCATCCAAAATCTCAAATTGTGCTTTTATGGGTTTGGTACAAAATGGGGTAAGTGATTAACAACAAAATGTTCATTTTAGGGTGAATAACCCTTTAAAAATATGATGATACTCATGTGCAAGTTTGGTGATTGGTTTTTCGCTCAAGGTCTGCATCAGAAGTGTTCAGCTGTGATTTGGACTTGGCTTTCTGCAGAGCAGTCAAGTTCACACTGACTGAATCAGTCATTTCTTTTTTAACATTGCACAGAGGCACAGTCATGTTAGAAAAGCAAACGGTCCTGTCCGAACTGTTGCTATAATATTAGAAGCACATAATTTCCTAAAATATCATTATATGCAAATAAGTTTTCAGCTCATGCAAATTACATAAGTAGTCAAACCTGTGAATTAAAAAGGGGTGTCCCAACGCTTTTGACAATTCAGAGTGTGTATGCGCATATATGGCATACGCAATAATATTGTGCTGTTTGAATGCATATGATGTTTAGCTTTCTCTAAAAGCTTTTTTTTCCACCAAGCAGACATCTAAACGCAGATTTTAAGCAGTTGCCTTGTTAAAGTGGGACTATTTACACACTTAATACACCCCTAAGATGACCCCGGTCGCGACCCTTTAAGAAAACATCAATAAAAGCCTGTCTCATGTGGATGAGTGCAAGGAGTTTATGTAAATCGGGTCCCAGAATCGGCCAATCACAGCGCAGGTCACATGCAAAATAAAAAGCCGACAGCGAGTGCTGAAATCTGATTGGACTGTTCAACATCCTGACGTAGCCACAACCCGACGAGGCCCCACCCTAACTGCAATACAGCACTAAATAATAGGGAAGCATTCAAAACACAGCCCCCAAACAACTGCTCATCATAATAACGATAAAAAGTGATCAAATATGCTGCGACAATTTAAGCAATCGACAAGAGAGAAAAAAATAAATAAATAAACAAGAAGCCTGTCATTTAAAGCCTATCCTAAATCTGTCACAAAACGAACACGTGTGAGGATTTAACACATGCTCCAGAAACAAAATCAAAACACTTACCAGATCTTCATAAGATCGCGGGTGCTCGTTTCCTTCCCAATCCAAACGACGTGGAAGCAGCTATCAAAAAAAGAAGCCGGGTTAATCAGGTCGAAGTAAATCGACGGACGCCAACTTATCTTAATAAAAACAATAGCGGAAAATGTAAACAAGTTCAAGGCGAGCGATAACGCGAAGTAGTACGCTGCCAAATCCATGTTTCGATCCAAGAGGGAACCATACACACTGACGGACGGACATAAAGACGAAGTAGTCGAGCAACACACCTGATTTTCCTCCAGCTCACACACAAGAGCCTGCAACAGATGAGAAAGAGCTCTGTTCAGTGCTCTCGTCAAGATCAGCATCATGTTATACAAAATACTCTTATTGAAGTCTCGATGACTAAAGTCAACTCACCTCGGCCGCTTTCCGACACGGCCCCGTGCTCAAATAGCGTGATATCAAGTAATATAACTCTGCGAAAGGACACCACGAGACCGTTTATTATTTGATTGACGATTGAGGAACCAGAAAAGTACCTCTTATTAATATTCCTTAATGTTACTTTTTGTGTCTTACCCGATTCAAGGGGTGAAATACTCCCATTTCTGACTGCAGTATCGGCCATAGCTCAAAGAACACGTTGTTTGGAGACGAACTTTATGTGTAGTTGGTAAATTATATAATTATTTAATGTCGATTGTACGCTTCGTACCCCTCCACGATTGCTCCCGCTTTCTGTTCGGCCAGTTTTCGGTCGCCATTGGAAGTATGAGGCCTGAGCTCATACCGACTTCCGCCTGAACACCGGAAACAGGGGGAGGGGGTAACGCTACTCGACTCTTTCAGCAAAACAGAAGTCACGCGGAGATTTAAAGACTCTAAACGTTTAAGTTGTTCGATGTAAAGTTGTTTCCTTCGGTGTCGTTCCGTGCGAAGCGTTCCTCGAATAACATTGAAAATCCGCGTTCCCGTGCAAGCGCGGCTGCTCGTGACGTCACGCCGAATGGCGACAGTACAAGCGTTCATCTTTTGTTTGTCTAAAAAACCGTTTGTGAGAACGGGACGATTTGAATATTTAAAGGCAATTAATATTCGCCTGATTATCAGTGCATGTGGGATTTTGTGACGTGTATTATGCGAAATGTGCAAAAATGACTGGATTTACCCAAGAAGAAATATTTGTAAAAAATAATGTTTGTAATGATAAATGTAAACACTTTTTATTATTTTTTTATTATTATTTGGATTTCTTGATAGTTGTGTATTTTGTTTGTGTGTCTAGGTTTATAAAGAAAAAAATCTTAATAGATAATAAGTCATAATACACTGTCATAAGTTTAAAAGGAGAAATGTATGTAGTACTCTTGTATAAATGTAGGGGAAAATTAAGCAAATTTTCGTTTCATTATCAAATATAAATCAATAAACCATAAAAAGCTGGATTAACACAAATATGTCCAATGACAGAGAAAACTCAAATTAAAAAAACTTAAATATACTACCTTTTTTTATCCCAAGTGTCATATTTTCCTCTTTAAATACTGAAACCGTTACAGTGGCTCCAAAAGGATCCAGACACTTAACTTTCTTTATATTTAAATAACAATAAAATAAGTATTTTAATACAGTTAGCACCAGAAAGCATACTTTTATTGCAAAGCAAGTTACAAAATAAGGTTAAATTTTATATGAGTGTTTATATCAAAACAAAATGTAAATGTCTCATGTTCTAAATGTGACTATATGGCATGCAGATTTGAAGATGTTATATACATCAACAAAATGGTTTGAAACAGTCAAATGTATATTTATGTAACACGGACTTGTTTTTGCGTTCTAGTTGTCAAAATGAACATTGATATTAGGATTGGAAAACATTGTTAAAGTTAAGTACTGTTGTTTTTTGCAGATGCCACTTGTTTTTAGTGACATGTTAAGTGTGTTTTGAGTGTCCAGACACACTTTAGAGGCAATGAATAAACTGAAGTGAAACTCTGTTGAGAACTGTAGTCCCAAGAAAATGGTCACATGATCACAAACGCTTAGGCACTAAAATAAAAGCTTCCAAAACCACAGACCCATTAAAACTGAATGTTTAATCTTCTTATAACAGAAAACATTATCAGAGGAACTTTGATAACGTTTACAAATTAATTCCAAATCCTTCTGGTAATTCTCATGACCTCATCACTTTTTTAAAATCAATTTAACACATCCTTGTTCAATAAAAGTACTGAAATATATATATATATATATATATTTAAAATCCTGAAAAACATAGCACAGCTGTTTCCTACATTGGTAATAAATCAGCATAGAATGATTTCTGAAGGATCATGTGACACTGAAGTTATGGTTAAAGAAATGATAAATTTGTAAGAATATTAACACAGAAAACCATTATTCTAAATTGCACAATATAGCTGTTTTTATGCATTTTTGATCAAATAAATGCAGCCTTGAGCTGCTTTAAAATCTTACCGATCCCAAACTTTTAAATGACATAAACCAAAGCTACACCAGACTAAATATGAATATAGCAAGGTAATGCAATTATCAATAATGACATCGTCAAGCACTTTATCTTAATGCATTTTACATACTAACATGAGGCATTGGTTTTCTAGCCTTGCTTTCATTTGTTTAACCTCTTATCTACTGTTCTTTTTAATAATAGAAAGGAAAACAAAGGCAAAATACCAAGGTGGAATTACAACCATTTTATTTGGTATGTCATACCAATCATTACAGATACAGCTACATAAAAAAATGGAAGAGAAAAAAAAAGAAGAAACTGTACATGTGTACTTTTAACCTAAAACCTTGAGTGATATAGCTACTGCTGATGTTCACATGAATGAAATGACAGTAATGTCCATATAACGTCAGCTACAACCTGCATGTTTAACACTGTAACACAGCTGTTATTAGCGTCGCTAACACACACAATCCCATTTTTCATCCTCGTAAAGTACCATCACATACTGCATATAGAAATTATGAAAACCGTTTCACAGCAGCTATTCAACAATGTTATTGCAATGCTATCACCACACAAAGACAAGAGTCAATGTAAATCACATCCGATGAGTGTTCCAGTACTAGTGAGCAGGTTCATTAATCAAAGCTGTGGATTCATAAAACATGAATAAAGAGGTTTCAATTCATAGAATACAGCTTACAATCAACCCCATCCCCCCCAGAAACAATAAAACAGAGCACTTTCTTACAGAACCCCCTTCCTGTACATACAGGTGTCCCTCATATTGCCTACGGAATGTTAGTGTCTCAGGCAAACTCTCCCAGTTTCAATTAAAAGACTTACGAAATTTTGTGTTATCTTAAAAAAAAAAAATAAAATGGCACGATCACATTATCTGTTGCAACCTGTTCCCCTCCCTTTTTAAAAACAGTAAGAATCAAATAACAACAATAATAATAATAAGAGAAGAAGTCATTAGTTGTTTCACGACTGCAATTCTTCTTCAGGAAAAAACTGGAGTGGGAAAAAATTGAAGGCTTTTCTCTTGATCGTGGTCTATAAAATGAGCTTCTAATATTGAACTACTAAAAAAAACTGCTTTTTAGAAAATAGTCAATAAAAATATTCCTCTGTATTGTACAAGAAAAGAGGTGCGGGAGCTCTCGTGAAATGTTTTATGTTATTTAGCAGCTCCCTCTTTCTGGTCAGCCTTTTCCTCGTCGCCTCCAGCTTCTCCGTTGTCTCCCTAAGACCATAAAAAAATAATGTTTAACAGACGTAGCTACAGATCTTTTGTAGCACTTAAATGAGATACAGGGAACTCAATTCTCAAAAGACCTGGGGCCTGTTCCATAAAACAAGTTTACCAAATAAGCCAGGCTTATGGCAGATAGTCAGACTTATGTTAATACAAATTAACTGGCAATAAGTCTAACTGAAATAAGCCTGGTTTATACTCTAATCTTGGTTTATGGAACAGGCCCCTAGTTGGATTTATCAGTGTAACTTAAATGATAAAATGACTTGCTACCTCAGCTTTGGTCTCTCCGTTCTCCGCAGGAGTTTCCTCCTCAGACTCCTCAGTCTCTGGCTTTGCTTCCTCTTTCTTCTCCTCTGGTTTGGCCTTTTCTACTTCCTTAGCCTTTTTGCCCTTTGCAGGTGCCTTCTGTTAGGAATTAAAAAAAAACAAAAAACACATGGTTAATCCGCTTTTGATAACATTTATCAGTAATAATAAATATCAGCAACCGATTTACCTTCACTTTTGGCTTGGGCTCTGATTTTGGCGTTTGGGGTTTCTGTAAAACAGAATATAGTGTAAGCTATGTGCGTCATAATGATGATGCATGACTTCGGTAGGACTGAAAAAGCCAACTTACACCTTGAAGTCTCTCAGACCGTCTCTTGGGCTGTTTGTTTATATGAGGAGAAGATGGGAAAACAAACAAGCAATGAGTATCACAATCACATGCAAAAATGTGTTGAGTAACAATTATAGATTTTAACTTACCCCGGCTGCTTCAGTGTCGTTGTTAGCCTGCACCAGAAGAAACAGAAGCTGTTAGTATGTGCACATGGCTGAAGTCTGAGGGGGGGGGGAGGTGTTGTACCCCTACACCCCCTCCAAGTTATGGGCAATTATGTAATGAACGTGGGGGAGGGTACTTCAATTTGTAAAGTTAATTTTGTCGCAAAAAACGGTGAGATAAAATGCAAACTTGTGGAAACAAACTAATGCAATTGATGATAGTGCGTTTATTTACATCGGTTTGGCGTAGTTAACTTCTTGTCGGTGTTACCGAAGAATTTCCGTCCCTAAGTAGTTCACATGGAGGAGGGGAACAGTAGCTCCGCCCCCACAGACAGAATTCATTCACTTTCGACGAGCAAATGTGCTTTAAAATGTCGACACGTTAATTCAACATTGTTCACATGAACTAGGTTAACTTCGAAATTAAAGCAGAAGGGTTGATATCTTTAATCCACAAATACGCGAATAAAGTCGGCGAAAACTTTCTTAAGCCACGTTTTCAAAGGTCAAGTGAAAAATTAAGACGGGATACGCAGGCAAAAATTGATTTATAAAATAAACCTAACGGGATAACGATTTATTTTGGATATAAGGTTTTGACTGTGTTTAAAGGCAGCCATGACACTCTATAGTGTGTATGTGTCCTACTCGAGGACCATATGGAGTCGTACACAACACACAACTAACGTTATGCATGTATTTACAGTTACACGAGGATCTAAGAAAACCCCAGAGTGTCTCCAAACGTGTAACGTCGACTTATTCGTGTTTATGTGGTTATAAAAAGGTAAAACACCGCGGTTAAACGCAAAACATTTGCAGGACAAGCGTCTTCTCCATGAGGAATAACATGATCAAACGTTACGAGATACACCCCTTTGTCTGGTCATATCTTTGCGTGCTTAATAAGTTACACGATTTTAATGTAAGTTAACGCCGAGAAAGCTATACGTGACGTGTATTCTTTAAATATCCACCCGGAATAGTGCACAGCTCTAAGTAAAAAGGCGCCAGATTCATGCTACAGACTTGCGTGCCCTATATTACGATTTAACACACGACACAATGCAGTAAACACTCACACAACTTTACATAAAGCGTCCTAGTTACGTGCATAATCAATTATTGAAACCATACTATAAAACAGAATAAAATAACCAATGTATTTCTACTTACTTTGCTTCTTTTAGGCATGGCTGCTCAAAGCTTGTATGCTTTCACGACAAAAAAAGGAAATAAATTAAAATAGCTTACGCACTGATAAGTAAAGGGTAAAAACCGGGTCTAGCAAACACTGAAGCAAGCATTAATGTTCTATCGGAACAGAAACTAGCTGAAACCGGATTGGATCTCCCCTTTTTCTATATTCTTTTCATTATAGCACTAACCTGATGCGAGCTACGCTCCGCCCCTTCTCAGCGGTGATTGGCTGAAACGTCTTGGCAACCACATTTCAAACCAAAGCAAAGTACCTGTGTGGATAGGTTGAGATGTCAATCACACATTTGCTTGTATGTACTTTAGGCGCCACTTTTTCTGCATTTGTTGTTCCTGCAAGCATACACACATATATATTTATATATACGTCGTTTCTTTTGAGACTGGTTATATGTTCAGATTCTTTCAATGTATTTAAAAAAGCACCTCGCATAAGAAAGAAAGGAAAAATATGTATTATAAACATTTCCTTTTCGGATATTTGACTGTTATTGTGTGTGTGTGTGTGTGTGTGTGTTTTTTTTTACATAATATATGTAACGTTATAAGTTAAACATTTAACGCGAGGAACCGGTTAAAATCAGCACTAGTGTGTTTGTATTATTGGGGGAGGATCAGGCTGATGAAAAGAAAATGGCTGCCGGGTTTAACTGGTTCCTTGTACTAAGCTCTGTATTTCTGTGCAACCTCGTCAAAACATTGCTGCCGTCAATTTCTTCATTTGTAAGTACGGATTCAAAAGAGTTTTAGGGACGCTTAAGCACATAATATGATTTCAAACGTACATTAGTCGTAATGCGTCGCCATAAATGCTCAGTGATACAGCATGTCTGCTACCCCTACAGGAGCAAACAAAAGCTGCTCTTGTTAAACTACCAACGTGTCTAGTTTAAACTAAGTCAGATTCATTCATTAGCTAGGGGACAGTTAATGGTGCTATGTGGGATTGGGATATTTTGAATAACCAACAAAACACTGCACTTTTTTTTTTCATGGTATCAAATCAATGCCCATGGTACTGTGATGTAATGACCACTACTTATATATATAATGAGCCATTTCAACCCTGGTGCTCTGACATACTTGCTCAAAAAAACCTGCTCATGTCTGATTCGTTACATGTCTTGATTTGTTCTGTTGATATATGTAGTAATGATGACATTCAGAGTATGCTTAGTAATCGTTACATTACTTGTGCACTAGCACCCCATATTTTAATGTTTTGCCTTTTTTAAAATCACCCTTTCATTCTCTTCTTTGGTAATATTCAGCGTAAAAGCCTTGAGTAATAATGAATGCTATACGCTGATGCACATTAATATCTTGTGTGTTTGTTCTCATAGCTGTCGAAGATCTTCCTGAAGGATGCTGATCAGGAGACGGAGATGAGGACGGAGATCCAAAACATGAAGATGGAGCTGTCCACCATCAGTATGATGGATGAGTTTGCCAGATACGCTAGACTGGAACGCAAGATCAACAAGATGACCGACCAACTGAAGACACTTGGTAAAAATAATTTTGCGCTTTTCTTGTAGGTATATGTGCATTACAAACGTGCCGGAAGATTAGAAATGAAGGGGCAAGCTATTGCTTTCTAACCAACCCAATCCAGAAACAAGCCCAATTGGAAACGACAGAGCTTTGTTGATAACAAGAAGCAATGGGCAAGTGTTAAGATATTTACAGCCACCAGCATGCCTCACTGGATGCACATAAATTGCCTTTGTCCACTTTATTGTGGGGTGAGAAGAAACCAAAAGTTTCTTCACTTTGCAGTGGAGATTACAAAGTCTCAGGCCAAGTGTGGAAAATGGCAGGTGGGTTTCAGATAACGTCTTCAGCATTCATGAAGACAAATGGCTTGGCTGCTGCCTGTTGCTGTCCTTCATGTCTTTCAGGAGAATAGCATAGATGTAACTTGTTAAGAGGATAGTTCACCCAAAAATGAAAGTTTTGTTATCATTTACTCACCCACATGTTGTTCCAAACACAAAAGACTTTGGTAGGAAGATACTTTAAACCCGAGAGATTTGTCCATCTAATATAATAGTAAGAAACGGTCCATATCGACTAGTTTCAGTTCAATCCATTCCACATTTATTTGTATAGTACTTCTCCCAATGCAGGATCATGTAAGGTTTCTGCAATTAAGAGTGATCAGAGAAGTGTTGTCAGAGACGTAATGTCCATATGGTACGATGTACCATCATAAGATTATCCAATCATGACGTTTGTTAGTGTCACATATTCTTATAAAAAGAAACCGTGAAGACATTAAAGCAACTAGCATGTGATAGAATTGTAATGATGGCAATGTAAGAGCAATTTGGCAGTTTTTATGATGATTCAGAGTTGGCGTCATTTGAGGTCTTTGTGGGGGTTGGTGTCAAGTCTTCACAGGTGTTATCTAAAATCTCCATAAGAGGCTGGCACTGGATCCAAACTGAAGCTCTGTAGATATGTTTGGATGGAAAAACGCAAAAGCAAGTTGAGATTAATTAGCACAGCTGTTATACATAAGTATTCATACAAAAGATAGTTGTTGGTCTTCTGAAGAGATATGATCACTTTACACCAGAGCTGTATGATTTATAGTGAAAATATAAAATTTTATATATATATATATATGTATGTATATGTAATTATGCAGTGTGTATAGCTCAAAGCTCAAAGTGCTGGCATTTCACATGACAAATGTGGTTTGTTTTCACGTTAAACCCATTTGAGTTTTTGTTTACCATACGTGTTCATCATGTGATTTCATATGGATTTATTTTACAATACCCTTATGAACTTTCTGAGGCATCAACATTTTAGTGTAATGGATTCTCAGTGAAGGGACCGAAATCTTCAGGCTGCATTAAAAATATCTTTATTTGTGTTTTGAAGATGAACAAACCTTTTTTTATATGATTTTGATTCGTGAGTGATCTGTCAGTTAAATCTCATAATAATAAACACGGAGTGGTTCACACTGTTGAGTTCCTAAAGGATGAACATGCACAAGAGAAGTAGAATCCACACTTCAGATACAAGGAACTGAAGACAGATTACATTCCCTGAGGAAAATCTGAAAATCATCCTCTTGTCTTATTCATGTACATCAGGTCTTGTTTCCTGTAAAGCTACCTTTCTGCAAAGTTCCTGATCAAACACACCTGAAGCAGCTGATGAAGCTCTTCAGGAGCTCTTGATAATAACAGACCGATGTGTTGGAGCAGGTTTGAACTGAAAGCCACTGGAAGGTAGCTCTACAGAAACAGGGTTAGGACAGAAATAAATGATTTGTTTTAAGGTAGGGTTCCTCAAACCTGCAGAGTTTAGCTCCATCATTAATCAAACACCTGAGCAAGATTACAAAGTTCTTCAGAGCTACTAGGAAATTACTGATGCAGTTTTTTTTGTTTTTGTAAGGAAACCATGACTGGACAGAAATTCTGCCTCTATTCTTACGTCTGTCTTTCTTTCTTTTTTTTTACAGTCAAATCAAGAACTGCACAGCAGGCAAAAATTAAATGGATTGTAAATATTGTATTTTACATTCTTCAGGTGAGTGAGGAACATTTTAAATCATGTGTCTTGCTGTAATGTATCAATTGTTCATTTTCTTTGTTTTCTGCTGTCTGTTGTTAGGCGGCCCTCATGATCTCACTCATACTGAAGTATTATGCAGACCCGGTCACAGTGGTGCCCAGTAAATGGATTGCTCCTCTGGAGAGACTAGTAGCCTTTCCTTCTGGAATTGCAGGTACGTCCACTTTTATATGAAAGAGCTGACTAAAAACAAAAAAAAACTTAAAAGTGGTATTTCACCCGAAAATTAAAAATGATCCTGTCTTTTACTCACATTTGAAGCATCCTAGGTGTATGTGGCTTTCTTCTTTCAGACGAATCCAATCAGAGTTAAAATAAAAAATATCCAGACCCCTTCAAGCCTTTGAGAGAACAAAACAAAACGTCATGAATTAGAAGCGCACTCGTGACGCATGCATCCGCCGAGACTGCTTCCTGTTTCCACAGACAGCAGACGTGAGAGAAAAGTGCTTATTAAATCTGAAATATGGATATTTATCATACAAAAATGCATGGGTTCGCTACAGGGGGACATTCTATTATGAATATGTGCACGTTATTTCCTGTCGTCTGAAGTGTGACGGCTATCACCCGTTTAAACGCATTCGGAGGCTTTGAGGGGTCTGGACTATTTTTGAAATTATAACTCTGATTACATTCGTCTAACAGAAGAAAGTCACGTACACCAAGGAGGCTTCAAAGGTTAGTAAAAGACAGGATAGTTTTAATTTTTTTGGGTGAACTATTCCTTTAAATACATGATTTGCATGCTGTCCTTATGAAATAATATCATATTTTAAAGTGTTTTTGCTGCTTCATCTCAGGTGGTGTTGGAATCACGTGCTGGCTAGTTGTCTGCAACAAGGTTGTGGCTATCATTCTACAGGCTGTCAGTTAATCTAACAGTGTTATATCTACACTGAATTTTTCGTACAGGTTTGTTTCAGTCCACTGTGTAAAAAAACAACAACTGTGTTTTGTACATTTTGTTGATGAATGGTTCAAACCAGTAGGTCTGTTTTTTTTTTCTCACTTTTAATGCCGTTCAGCGTTCATTGGTTTAATTCTGTAGAAAAACAATTTTATCTTTCACCGTTTACAAATTCTTGCCGTTTCAAGTTTTTATTTGCATTTATTTAGTAAATGCTGATGCGTAAACATTCCTAACAGACTACAAAACACTTTTTTTAATGTTTGTTGTAATTTCAAGCAGAGCAGAAGATTTATTTTATTTTTATTTATTACGTGTACCATGATTGTATTTTTTTTTTCAGTGTTACAGATATGTATTTATTGATTTGTTTTTCAAAGAAAAATGTCCGTGCATTAATAAACATGCAAATGAAAACAATTTTACAGTGTTTTTTTTACACTGTCTGTATTTCTTCATTAAATTGTGTCTGATTTAATTAATAAACTAATAACACACAAAGACATCTTTTAATTAGGATATGTTAGTAACCAAACTTTCTGCGCCTTCATTTAAATGGCAGGTCGCATGCACAACCCACACTTCCAATCTTATTTCCTTAATTAACTCCAGTTTGCAATCGTCACTTAATGTCCTACATAACATTTAAAAAATCATCGCAGAAATCAAGATGTTCCTGACACTGTATTTGTACTATGCAATGTGTTAAACTGTCATTGTAATGCTTATTAATCTATTAAGCAGGCCACAAGCTGACTTTCTGATTGTATCTGGTATATTGTAAAAGCAAAACAACTACAGCAACAAATTAATTTTATTTTATTGTAATGCTATTTTTTCCAGGCACCATCAATTAATGGTAAATTATGATAAGAGCTAAATAAAATGAACTGTTCATTGACATAGCTTTCTCTGGACCTAACCCTTCTTACCTGTGATTGCTTTTCTTTATTTGTAGCTCGTGCAGCTGTGATATCTTTTCTTCCAAGAGCTAAAAGCCAATTTATACTCATGTTTTGTCAGTAAAAAGACAAGAATAAAACAAAATAGCATCAAACCAAGTAAATTAAAGAATATACTTATAAGTAAAATATAGCCAGGATATTTCATCAGTAAAAATAAAATGTACTGTGCAATAAAGGGCATGGTACATGGCCTTTGCACAATAAAAATGTCATTACATACACTTGTATGCATGAATGCTTGTCTTAATTATGTAGATCATGAGTGGAAACAGTCCATCACTTTAAATCAGCCGACAACAAGGTAAGGCAAATGGACAACTGGGTCTCAGTCGTTTGCTACGTTTGTAGCTCACAATGAAATCACAATTTAGTAACCTTTAGTAGTTTATCAAAGTTCCTTTGATACTAACATAAGAAGCTGTAGCACCGTTCCTCATCTCCAGCATGTTCAATAATCATGAAGCATTTCTTGTGTTCCCAGCAAGATATTTTCTTAGTAATATATATTATACCGAGTGCAAATAGCAATAGATTCTGTATTTTTCAGTATTTTTTATTGCCATCTGACACGAAGAGTAAATAGATTTAGACTATAGCAGTCTTTATACTACTAATTGCACGTACTGGCAGATATCTGCACTTCAGTATTGTATTACATTATAAAACATTATGCAGTGATAATGTATTCAGAGTATATCATGTTTTTAAAAAAACATTAAATTGTGACCCACGCTTAAAGGGGTCATATAATGTTGCTAAAAAGATTATTATTACAGTATTTTGTCCTTTACTACATACATTAAACAAATGTTGTGTATTTGGTCATCTGCAATGTGTTTATGCGGTTTAAGGTGCAAAGCCAGCTTAGACTACTCTGCAGGTTTTAGGAGTCCGTCCTCTGTAAATGTGCTTAACACACTAATATTTGTGTTGAACTGTTCTAGAACAGTGTTGTAAATACAACTTGATACCTACTTTATTGATTACTGATCATTCAGGAGGCAGGTACGCTCTGTCACTCTGTCATTTATTAATCTAATCCATTACATACGTACTCGTTACATTGTAAAATAATTGCATCTACGCTAATATTAGTCTGTTTTTCTCTTATTCTGTTCCTCAGTCTGTATCCAGATCAGACGGTGTATCAGCACAAAGAGATGATCTTCATCAGAGCACCTAGATGAGCTCCGTGGACAGATCGCCTGAACCAGATGCACACTTTATAAGTCCTTTACACAATCTGACAAGTGCTTAATACTGAACTGAAATTAGGTGCTGGGCGTCCGGCCAGAGGAGAACTGGACCCAACTAAGCCTGGTTCTCACTAGGTTTTTCCCCATTCTCTCATGGATGGGGTTTTGGTTCCCTGCCGCTGTCTCCTCTGGCTTGCTTAGTTGGGGACACCTGATTTCCATTGATTATCATTGTCTTGACTACAGAGACCGTCTCTGCATTTGATGAATAAATAGCTTAATCTGGTCATTATGCATTACCTGTTCTCCTATTTGATAATGTTCAGTGCTTTGCTACAATCTGTGACGTAGAAAAGTAGGGGCGTGAACAATAACTTTTATAAAAAATATCTCTTTAGTTTTGAAACTCTGAAACTTCAGGGATCTTATCCATGCACTAACCACACAGCCTCTGTGATGTCCTAAACCCGTGAGCTAGCTAGGCCCTCTCTTCCTAGACCCAGTCAGGAGGTCATACTCTATAGACCTCAGTGGCTCCCCCCTCATCAACATTCTCTGCTGTTCCCTTGACAACAACCCTGAGAGTGTGGGAACTTTCCAATTTAAATCGTTTGGAACGTTTCATTTTATCATAAGATGACCATCACACACCATATAATAAAAACAATATTAACAGTGATTATTAGAAATATTAAATATTACCAACTTGTTTAAAACATTTTTTTTGTTGTTTACAGGTTTACAAATAACACGTTTCTTAAAAAACAGCATCCCTGTCCATATATGCAAGTCGTTACACTAACTTTAGCAGCTCCTGATGTGGACAGACAGCTGAAATTGCCAATCACTCAGACAGCAGGGGGACAAACGCACCAATCCCGCCACATGATGATGCGCCGGGGACAGAAATAGACACCGTGAGGCTCGAGTCGAGGCAGCAGCGTCGTGTGCTTTCCAGTGGACCGCGGCGTCTTTAAACACTTTTTATTCACTAATCATTTATTTTTTGCATTGCCACAAAATGGTTATTAAAATCTTCCTGGCATCCTCCTCGGGATCGACGGCGGTAAGAATCTGGACAGCAAGTGTGTTGTAGTTCAACAGGTCGCTTTGATTGTGTTTTATTCAGACCGCGGATGAATCTATCGGTCGCATATTAGCAGTAATCAACGGTGGATGTGTTTAAACTCTTAAATAAAATGAAGTTTTAACTCAAGTCAGTTTAAATGATCCTGAGTGACCTAATAACAGTAGCAGCTCCGCCAGTTTCCTTAAATATCTCTGAGATCACATTCCAGACTGCTGCAGCAATTCCTTTAAACATCTAACTTACAGAATTGATTTCGTTTGCTCAAAAATTGGTTAATTTATTGGTTTGTGCGTTTTTAGAGATGCGAATGATCTAATTTTGTTTTCATGAAACAAGATACTTTGATACAATATTTTCCCTTACAAAAATTAATCATTGTTTTACTGCAAATAAAACAACAACAACAACAACAAAAAACATTGCTATAGTTAAACTATGGTAACTACAAATTAATTATGCCTTTGCAAAACTAACCGTAGTTTAACCATGGTAGTTATGGTTATACAAATGGTAGTCAATATGCCAAAAAACACGGTTACTGCAATTTTACTATAATAAAACTATGGTTGATTTTCATAAGGGTTAGCAAGTGAGAGCAGAACGACATCTGTACTAACATATAAATGTCAAAAACCTATGTTTAATTTACACTTTGCAGTAAATGATGCATTTAAATTTCGTAAATTTCAAAGCAATAAGTAGCGCAAAATACAAATTGATGTAAATAGTGCAAACAAACAAGCAAAACATTTGTTAAAGCATATTGTGGTACACCTAAAATGGGACACTGTGACAACTCATAAATCAATCAATCAATCAATCATTAAAGCATAGAATTAACTGAAGTACACTCTTAAAATAACTCTGTTATAACAGCTAACTGTTACGATCACCTCGAGCTTTACCAGAGGGCACTCCACCCCGGACAGTTATGTGTGTTACCCCGTCATGTTTCTGCATTGTACTCTAAGTGAAGTGTGTTTCCCACAGTTTCAGTGTTTCCCCTGTTTAGTCTCTGCCCCCTTGTTAGCTCCAAAGCGTAAAGTGTTTCCCTGTGTTATTGCTGTATTCGTGTTTTCAGTGTATGTTTCCTATGTACCGATCTCTTCCTTGGTTTTGGATATCTCTTTTTGTCTTTGCCCATTGGATTTTGTTGTTTGCTGATCGCCCGAGCTTTGCTACCCATCTGCATTATTCTTGTTTTTGCCTTCACCACTCCTGTCTGCCGTTTTCCGACCATGCCTGTAGTACCACGTCCTTAAATAAAAGCTCACAAATGAAACCATACGTCCGCGTCTTTTTCGTTACAGAATACCCAGCAGCTTTTCTGATGGATTAAGGTCAGATATGGACACCACCAGGACATTATTTGTCCTCAAACAAGGTACACTTTCTCTAGAGACTCATATCCAATCGTTTCTGGCCATTGCTAATTATTCGGATTTACCGGACATCATTTTAATAGAGTTTTTTTGTGACGGCATCCACGAACCCCTTAGGTCTCAGCTGAGACGCTGGGGTCCACGTTCATCACGTGCACCTTTTTTGGATTGTGCTCTGTTGTGCATGGGCTCTTCATTTACTGTGGGGATTGTTGGGAAATGTGATTCCAGCGTCACGATTACAGCTAAAATGGTGGACGCACCGTAGTGCGATCTCAAAATGGCGGATATCACGGCGCTCCGTAACATCGCAGTTGCCTTCGAGGAGTCGAGTCAAGTTACAGACCATCTTTAAGAACCAAGTCCATCCACAGCAGATCCCCACAAGCCCAGTCAAGCCATGGTCAACCATCATAAATTGAGTCAATTCGTCACTGGTCTTCAGAAGCCAAGTCAATCCACGACCCATCAACACCAGTTCAGTAAAGGTTTTATAGCACCTTACTATTCAAGTCAAGTTGTTACAGATCTGCATATGCCAAGCTAATGCTAATCCTCACCTGTCAGGTCAAGTCAGCACCGATGGTCACGTCAACACTGCTCTGCCAAAGCTACGCCACGTCCCGTCAGATCTCTCAGAGCCGTGCAATGACACCTCAGATTAGACAGAGCAACATCATGTCACCTCCAATCTGCCAGAGTTAAAGAAAGTCTCCTTTGATTATCCAGAGCCACTGCACAAGATGGCCACCAACCCCGAGCCACTATATAAGATGGACGCCAGCCCCGAGCCACTGCACAAGATGGCTGCTACACCCGAGCCTTCTTCCAAGGCGGAACTCAAGCCCCAGTTTTCAGCCACCATAGATGCTGTGCCAGTGTGTGATGCACATGAAGACACCAGGGCACTCCCAGAGCATATGTGTCCAGTTTAGCGGAACCCCCACTAATGTCAGTGAGGGCAGCTGGTCTCCCCAGGGTCCCAGCGTAGGCTGTCACAGAGACTGTGCCTCTCTTCTCGTTGCGTCCAGTCATGACGGTCGCCATTTTGTGTGTGTTGGCCGCACACTGTGCTCCAGAGACCCCATCTACCCACAAACACGCGTCAGAAACTTAATTTCCCCAAGGGTGTGTTCCGAAGTCCACCCCAGAATCACTAGTGGTATCGGCTCAGGCTGTAGATCCTCTAGAGGTTCTGCCGGTGGCTGCACTGTCCCCAGAGGTGTAGGCTGATGTTGTAGAGTCCCCCAAGGTTTTACCAGTGGCTGCACAAACTCCAAAGATGTCGACTCCGGCCGTAGATTCTCTGGAGGTTCCGCTGGTGGCTGAAAACCACCAGGACATCAGTTTGCACCATTAAGCCCTCGCCTTGTCCTGCCACAGCTATGGAGGCCGCTTCTGAGCCCTTGTCACATCTCGTTACAGCCACGGAGGCCATTGAAATTTCAACTTGCCCTGCCATAGAACCGTCGTCCTATTCCGTCATGGCCATGGAAGCCGTTTCCGAGTCCTCGCCCTGCCCTGTCATGGCCACGGAGGCAATCATCGAATCCTCGTCCTGCCCTGTCATGGTTATGGAAGTTACTTCTGAGTCCTCGCCCTGCCCTGTCATGGCCACAGGGGCCACCATAGACCCCTTGTCCTAACCTGCCATGGCTATGAAAGCCGTCTTGGAGCCCTGGTCATTCCTAGTCATGGCCCACAGAGGCTGTTTGAACTCCCGTCCTGTCCTGTTTCAGCCATAAGGGCCGTCATTGACCTCTCGCCCGCTCTGTCATGGCTAAGGAGGCTGTATTGGAGTCCTTGTCATGCCTAATTATGGCCCTGGTGGGCCTCTTCCCCGCCTGCTCCACCCTGGAGGGATGCTCTAGTTGTGTTTTCAGTGTATTTCTCCTATGTACCGATCTCTTCCTTGGTTTTGGGTATCTCTCTTTGTCTTTGCCCATTGGATTTTGTTTTTTGCTGATTGCCCGACCTTTGCAACCCATCTGGATTATTCTTGTGTTTTGCCTTCATCACTCCTGTCTGCCATTTTCTGACCCTGCCTGTTGTACCACGTCCTTAAATAAAAGCTCACAAAAGAATCCACACGTCCGCGTCTCGTCCGTTACACTAACAGTGGCAACATCAGCAGCATACATTTAGCAAGTTAAATATAGGCCTAGAGCAGTGATCATTTTAGAATAATGTTTACCACTTTTTTTCCAAGCTGCAGTGGTTGCTGGGAAATTGCACAATATTTTACAAGGTGAAATTGTCTCTTCAGTTCACTTAACAGTATCTAAGTAAGGTCAAGAAAACAATTTTTGTTATAAACATTTTTAGACAAGTCTAAAACTATAAACTGTCTCACCGTGATGGTGTTTAGTGTTTGTGTGAATGACGCTGAGCACCTTCTATATTTTCATATTTAAAAGCTGCTTGTGAAGAGCTTTGGTTCATCATGTGACTTTCTCATCACTTCTTGCATTTGCATTTTTAAAAGTACAAAACAGATTTCAGTACTTTAATAGGCTGGTATATTACCATTATATCAATTTTTAAATTACGGTATTTAACGGACAACCGTAAAACCTAGAAAGTTGTTACCGTATTTTTTACGGTATAATTCTGGCAACCACTGGTGCTGTTTTTTTTTACAATAAACTTAATGGATTGTTTTTTACAGTGTTTACACTATCTCTTTTAATGCAGTGTTGGGTATGGGTCCAGATGCTATCTGTCTGTTACACATTTTTGTTTTATGTAATAATTTGAAATGTAAATGAAGCATGGTGTTAACATCTGATGATTGTTATAAGATATCTACTACAGCTCAACATTTATTATTTGGAAAGGGATTTGAATTTGGATTTTTGTAAAAAATGTTTATAAATGTTTTGTCTTGGGATTCATGTCAGTACTCTGTTATGATATATGCCACAGATCAAAAAGAAACAGCAAGATGTTGTCGGCTTCCTTGAGGCACTTAAAATCGATTACACACAGCTTGACATTGCTTCAAATGAGGAAAACCGGATGTGGATGAGGGAAAATGTCCCTGGAGAAAAGAAGCCCACCAATGGAATTCCTCTTCCTCCACAGATTTTCAACGAGGAGATGTATTGCGGGGTAAGAACCTGCTCTTCTTAACATTAATCTCAATGTGAGTCAACTGAAGGTGTTTTGTTTATCCAGGTTAAAATGCAAAATCCATTTGATAAAAGACAGAGCAGAAATATAACACAGAGCTGTGGCATGTAGTAAAAACATGAAGAGATTTATCATTTTAAAATCAGAAGAATCTTTACATAAATTAATTTCCCAAGCTGACCCATGTATTCATGCTATATTAAAACATTTTTAATTTAATTATTAAAATTTTGTTAAGCTAAATCTTTCAGGTCTATAGGGGGTGATTTATTCTAAAACAATAACAATCCAGTCATAATTTACATCCCTTCCACATTATTTTTGCTCAAAACCTGTATAGCCTATATATCTTTATATATATATATCTATATATCTATTTATTTCTGTTGAATACAACATGAGCCAAGCGGTGTGTTGTATTTCATGTCTTCTGAAACTATAAGGGAACTTAATTGTTTGCAAATACCACAGAAGTGGTGAATAATGGCTTAAAAACTTAGACCTGTTTCACTGCTTCATAAGATTTTTAATATAGTGCAAATAACTCCACATCAATTAAAAACGCAGCAGGAGCATTCTGTTTAATAGCTTCTTTTGAGTTTTACAGAAATTACATTAATGTGTGGCTACCTTAATTGTTATAAAATGCCAATAATGGTTTTGTAAATTGCAGGACTATGAAACGTTCTTTGAAGCCAAAGAGGACAACACAGTCTATGAATTCTTGGGTCTGACACCTCCACCAGGATCTAAGGTTGTATTTCTGTGTGTTTTCTTTTCATGTTTGACATGAATGTTATATATATATTTGGTACAATTTTAGGCCTTGGCTATCCTGTAGATGTTTAAATGACATTATCAAATGTTGGAATAATAGAGAAAACAGAAGTAGGGTAAAAATCCTGGGTTTTAAATCTTATATAATAATTCATATGCATTCTCATTGAAAGCCGAATCAAATAACTGCAATACCTCAAGCCTCTTAACTTGCTTGTGAGAGTGTAGAATTCTGTACATCTGTTTTCTTCCTCTCTTCTTTTTAGCCGTTTTGGTGAAACTTTTCCTTGCAAACAGCGATGAAATTGGTTCTCCACTGTTTTAATAAAAATCTCTCTTGGTGCAGGAGGCACAACAAGCTGAAAATGCTCAAAAGCTTCATAACGGATCTGCCACAGAGGAACATCTTGATGATGACACAACAGTAATTTTTTTTTAAAATCATATTTAACTGATATTCACTTTCAGTGCTTTTCCAGACACATCAACACTGCACTGTATGCCTCATCTACTTTTTTCCCCGAATCTCTGGGTTTTTGTTCACCTGTCTATTATAACCTAACTTAACACTTAGGCTATGTTTGGGTTAGTACATACAGAGTTTAACCTTAGGTTAATAAAAATGATAGTTCACACTGCATTAACCAATGTTAACAGATGATTTGATAACACTTAGAAATGAACACTGACTACGATTAATAAATATTTTAGTATTGTTGGCCGTTAGTGCATGTTATGTAGTTAACTAATATTAAAGTGAATTTTGTCATCATTTACTCACCTTCATGTTGTTCACAAAAGAAGATATTTTGAAGAATGATGGTAACCATTGACTGGAAGTCAGTGGCTACAAGCAGCTGTTTGGTTCTTCAAGATATTTTCTCATCCAGGTAAGGAACAACATGAGGATGAGTAAATGAGGATTTTTATATTTGGGTGAAATGTCTTTAACAAATTACATTTCCATTCCAAACATAGCCTCTTATAAACCTTTCCACACGTAGCATGCTATTCCTGTTAATCTACTGCAGGGCTTCTCAATCCTGGTCCTGGAGGTCCAGTGTCCTGCAAAGTTTTGCTCCAACCTTGATTAATCTCACCTTTACAAGTAATCCTGAACATCTAAATAAGCTGTATCAGGTGCGTTTGATTAGGGTTGGAGCTAAAATTTGCAGGACAGCGGACCTCCAGGACCAGGATTGAGAAGCCCTGATCTACTGCATATTAATCACATTTAAAAGAACAGTTCACCAAAAAAGGACATTTCTGTCATCGGTTACTGACCCTCGAACAGTTCCAAACCTCCATGGATTTCTTTGTTCTGCCGAACACAATGAAAGATATTTTAAAATTGACTTCCATAGTTTTTTTTTTTCCGTACTTTTTTCAAAAAATCTTCCTTTGTGTTCGGCAAAGAAATCCATACAGGTTTGGAAATGATGACAGATATGTAATTGTTGGGTGAACTATTCCTTTAAATTGGGCATGCTTTCTCACTCATTTAAAGTTAAGTAGTTTTTAGTTACTTCACTGTGTATTTGCACTCATGTGATTACTCATAGTTACAACTATGTTATAATAACCCTATTACTTTAATGTTTGTTTGAGGGAAACATTTTTCTTCCAGTGCCTTGAAAGAAGAATGGATTTTGATTGATGATGTCCATTTTACATGTAGCGTGGCAACATTCCCATTGTCCAATACAACAAACTCTCTTGTCTTTCTTCCTCACTGAATGTTCTTCAGTTCATTAACTCACACCTGTTTTCATCCTGAGGGTCCAGATCTAAAATGACCTACAGGAACCCATGGTGCCTTATAACAGTGCCTTAGCAGATCCTGTACTGTGTTTTAATTTCTCTTTTCCTGGGATGCACTGTTTGTTCCTCTAGAAAAAAGAAATCGTAGAGGCTGAGCAGAATGGAGACGCGCACACAGCAGAGCTGGAAGAAGATGATCCAGATAAGAAGGCAGAGACGGATGCTCAAGAGGAGAACGCCGACGAGGAGGAACCGGCAGAAGAAGACGAAGAGAGTGTAACTGACCATCAAAACTCCTGCTTAACTCTCATTCCTCCTCAAACATCACCTGTTTTCCCATAGCAGCTCATTCTTCTTCCATATAATCTCATCCTTTGCTTCATCTATTAACCTGCAGGTTTTTTTTTAATGCAGGTTCTCTCCCATGCATCTGAAATTAACATCTAACTGTCAGCATTCCCGTCTCCTCTCTTGTAGTTTGATTCTTGCTAGTGACACTGTGACTTGCTAGATTGTTTTATCGATTTTGTGTTTATTCAGTAAACGTCTGATGCAATTTGCTCGTTTTAATTTTTAACTTTCTTTTTGATAGAGAAAGGTAGCTGAGGAGGAAGAGCAGGTAAGAACTGCTGAAACAGTTCTGTGTGTTTTGATCACGGTGTAACAACATAACCATAGATAGAGAGATAGATATGTTCCGGATGTATTTGAATAAATAGTTTTGGATAGTGAATATTATAATTAAAACAAAACACGAAATCCTCAATTATATTGTTAAATAATTATACAACTATTATAAATGTTTAATTGTACTATTAAAAGTAATTGTAATAGTAATAAAACAATGATTAAAGAGTTAGTTCACCCAAAAATGAAAATAATCCTGTCTTTTACTCACCTTTAAAGCATCCTAGCATCTAATAAAGTGTTTTTGTGCAATAAATATCCATATTTCAAATTTAATAAGCACTTTTCTCTCACGTCTGCTGAATTGAAACCGTAAGATTCATGCAACAACGTTTGTTTACTTTTATATCAAAATCCTCCTACATTTTCCTTTACAAATTCTCGGTTTGTGCTTCTCATTGATGACTGGCGTTTTGTTTAGTTTATGCTCATCACTAATCACGCAACATAATGCGTCCTACGACATCCACCGGGACTGCATCCGGCTTCTGCAGACAGCAGACGTGAGAAAAAAGTGCTTAAGTTTGAAATATGGATATTTATTTTAGAAAAATGCATGGATTCGCTACAGGAGGACTTTATTCCCCCCCTGAAGCCATGTAAGGGGCGTTTTATTACGAATTAGCACACGTTATTTCACGACTTCTGAAGTGTGATGGCTATCACCCATTTAAACCCATTCAAAGGCTTGGAGGGGTCTGGACTATTTTTATTATAACTAGATGATGTCTGACAGAAGAAAGTCACGTACACCTAGGATGCTTGTAAATGAGTAAATGTAAGATGAGTAAAAATGTTAATTTTTGAGTGAACTATCTCTTTAAGACTAATTCGATAGGAATATTACTATTCTAACTGAGCCGTTTCTTTTCTTTTGTGACTCACAGGAGGAAGGGGACGAGGATCGGGTAAGACTGAAATCTTAATTTTCTCTTAAGAAGCAATTTTAACAACAATGGCCTTAGTCTTTATACTTTATGCTAGATTTATGTTAGTCTGTGACATTCGTAGTTGCTTCTGGTTCATTGGACTCCAGCATGCTTCCTTAGCCCAATCAAAATGCTCTTGCCCAAAACATTTGTGTATCACAAGGTGGAGGGACAGCTGTCTTTTTGATGTGTTTGGAGTTGTTCGGGATTCTCTTGGTCATGTAAATCCTGGAAATATCAGAGAATTATGGTTTACAAGCCTAGAAAAGACATGGAAATGAGTCAAACAAACAAATACATACATACAGTGCATATTTATTTTTTAAAATTTTCTAATATTTAATTGTTATTCCTTGTGCTGAGAGTCTGTATAGAACAGATCTTGCCCACAATTCCCACCTTTGTTTATAATATATATATATATATATATTTTTTAATCTTTTAAGAAAGATCCAGGAATCATGAACAAATGTCAAATATCATAGAAAAGTGTGAGAACTCTGTTTTTAATTGTTTTAATTTAAGTTTAATTTAATTGATTTTCTTATTTTATAAGTAGTAGTATTATTGAATTGATTTCTCATCGAGAAATAAGCTAAGAATAAGCTCATATTGGCATTCGTTGTTTCAGGCTGAGGACAACCATCTGGTGTCAGAGGTGATTCTTATTCTAGAATCAACAGATTGTAGATTTGGAGTGTGTTTTTAACTCTACTATTCTCTCCCATCCATTCTCATCTTTCTGACAACATTCTTCTTATTATAAGTGTTCATATTGCATCCATGTTTTTAATTTTTTAATTTTTTATGTTTCTTATGGAAGCCATTTCAGGCACTGAATAAAAAATGTAAAATTTATTGCGAATTTTTATGAGAAAATAAGTCAGAATTGTGAGTTTGTATCACGTAATAGTGAGAAAAAAAGATGATAGTATAACCTTTTTTACATTTTTTTTACTCCGTGGTGGAAACGGGCTTCCATAGTTCCTCACAATCAGTCACTTACTCAAAGCATTTCTCCTGGAAGCCGACTCGTTTGCATTGTGTTTTGCCTGTGCTTTATTTTCCTTATCCCTTTTCCTTACAGGTGTGTTGGTTGCTTAGTTGTTCCATAGATCCAACCAAAAATACAAGTTCAAGTATTGAATTTGGTAAAATGCATAGTCTTATAAAGGAACATAAACTAGCTAACTTTAGCAGACTAAATAAGTCCTGTGGAGTAAATGACATACCACACGCACCAGTCACAGAACCGGTCACCATTAACAAAGCTTATTGTCATCTAATCATCATCAGTAATTATGTAGTCTAATTGTAGTAATGCACTCTAATGGTTTATGTTGATATTAAATATCAGGCACCATTCTGATATTTAATCCCCACTTCTATATCTTTATAAAAATCCTGTACTATATTGATATTTTTATTGTATGGCTTTAATAAGCATAATATAGAACATGTATAGGATTTATTATACATTCACCTATAATAGCTGTACAATAGTATAATGAATATTTTTGGATGGTATACTGTAGCAATCAAGCAGTTGAGATTTGCTCTAAGTACATCCCGCTTAATGTATATGATGTTTTACTATAATATAAGTATTGACTGATACCAGATAGCACACCTTCTGTTTAATCCCAGTCTGATGTGTTTTGAACACAAAAGTACTGAATTCCATTCTATTGCTTTTGTCCAAATTCAGCAAGTTAAAAGCTCTTTTCTATCCCTTCTTCTCTCTCCCCATCTGGTTTTCTTTCCTAGGCAGAAGAGGATTTGGTGTCTGAGGTAACTTGGGTTTGATGAGCAGTGTCTCTGTTGTTGTTGTACTTGTGATTTGCATTTTTCACCCTCATTTGGCCACTGATTTTCCTCCTTCATTCTTCCTTCTAACCTCCTGTTTGACTTCTCTCCTCTAGCGGCCTCCCGCCAGCCTCTTTCTTATGTCTCCACCTGTTTCTTCAGTTGCATGTGTCTCTCATGTTGCTCTCTTCAGCTTTAGCTCTCACATTCCTCTCATCTCATTCAGTCTCTTCTCCCCTCTAGGAGGAAGAAGAACTCAGAGAGCTTGAGGTAGATGGATACATGTTTTCCTTTTCTTTAAGATTTTGTCTCTGTGTTTGTTTTCTAACTGCACAAGATATCCATTCACTGCTATAGCACCTATCAGTCCTTCAGTGTTTTGGACCAAATTTAATCTACATAAGCAATGCACTTAAGCCCATCAGCATATCATTTATACAACATAACATAAATGTAGCTCATTTAGTTTGGAAGTAGGGGCTTAAAATTCAATTATGCATAATTACATGCAACTAACCCTAAGAAATGCCCTGAAACTATAGTAAATACCTACTGATAATTAATATTCCTCATTACTTTAATATCTGTTTTCATGGTAACAAGGACATGGTAAAATAAACTACTGTATTATATACTGTGTATACTATAATATATAATATACTATAATTTCATAACTTAAGTGCTATTATACTAGCCACTGTATTATATATTAATTTCTTGTCGAAAGCAGGAAGGATGAGCATTTAAATGTTCTTAGAAATACTTATTCAGCAAGGATGCATACAATTGATCAAAAGTAATAGTAAATATATTTTTAATCAAACTCTATTTTAAATAAATGTTGTTCTTTTGAACTTTCTATTCATCACAGAATCAAACAATTCCACAAAAATATTCAGCAGATGTTTAATAACAAGAAATATTCCCGAAATAAATAAAAGAACCTAAACAGTTGAATATTTTAAATAGTTCCCTATGTGTCTACGAGTGACTGTGATGACATAGAGAGTTTACTTGAGAGGCCCAATCTGCTCTGACATTAGGAGAAAACTGCAATAAAATTTTGCATGCCTGAGCACTCCACGTGCATATGGTTATAAATAGGCGACAGGTGCAGCCATTTCGATTTTTCAACTTGAACTAAAAGAGCAGTTTCTCATCATAGATGCTGAAGCTAGTCTCCTGGATAACTCTATGACTTTGCTGCGATCTCGCCTCTCTCTCCTCACAGGGGTGAGAGTAGAACCCTCAGTCTCTACCTGTCCCAGTTTCTTTGTCACGAGCAGAGGACCACTGGCCAGAGCTCAGGGGATCTGAGGATTACAGTGAGAGTTTCTCCACCAGGTCCGCCAAATTGGACCTCTTAATCCTCCCACAGCAAATGTCCTGTGTGAATTCAGAGTGATTTTGCTAAATGATTTTATTTAAGTGACTTAATTTGGTACAGTGCCGGAGGATCAGATGCTGATTGCATATCGGGGGATAAGATATCATCCTCTAATGGTACATTCACACCAGACGGCACTTGAGCTAATAAATAAATCACGCTACTCGCGTGTTATTGGATGCTTGAACATTTTGACTTTATTCGCTTCATTCGCGTTTAAAATTCGCATCATGGGAGGGGCTTGGGCCAGGTGCTCCCAGTCTCTGTAGTGGTTAGACATGCGGTAAAATTTGTTTTGTGTATATCTAATAAGAAAACTTTGGTTTAATGAATCTAGTATTTATTTCCTTTTCATTCCTGTTTCTATTAAAGTACGAAGATGTGTAGTACAGCTCCTCCACATACAGCGACGATGATTTTGTCCTCCATAGTTTCGTAATTCTGCCTCCACTTGCTAGTAATCACTACTAGAGCAAGCTCCTGATTGGTTAACGTGGCGCAAATCCAAAGTTCAGTTGAGCGTTTCTCGCGAATCACGCGTCAAATGCACGATTTTCACGCTGCTTAAATCGCGTTAATCGCGCCACAAGATGTGTAATCGCATCTTTGCATTAACTTAACATGTAAATCACTCGTGCTTAACGCTTCATTCACGTCTGGTGTGAACGCAGCATGAGAATGAAGATTCAGTGGGGTTAAGGTCACCACCAAATCGGACTCTGTAGCTGTAAGCATTGGGCTGGAGTGAAAACGCCAAGCCCTTGCAACTGGATGATTGGAAAAAAGGCACGAGGATGACTGAATGATTGATTTCTCGGTGCAGGACACGGTTGTGAGCAGGGTCCTGCATTGAGAAAGCAATCATCCAATCATCTTATTTCCAGTGCAGCTGACAAAGTCATGGATAGACCCTTTTTCAACCAGAAGCCACTCATCTGCCTCATCCTTTTAACTACTCTCGACGGAGGGGTGGATATGTGGAGGGTTGACATTCCCCAGGAAGAGAAAGCAGTTGTGGTTGCTTGGTCCTCATCTCCCTTCCAATGCCTGTAAGCTGACAGTAGTAGCCCTTACCACCAAAGCTTACAGTGCTGTGGGCCACTTCTGCCCTGCATGTGCTGCCCTGCTTTGACAGCTCAACTGCCTAGAGCTATTCCTACGGCTTTTTATGATCAAGTGGTGAACCTGCAAGCACTGCCCTTGGAGGAGGCAGATACAGCCTCAGAGCTTCAGAAATACAGCAAAAAAAGGTAGGCTGTCTCCAAGCTCCATGCTATCGCCTTGGCATACCAATCCTGAGGTGAACCGTACCCCCTGGGGTTGAGGGTTCATTCCACACAAAGTGTTGCATCCTCCTGCTCTCTCTGGCAGACATGTGTAGAGCTGTGGGCTAGGTGACACCTTCACAAAATTCTACAGTCTCTGCATTGAGCTGGTTTCTTCCCTTTTGTTGGGTATTAGCCAAGTCGCAGTAATAGATAAGAGCTGGCTGGTCCATTTCCATTCACCCTGGGATGCTAGCACCCTTACTCCTTTCCTCCAGTAGAGTTCCCCAAATTGCAAACCCTGGTTGTGTTCCCCTGGCAGTCAGAATCAGTGGAATAGTCTGATACCAGGCCCAGTGTAAGCTTGCCCGCGTCCTGTCAGCCCCTGTACTGGGCTGGGTCTCCATATGGCTTGATGCCCTTCAGGCAATCCCATATGGTATGGTTTCCCTCTTCCCGTTGACTGACCATTCTGTCAGGCTCTGCTGCCAGTTGTCCCTCCCTACTTTAAGGTAGAAACTACCTCAGAGCCATTCCACATGCATTACTGCCCCAGGTCTAGGGTCTCCATATTAGCCTTCATAGTGCACTTCTCTATAAGGCTCGCTTCCCCATCATTATTGTCATGCTGTAAACAACAAACAGGAAAGGCGTGAAGTAACTTTCACAAACAGCATGGCTATCTCCAGCAGCAATGTACTCACCTTTTGGTTCCTGGTCAGCAAATTGTAAAGGTTATGACCTGCTTGTTAACATTTGCAGCGCCACAGGGTTGTGACAGGGTTCTGGTTGTGGTGCTTTCCCAATGTCATCACAACATAACTTATAGTGACCGACAGATAGGTAAAGTCTTGGTAACATACGTAAGACTTGTTTTCTAGAGGAGGGAATGTAAATGTTAAGCCCTCATGCCACAACTAAGACCCATTTGTGCCCAGATTTTTTTCAGAGTTGTAAGGCATATCATTTTATCAGTTGAGTCCCTCTGAATCATGTTAT
>JAUCNO010000191.1:13565741-13580516 GCA_032353835.1 Enteromius viviparus
AGCGGGAAGCAGATGATGTCATGCGATAGGAAGCACTTGGAAACGATTTTTTAAAAATCAAAACCTTTGTCTAAGTTTTCTACTAGCATATAAGTGGAAAAAGTTGCATTAGTACCTTTGAGATTTTTTATTGTGAGTTGAAAATGACAGTGATAAACTTTAGCAACAATTGTTGCCAGTGGGGCAAAACGGGTTAATGGAAACCTGTAAATCCTCAAGCCAAATTTCATTGGCATTTTCTCTTAAAGTCAGAGCAGATTGGGGCTTTCAAGTAAACTAAGTAAACTGCAATCACGACAGTTACGTACGTAACCGAGATGTTTCCGACTTTCATATTTCTCAATGCACTACATTGTGTAAAGAATTGCAATCAAATTACTGCCAGAGCTAATATTTGCACCACTTGATGTAGAAAAACACCTAGGCCTATATTCCATTTCCATAATACAGCCCAAAATGTAAAACAATCACTTTAATTATTTTACAAGTACAACATTAGAAGGTCATAAACATTTTACCCTTCTGTTTCATTGAAATATTTACAGATATACATAATGTGCATATACACTATTACAAATTATTAGTAAGTTTCTTATAAATAATAATAATAAAGAAAGTATACTATGTACAAAGACAAATAATCCTGACTGAATACCTTTGAATGATATAGCAGTTATGTTGCACAAATATGCACATAATCAGTAAATACTGCGGACCACATTTACTCACATGAACCACATGAGCACTATTTTTTATTATTATTTATTAACTTTTTATTGCACATTCAGTTGCAGTGCACATTGCAGACCATCTCCATGATCATCACCTGCTCTCTTACACTCATGCTGCTTAGCTCTCTAGCTCTCTCTCAGTTCTCTGAATTCTCTCTTTCTTTTGACCCGCTCAGACATTCCAGCCATTACTTATATTACAGGAGCAGACATTGTGAAAACTCTATCCAGTGGCTGTCACTTTTCAGATCTTTCTTTACTGTGGAAAAACACACATATATCCACTCAAACTCTTTTCTACTGCCTGTTCTTTTGTAGCTTTAGATCAGAGAACTTCAATCTGGGTGTAGCACAACCTCCTGTTTCTGTCACTCAAGTACATTGATGCACTATCTTCTGTTTTAATACTGTATTCCTTCATCGCAGGAGGAAGAGGAACACGCATCAGAGGTACTCTAGCATATCTTAGCTCATTTCGGCATGTTGTGGTCGGTGGAGTTCGGTGCATGCCAAATCCAAATGAATCCAATCTTTCAGATTGACTAGGTCAGTGGTTTTCAATCAGAGGGCCTCGGTACACTTACAATGGGCCTATAATATGGCTTAAAATATTTTAACATTCCAGAAAATGAGGTTTAAAATAAGATAAAATTTAAAGACGGTTAGGTTACTTGACTAGTTACACAAGTAAGTATGGTCACACAATTGGAAATGGATTTTTTTAAAGATAGCTATGATGTATGGTGAAAGAGCACTTCGCAGCACTTTGACCTCGACGCAGTAATATCATCACTCCTTAGTTGTGGAAGTGAGAGGGAAGTACTCTTCCGTCTAACCATCTTTAAATAGGGAAATGCTTCTAAATTCATCCCTGTTTGGATTTTAGGGAATGAATAGAGCTAAGCTAAATGCTAACATAGTTGCACTGCGAACTAGAGCTATTAAGCGAGAGATATGTATCAGCTTGTCGAGTTTATACTAAAAATATCCGTTTATAAGGTAACATGTTTTCCCTGTGCAGTAAGTAAATTTTTTTTACTTATTTGTTATTTGTTCATGGTTCCAAGACTTTTATTTAATGTTATTTTGGTTTTTAAATCTTATATACTGTACACTGGATAAAACAAATTGTGTTGTAAAATTTTCATGCAGACATGGCTTGAAACCCTAAAATAAATCATTTATTATAATATAAAATTTAATAACCTTATAATATTGTATTTGGGTCAGGGAGGTTGAGAACCACTGGACTTTCATCTGAATCAGTTTTGCTTTTATATATGTGTCACTAAATTGCCTGATTAAAAAAAAGTAGTTTATTTAAACAGTGTTTAAAGTTGCTAAAAAAAAGTACACTAAAAACCCTTGACTGTTGAAAAAAAGTTGACTGAACTAAATTGCTTGAGTAAACTCGTTGCCTCAATTTAATTGAGTAATGTAGTCACCCAAAACTTGTATATTTAAGTTTAAGCCAACTAAGCACTTATTTAATATAACTGAAACTGCTTAACAATGTACTTATTTTAGACTGCAAGCATTGTGCAGACTAAACTGAAATAAAACAATGACCAGGATATTTAATCTCTGACTTTTTCTTGACAAAATGTCACAACATTGATGAAACAGTAAACACTATACTGTAATGGAAGTGGATTATAGTCACACTTTAAAGGTCATAAACATTTTTTTTTGTACAACTTTATGCACATATACCCTTTAGTAAAACTTGTACAGAAAAAAAACTTAATGTTTACAGTCAAAACTATATTTGTGCAAATTACCTATTTTTTTTAAAGGATCAATCATGTTTTTGAGCTGACGACACTTAAAAATCTTAAGTTTATGTATTTTGATGGTAAATAAGTTAAATTATCTCAAGTTTTAAAGCATTGGGACCAAAATGCTAATTTTTAAGTAATGTTTAGTTAACATCACTTAATTGTTTAAGTAGAAACAACATTAGGGTTTACAGTAATTTTCAGTTTTACAAACAAAATGTCCCTCTTATCTGACACGAGTCACTGGTGTATGTCACTTTTTCCCTCTCAGATTTCTTTTTCTACCTTCATATAGATCAGGGGTGTCAAACTCAATTCCTGGAGGACCGGAGCCCTGCCTGAGTTTAAATGCACCCCTAATTAAACACACCAGGGGCCTGTTCCATAAAACAAGTTTACCAAATAAGACAGGTTTATTCCAGGTTTTCAGGTTATTTCCAGGTTTGAAATAAGTCAGGCTATCTGCTAAAAGCCAGGCTTATTTGGTAAACTTGTTTTATGGAACAGGCCCCAAATCCAACTCATCAAGTCTTTCAAAACTGCATATGTTGTGTGTTGGAGCAGGGTTGGAGCTAAACTTTGCATAGCTCTGGCACTCCAGGAACTGAGTTTGACACCCCTGAGATAGATCTTTCTCCTAAATTGCATAGAGAGAAAAAACACAATTTAACTTACTTTTAACCTTTAAAGGGACACATGTTAGCCAATCAGAAAACCTGTCAGTCATTTTGCATGCACATGTAGGAGGGTGGGATATATATAGTGATTTAATCAACACTGGCAGAAAGCCACACAACGACTAACGCCACTTACAGCAGCTTTATCTTGATCAAACAAATACCACAAAAATAAGATACTTTTGAAATATTTTTATTGAACACATGAAAATGTTTGCCATGGCAATGTCTGGGTCATCTGTTCAATAAAGACATAAAAAAGTGTTTATTCCAAGTGTTTAATCAGAGCTGGTTTATTATTGAACGGACAACCTAACAAGTATTTGAACCTTGTTTTGTCATTTATTTGGTACTATGTAGTAACTTTTTTAGAAAAAAGTATATTTCTAATAAATGTGCACTAAGTATTTTATTTGTTTGTTTTGCTGGCCGATATGACAGTTTTCTTGGTTCTTGGCAACATCATGCATATATTTTCTGTTACCAGTGTCATCATAGAAATATGCTATCATCACAAACGCTGTTGATGTTTAGGGCTCCAGTTTTATTATTTGTTTGCTCTTCCTGTCTTTTTTTTTGGGATATACGCATGACTGTTTTGTTTGGAGGCCCAGGATGCAGAAAATGCCTTGTTTAATGTGCATCAAAGAGTTTGTTGAATCAATGTAAACCAGTGTAATCTTTCAGATGTTGATCAAGACCATCAGCATGCAATACACATTGGTTTGAAAATGTTGAATTGAGACAAGCAGGACATGGACTCTTTCAGGATGGCATGGTTGACATTCAGAAGCAAAGGCACAGCAGTGAATGGTGTTTTGATGTGGATAAAAAAAAAATGCTCTGATGTGTTTCTCAAGTCTAGCATTGTGTCTGAGCGTATGTTCAGTGAATGAAAGAGAGTCTGATGTTTAATAATGTAAGCTCAAAAGTATTTTTTTGTTGTTGTATATTTTACTCTCTGGAATGCATTGCTTCTAAGTTTATTACAACATGCAATTAACTGTGTGATTGTTGTCGTTCACAGGAAGATTAGTGCTCTGAAGCTGAGGATTTTGGACCTGGATTTTCCCAAATAGGTAACACACATTTTTTTCTCTCTTCTCTGCCACTTGGTGGCGGTGTAGGATACTGGAAGTCACTGGAGCTAGCTTGATTGATAGTAAGTGTATGAATTAATGTAATTCAGCGTTCAGAAATTTGGTCATAACAGTATTCCATCAATATGAGTAACGTACTGTTTACACAGAAAGAAAGCCAAAAATGACTGAGGAAATAGTGGAGAGGTTGAAAATTTGTTATAAAAAACAAAAACAAAACACTTGACTAACATTACAAGTGGGCGTGAGAAAACTGATGAACTGAGAACGTATTATATATTAATTATATATTAGTGCTGTCAAATCAATAATTGCAATTAACTGCATTCAAAGTTCTCTGACTACTGCACTGTGTGCTTACCGTGTATATTTATTATTTATATATAAATACAAACACATGTATATTTTTAAGAAAAATATTAATATTTTAAATATATTTATATATGTGAGTACTTTTATAAATACAGAATAAATATACAAAGTACACATCCATATACCTTGTAAACAAAAACCTTTATTTTGGATGCGATTAATCGCAATTAATCGTTTGCCAGCACTAATATATATATATATATATATATATTTATAACTTTGATTAACTTTTTTGATCCACTTCAAATGTTGGCTTCTGTATATATATATATATATATATATATATATATATATATATAGTTTTAGTGACCACAAGGTGGCAGCAATTATAGAGTATTTATAGTATTATTGTTATTTATTTATATTACTGTAAATATGTATAAATTCACAGTAATGCCTTGACAATGAATTCCTAGTAGGCAAGCGAGCTGAACCATAAATAAATGCAAAGACATGCTGGTTCTGAATATTAATTATGCAGAATTAATTGAACATGTACTTTTACTGTTTTGATTAATTGTCTTTGTGACGTATCAATGAAATCAATAGCATGCAATATCATCACGATTAGAACATTTAAAAAATCTTGTAACCAGCAATTTGAAAAGTACAATGAGAACGTCTCATTACACTGTGATCGAATTCCTGTTGACCAGGTTTAAAAGCTCTCACTTGTGAAATATTTTATTTGATTCATATTTCTGTCTGGCGCAGGGTTTTATGGGTCAGTGAATAAATGCATGGATCAGCATTTGAATGTCAAGCATGATTTGTTGGTCCATTGGTGCATTGAAGGTTCTGGGTTCTGCTATAAAATAACTTTTGGTAATAACCAAAGGTTTACCCCAGTGAATGTCAACGGTGGGGGCACATTTGTGAGGATTTTGTTTTGTGATTTCATAAGTACAGATAGATTCATCTGAGAGCTGCCAGAGAATATTGCGGCGGTCATTTTCAGACACTAATAACAAGTGGAACATTAAACATTACACACACTAAGGAAATGAAAATCTCTACAACTGCAGATGATTTTTACGTGTTAGCTTTTTACACCCTGCCTCAAGCTATTTCATAAAGTGCTGAGGACAAAATTGGCAATGGTGGCGAGTCACGCTGTAAATGATTTCAGCTCTCCAAAACAGATGCATTCAAGGCTTCTATTGTAAGAATATTACTGGAAACACATTTTAACACATTATTTTTGCTTTACATTTCAGCTTGAAGTGACACCCCACTTGCCCTGGAGCCATCAAAAATCGCCCACAAATACCTTCACCTGGCCGAGCCAAACGAGAATATGCACTGAGGACCCCAGCCCCCTTGATTACTGTGCCTTTTGAGGTTGCAAAATGCCTTTTTACGCTAGAGTTGCTTCATCTTAAGTGGCGAGTTTCAAGTGAATTTAAAGGGATGTTTTTTTTCTTACTGTACATATAGAAAATAGCTTATTCTACTACTTTTAAACTAATATTTTGTGTCTATGTTCTATAGGATCCCAAATAGTGCCAAACCACTCAAATGTGCCAAACTAATACTCGCATATACCTCTCTGTGTGTCATATGTTGTGAAATACACTACCGGTCATGTTTTGGACACACTTTGCCACAATGCTAAATGCTAAATGCTAAACATAGACTGAACTCATAGGAAGTTGTCCGTTTTAAACTTTCAGATGGTTGGAGAAACATCCTCCATGTTGTGTTGTTGAAAGACTGTGTGTTTGATCAGATTTGTCAAGCACCTAGCTAAGCTAAGCTAGTTAGCATCAAGTTAGCATAGATGCTTACTTGAGCTTGATAGCCCCTTCTTATCGAAAACTACAAACATAACAAGGTAACAGAAAAAAAAAGTTTACTGAGTTTTTACACACAGTCTGTTTTGCTAATGCCCTGAAACTGCACAAAATTAACATAACTCTGTATAAAAAGCAATAATATTAAAAAATATATATTTTGTCTTATACAGATCATGGTAAAATTGATTAAATGAAATGTTTGATTGTCTTATAGAATGATTGGTAATTGCCTAAACAGTTTTAGCTAATTTGCATATGAAACAGGATCATTTTTTTGTTCATTTTAAAACAATAAATTAGTGCTGTTGAGTGATTAATCACGATTAATCGGAAATGTGTGTACTGTGTATATGTATTGTTTATATAAAGACACACATACAGCTATAATATTTACATGTATATATTTATATGAATTAAATAATATATTTTCTTAAATATATACATGCATGTGTGTGTATTTATCTATATATATAATAAAAATACACAGTACACAGCATATACTTTTACATAAACAAACTTTTGTTTTGGATGCAATTAATCACAATTAATCGTTTGACAGCACTACTTAAAATACAATCATTTACATTTTTGTTTTTATATATATATATATATATATATATATATATTTTATATCCTTCTAGACAAAAACACACATTATTCTACAACATAATAGTTTTCATTTGTTTGATATTTTTGTTATTATCCTAAAATATGAAAAATAGTAATAAAAAAAGTAGATGTGTCCAAAACTTTACTGTACTGTACTTCTAATGCATAATGCATAAATACTTCAATTAGACTGCACAATATAGCCCCAGGATGTAGTTAAAAGATAAAATTAGACAGAAACACTGTGAAAGGACATCAGTCACAATTCCCTTTTTGAGTCTATTGTGTCTGATTTCAGTCTGAAAATGTGACGTCAGTACCTGCTGGAAGCCATTCTCTGCACTCGGTTGGCCGTTCTAATGCACTTTGTACGCAGACAAAAATGAATGGTTGGAAATACCCTGATTTAGCAATAAAGAGTGAGTTTTACAGGCGCTGTCTGCTTCATTATGTTCTATTCTTGACACATTGTGCGTATTTAAAGAGCAGAAATGTTCTACCAGGGTGGTGCCAATTCAACAAACAGGATGTGTCCTTAAAAAGATTCCCTAGAGATGGTGAATAGAAGACAAGGAGCGGGCCTCATGTGTGACTTAACAATAGGAGAAAATTTCAGACATTATTTAAGACCATCACCAAAATAATCACCGGAGCCCGTGAGTCACTGGTGGATATTTGCAGTGGTCAGTTCAAGGCTAAAACCACTGTTTTGCTTTAAGTAATATTTAACTGACTGGTTTTGGCCACATCCCACAACGGCCGATTATATTGACTGTGGGAACATGATTTCTGTTCAGCTTCTCTGGAATGCTGTATATCCCATCCTGGAATACTCGAGGTAAGAGTACAGCAGCAGGATTTGCAATGCAGACGCTTTCGTGATGTGTGTTGGTGATGTACAATAATCGTTTTAGTATGTGAGATAAATGTTGGGGCAAGTTTAAATGGTGACTCAACATTTTAAGGTCAAACTGTATTTGGTTCATATGTTATCATGAATTAGCTTATATTGTTACTGTATTAGCAGAAGATTCAGGTACTTTACCTAAACTCAAAAACAACAAATTCTTAGCAAAAATCAACTGAAGTCTTTTCTTATTAATGACACTATTTTCATGACCACCGTGCATGTTCTTAACAGATTGGTCAACATAGTTTTATTAATATCCATATTTAGGTTACACACTTATATTAATGCTGAACAGAAAGTTAAAAACTTTCTAATTTTAGTTTATTAAATTATATTTATTTATTTTTTTTGCCTGAGGTCCAGCAGCATGACAAATAAGTACAAATAAATTTTTAAGTCCAAATATTTTAGCACAAAGAAAAATGACATTCACAACATGGCAATAATTTGGAATCTTGAAACCTCTCAGAATTTCACGTCAACTACCATTGTTTCATACTGGCTTCGTGTGAATCAGTGCGTAATGTGTAACAAAGACGAATCTTAAAGTTTCCTGTTAGCACTTTTCTTTTAACACATGGATGTAATTCTATAAGACATAATAACAGTAGTTATTTAAATAGTATTAGAAACATACCCATCTTTATGTGTGACTGCATCATTCTCATGTGATAATGTTGTAAACAGAGCTTCTACGATGTTCTATAATGTAGCAACTGCAAATATTTTCTGTACTGTGTCCTTGCTGTGCAGAACAATGTCCTGACTGTTTCTCTGACAATATGCATGGCCACATCCTCCAGCTGTGTGTAATCCAAGGTGAGTGTGTCATCTGCTAAGTAAGGGCTTGTGTGTTTATCTAACTACATGACTTTGCTTCCAAGAAAAAATTGCTTTAGGATTATAGTGGAACGTACCTTAATACAGAATATCACTTGCCTTACATGAAGACTGGAGCAATGGCTGCTGACAATTCAGCTTTTTTAAATCACATGAATAAATCACATTTTAATTTTAGAAGTTTCTTACATTTTTTATTACTTGTATTCCCCTTTCGAGAACGGTTCTTTAACTTAATACAGAACACACCTAGAGCATAAAAAATAACATATCACAGAAATCCAAAAAGTGTTTATCAAATAAGATGCCTCTTCTTCATTTTTTTCAAACAAAAAGAATGTGTGTCAAGTCAGAAACTGAGCAGCAAGTATGTAAAACATCACAGATTCCATTGTCTTCGGTTTATTCAGTCGTGTCTCTCCTCTTCACAGCTGTAGCCTCTTTTATCCGTATAGAACCCAAGAACGCTACTGTGTTACGAGGCAGTGAGGTCCACTTTAACTGCAGCACTGATGAATCCTGGGATGTCATGACGTGGCTGTTGGTTGGAAGGACAATCCTCACTATTTCGGTGGAACATGGTGTTCTGGGCAGAGATGAAAGTGTGTCCACAGTCAATCACTCCTTTTCCTCGCTGTCAGTGTGGGAGTTAGTTCTGATGAACGTTTCCTTCAGCCCCACTGTACAGGAAGTCACATGTGAACTGCTGCCAACAAAACCCGGCAGATCGTCATCAGCCCTGTTTGTACAAGGTATGTAAGCGCACCTACTTAAATATTTGCCTATCAATTATTAGTGTCATTCCAAGGGAAACTATTTGAATTTTGAATTAATATTTTAGATTAATTATTACTTAATCTGAAGGTCCTTTTTTATTTTATTAACTGAAACTGGGCGGTTGATTTTTAGCTCCCAGCATGCTGTGCATAAGGGCGGATTAGGAGAATGTTGTAGTTGTTTTTTATATGATTTGAGCAACTGAAAAATTATGGATGGGTTGTGGGTGACTTCATGGTTGTGCCACTTAATGACTTATAATAGCTATACTAGTGTGATGTCAAAAAGTTGCAATAATAATATTAAAGAGTTCATAATTTCATCTGTTTTTATAAGTAGTTGGTTGTGTAATGTATCGGCAAATGTTGGGTAGATAATCTTGCTCATATATTGCTTGTATGCTGATATAAAGGCCAGTGCCTTCTGCATGCAGAGGAGCTGTCGGTTTTTATAAGACTTGGCTGATTTAGGGGGAAGCATCGACTAAGGTGTTTTTCATGCAGGGGAATTCATTTGCTGCTGGCCGGAGTAAAGACTGCTGCTCTGGCAGTTTTGACAGAGCATATGACATTGTCGATGCCAGAGCAAGGGCTCTTGGGATGAGAATCGATTGGCAGCCATTAAAAATACCTACTGCTTAGCCACTCTACCGGGCGGTAAACAGAGACAGAAAGCACAGCTCGACTCTAATCTTGGATTCAGTGGCCATCAGCGTCCATCTGGTCCACTCATTTCTCACTCTAGCCTGTCACTATTATGGGAACCAAAAATGACAGTCATTGTTTTTTACTGCTATTTGAACAGACTCTTATTCTCAGTTCTTAAGTTCTTTAATAAAATTATCCAATATTTTAAGTGTGCACACAATTTGTACACACAAAAATTACATAATATTTCTATTTCCATAATATTTTTTAATTTTTTGTAGCAAAGTTGATGATATGGTAAGGAGACAGGAAATAAACAGACTTTTAAATATCAAAAAACAAAAATGGAAGCAGCAGCTTCCTCGGACACAGACCACACAGGTGAGCGTGATTTCACCAAATTACAAGGTTTAGGTTTATGATCAGGATTAGGCGCTTGTAAAGCAGCTATAATTTCCCAGTGATTTTAGCAATACATTTTGAGTAGGGGTAGGTTCATTGGTAGAGATTGGGATCAGTGATGCGCGGGTCAATGTGTAAACAACCCGGCCGACGTTGTCAACTAACCCGCCCACAACTTGGAATGCAAAAAAAGAGAGAAAATATTGTACCCGACCCGCATCCTGACCTTCATTTTTTTTCAAATGGTGCGCTCGCTGACGTGCTGCGCTCTGAACTCGTTGTGCGCGTGGCGAGAGCAGGCAATTCTTGAGGCGACCCATCGTTTTCCATTTCAGCTGACTAGATGCATATTACTGATGAATGCCATATGTTTCGACCCTGCTTAAAGAAACTGTTCTTTTTCTGAATGCTGATATAGCGTTAATAAATGTAATAAAGGCTTGATGTATTCATTTATTTAGTTTCATTTTCTTAGTTAAGATGTGTTTATCCAGTCTAATCGAAGTGTGCAACGAATTCCCAACAAAAATCCCACCTCTTCTCAGAAAATACATAAAACTGACATTACTAAGCTATATGCATTTAAAAGTAACTTATTAATATGATACAAAGGCATTGCTCAGTTCAGCGTGTTGGGAAATCAGGAATTTTGTCCCGCGTCAACATTTATTTAACTGTTAATAACGCTCAACATTCAAGGTAGCCTACACACGACAAAGCAAGCACTTTGGTCATTATCTTTCATTATTTCGGCAAATGTCTCCCACACTTTGCTCTTGCTATTTGTGTATTCGCGGAGCTTCCACTCCCCAGTCTTTATCTTTTCTCTTGCCTCCTCCATCTCTACATGCAGACTAAGTTTGTGCGTCATCTTCGCACCAATAATTTAACCAATAAAGTGTAGGCCTGTGTATTTCATAGATAACTTTGTCTAGTACTATATAAATTACTATTACCATTTCAAACGCCCCGACCAACCGTGACCCGAATATCATTAAAAATATTTTTTGGATGATTCGTAACCGTGGGTGACTTCAGATGACCGCGGGCACCCACTCATTTTGGGTCAACCCGCGAATCACTGATTGGGATAAGTCTAAATTTGTAGACAGTATTGTTGATCCAGGATAAACAAAATGTTGATCCACATCAAGTCTTACTTGGCAAAATCGTGGCGACCATCTCACACACATAAAACATAAGTTGTCCCAGGCCTGGTTGCCTCTTGCCCTCCACTGTTATCATGCCTCGTTGCATCCTTTTGTTACTCTTCCATGGCACTCAAGACTGACGTGGTGCTCATTATCACTCATGCCACTGGTCCCCCCCTGTTTCCATGGCTCTTGGCCTCAACCTGCTTGCCACATATCCCTACAGCCAGGGAGAGGCCCAACATGAAGATCCTAGCACCTTGGAGGTAAGGACTTAGCAGGTGAGAGAAGGGAGATAGAAGAGGAGAGATTGGGTCTCAGACACACTGACATTTGGTCCTCCATCAGCTAAGAGGCCTTCATTCACTTGGTGGATGGCTTCACTCCTCCACCTGGACAGCAACCTCCTATCACATTATAATCTTTCTTGTCTGCAAAGTTCTCAGAACTCTGGCCATTTTGGAATACGTAGAATATCAAAATTAAGTGTGGGTGCCTAAATTCTATCTAACACTGCTTGGGGTGGCAGACACACTCTCTAAGTTTAAATTTAGATTAAAGACACATCTGTTTAACCTGGCTTACAAATAACACACTAATACATTTCTAATAAACATATCTGTTAAAGGTTTGTTAGGCTGCATTTATTAAGTTAACTGGAACCGGGAACACTTCCCATAACACCCAATGTATTTGTTACATCTTAATAAGAATGGCATCTATGCTAATATAAGCCACCAGTTCCAGTCCACATCCTGATCAGATGGTGGATCAGCACCTAGAGACGAACTTGACACCTCTGAACACCTCTGACCCATTGCAGATAGCAGCAAGTCGTTCCTGCACCAGAGATCTTTGACTGCATGTTCATGTCTATGGTTCGTTTCCAATTAGCAGTACAGGTCAGTACAGTACCGTACGCTATGTTTCATTATAGACCCTGAAAAAATATTAACACCCTGATCCACCTTTCCACGACCAAAAGTATTATTACTTGATAGGCATGGTGTATGCCAAAAAAAGTAGTGATTAATGATAGAGCACCAAAAAGCACAATTGTTTAGTTAAAAGTTTAGGTCCTAAGTATAAGAGGCTTATATATAACTCTTTATGTGAAACACCCCCAGGCATGATATATTATGCAAGCAAGTACACCATAGCTGCGTTTCTACTGTCAGGCCAAAAGCAGGCATGCTAGTGCGTTCCAGGGCTATTCAGCGCAGGGTGTACAACATGCCCTTAAGTTGGAAACAGGCCATGAACAAGACCAGGTTTTCTTTGTGAAACTGGGCTAGGCACTGATAAAATGCCATATCAGAGTGCTAGTCTAGTCTAGTGGACATTTAGCGGTCAAAGGAAAAAATGCTCAGGACCTGTGTGACACAGAGACAGATTTATCTCTTGGTTTTTTGATATTATTATACTTTTGTCTCCTTTGTTTTCCGGAAGATGCAGCCACCCAAAATTGGTTGGCATTACATGACAGTTGACTTTCCATACCCATGCATTTCAATACACATCAGATGTGAATCCCCACCCAAAACCAAGAATCCACATGCTGCTGGACATGAACACCATGAGGACTCTTTGGCTTTCTCTGCAGCAATCTTGGACACTGACATAGTAAGGCAAATAAACTTAGCTTAACGTGTTAACTAGAGACACACAGCAAATCAAAAAAGCTTAGTAATGAGCAGGGAATCCACAACAAAGCCTTGACAGAAGATTTAAGAACTGAGAGTAGCAAAGCCTAGGTCCTGAAGGAACGTCTTCACTGGGAAAAGAACAATAATGCCATTTTGGGGATCACCACTGTATATCCTGGGAGGGGGTGGGCTCCTTCTGGCATACCTTGCCTCACTAAATGTCCCATTTTTCTCAATACTTCATAGAGAAAAAATCTGCATCTCCAAATCAATCCGTTTTGAAGAACCAACCTGATTTACTCCTCGTTAATTCAGCTATTCTACATGTGACTGCAACTAAACCACAGCTCAGCTAAAAACCAAATAAGTGACCTGACACTCTCTATATATTATGGAGTAAGCCTATTCGTCACTAAGATCACAAATTTGATTTGGTATATGTCCCTATTAACAGTCTTGCATGTTTAATAGAGCTGTTCCCTGTGGATGTGGGGCAAGTCTGTGACTAACAGAGCTTTGGAATTAATTGGGCGTCTTGGCGTTTTCAGTTAGCAGTCAGCATCTCTTGCAGTGATTTGTGGCACACTGGGTCAGACGTACAGTTGGAGGGCGCCCACAAATCTTCAGGGAACCACAAATCCTCCTCTCATTACAAAAGACTCCTATTCATTTGCATGTGCAGGACTAAACGTGATAGCTGTTTCTCTTCAAGACAAACAGACTGGCCCATGTGTGAGTGGGCATGAGATTCACAATCGTTATTGTGTCTGCCTTCTATTACTGTACAGGCTTTTTTATTGATGGAGAAGAATTAAAAAAGGTCAAAAAAGTACCACAATGTTTTGAACATTCTACTTTTCTTTTTTTCTGGACTTTCATTTTTTAGGTTGACCATGACTTGCTTAGTTGCGTGCAGTCTGTCTCTCTGTAAACTGCCCTGTCTTGTCACAGTTGACATAATCCACATTTTGTTTCATTTAATTTGATTTTATGCTTTTATTATAGGCACATTGATCTGCCATCCGCGGGTCTTTCATGCTGAGAACGGCTTATGAGTTTGCATAATGATGCATTTAAAAGCTAATAGCCAAACTTTACAAAAGTTGAAAATGTTGTTCAAATTTGGGACACACTAATTCTGTTTTCAAATACTATTTAGGACGGATGATACTGTATGTAAGGAATAATTGACGACGGGCCGTTGAATTATTAGAAAAATAATGCACACCCGAGGTGGTGATGTGGTCACGACGCGAAGCATCAATTTAACGGTCCGGAGTCAATTATTCCGCTTATACTACGGTTGCCACACCTCAAGACATCGATCAGATGATATATT
>JAUCNO010000191.1:13618334-13650213 GCA_032353835.1 Enteromius viviparus
CAGTTAACCGGTTAATAATCGGTTAACGAGCGTCGGTTGTCGGTTATGAGAAATAACCGAAATGAGCATCCCTAGTCTACAATTTTGTCTCTTGTGTCTTTTGACAGCTCTTTGGTTTTGCCCATGTTTCTAATTAGACTTTTGCTGATTGTGGAGTGCACAGGTGTCTTTATGACAGCTAACGACCTCAATCAGGTGCTACTAATTTAGAATCATGAGCAGAGTGTAGCTGGACTATTTCAAAGCAAAATAACAGGTCTTTGAGGGTCAGAAAGCCTATGATCAAATACTTATTTGACACAGTAATTCCCCAAAAAATTGTTAAAAATCATAAAATTTGATGTGTACTGTGTATTTTTCTTATATAGATATAAATACACACACACGCATGTAAATATTTTCGAAAATAATTACATATTAAATATATTTTTATACAATATAAATTATATTAATTTAAAAAAATATATATATATACATATTTTCAAACCATATACTGTTTGTGTGTGTCTTTATAGATGCATAATAAATATACACAGCACATACACATATATTATGTAAATAAAAAACTTATTTTGGATGCGATTAATTGCGAACATAATAGAAATACAGCATGTACTATGAAATTTTCTGATTGTTAAGCTGACGGAAAAAAAAACTGTGAAATTAGATTTTTATTTAATAATAGTTTCAAAACACACAAAAATCTCAGAATGATATACTTGTTTTCAGCTGGTTACACTTTATACACTTCGGCAGGTGTGGCAATAATTTAAAGTGATTTTGGACCCTGGCTATAGTATATCACAGGTATTAAATGCATGAAATCTTTAATCAAAAGGAGTTGAAGGAAACATTAAACAGGAGAGTTGTTTCTGTGCTCGTGTTGGCTGAACATTCTGCATTGCATGAAAGGACATAGAGGTTGCTTGAGCTCCTCACATCAAAGCACTACAAACACTGTTTGAAATTCAGGGAAAGTGCAGTTAATAATGCAGGAGAGGATGTGCCCAGGGAAAACATGTTTGCCAATGCCTTCTCGCTCGCTCAGCTGTTTGACTGCAGCCCTTTTTCCTGGTATTCCTGAACGTGACTTCAAGGCCAGACAAAGGTTCAGGTTTGGTTTGGTTTTGGTGGATAATCATATATCATAAAGTGTTTTTGCTGAAGAAAAGTGATGTGTTACTGCACTGATGTTGTCTGAGCAGAATCAAATCTGTCTGACCGAGCGGGCTTGACATACAAAATGGGCTGAATAGTTCAGAAAAATTAGCAAATGACTGTTTGTATTTGAGTCGATCTATACCAATAGTCCATGCTTTTCTCTCTATGTTTTTAATATACTTACTGTATGGTATTAAGCATTCCTTTTTTGCAGTCATAACTGTCATAAACCCACTTACTTTTTAAGCCACAAACCTCTAATACTCTTTATTGTATAACTTCTCTCACTAGGTTACATATTATAAGAAAACTTTTAAAAAAGACCTTAATAACTTTTTTGGAGCACATGTACACACTTTTCTCTTAAGGAAAAGATATGTGGGATGTTTCCTTAAATCTTTGTTAAAAAATATTATACACTATAACAACAAGAATGTTTGATGTCAAATGCAACACACATGAAAAATGAGTATAAATTCATTTCATGCTTTTAAGAGCACTAGCCATGTTTATGCACTACAATGTAGTAACATATAGTAACATATTTATTTAATCTTTGAATAAAACGAAATAAATGAAATGAATAAAAACATATCATTCAATCAATCAATCAATCAATCAATCAATCAATCAATCAATCAATCAATCAATCAATCAATCAATCAATCACCTTTATTTATATACCGCTTTTACAGATATTCTCAAATATGAGAATAGAGTGTAAGTAATGTATAATGACAAGATTATGATTCTTATCCACCATCTGATCTGGATACTCGGTGAGAAACTGAATAAAAAAAGAAACAGACTAATATTGGCATAGATGCAATTCTTCCTAGAATGTAATGTATCAAATCAACGGATTTGATTAATAGAAGTGTTTTAGTGTGCTATGTGTAATTCAGGTTAAAGAGATTTAAACTGACAGAGTGTGCCTGCCTCCCGAACAGTGTTAGGGAGACTGTTCCAGAGTTTAGCTGCCAGGGAGGACCAACAACTGCTTGGTTCTTCAAAATTCTTCAAAATGTCTTACATTTTAATTTAGTTCTGTTCTCTTATATCATTCAACAGAGGCAAGGATCTGGAGCAGCCGGTGGCAACAGCAAAACATCTGGGGCACAAGGTACTAAGAAAAAATCCACACTGAAACGGAACACATCACATATTTTGAATCATTTTGCAGCAGCTTTTACAGTGAATACAGAGAGTATGTCCCAGGAATTCTTTTTCGTGGACGAGAAAAGATTCATCATGCTGTTGAGTTTACCCCAAACAACCTTAAGCCTACAGAAAAGCCCAGTATCGCATCTGAAATCTTCCGACATAACCATTCTAAAGTATTCCCTGAAGTGTCCCACCAAACAAAAATGTTCTGCACTGTGCTCACTGAGGGAAGAAAGAGTCTGGTAAGCATTTTAAAAATGTGTGCCTGTGTATGAAAAAAAAGGCTGAAGAAGAAGGTAAAAAATTAAAAGGGTTGAAGTAATGAACATGGTCCCCTGTGTTTTAGCTGCACGCTCCTATGAAAAGGCCACCTAAATGGATCTGAACCAACAAATTGGCCCATACATCTTAAATCAGACTTAAAAGACTTGAGGGTTTTTGTGTTGTTGGTTTTCTTGCTGATGAAGTAATGCTCTTGAGATGCCTGAAGCCCTGGGGGGAGCTGGGTACAGAGCTTATTGGACAAGGTGTACGAGTTGCATCTCTAAGGACGCTGCTGATTTCACTGAAGCTTGAATCTTCATGGAATTGCATGGTCTTATTACAAATCATGCTTTAGAAACGGGAAACATAAATATAATGCACCAACTATTTGACTTTAATATTGGGCATCATATATTACATACAGAATTCAAAAGCTACTGCTAAATCCAAATAAACATGTATTTGGCTTAGGGAAGCACAGTATTGCTGCTATCCGATATGCTGCTATTTTTCACCCCATTTGGCCGATACCGATACCGATATATTTCCTTTGTTTTTGGAAACAACACCAAATCTCTCCTGTGCAGAATTTCTAAGCATTTTTTTAAACATGTTTTTTAACAAGAATTTATGTGTTAGAATTAAATAAACAACAATGAAAGTTTTTGACAGTACTTTGAAGCTTTAAATATAACTACAAATAAACTCTCTGTGATTTTACAGATCAAATGCAGCGATCCAAAACAGTTAGTCAATCTAATAATTTTTCAGACAAAACGTATGTATTCCTTTTTTATCGGTGAGACATATCGGCATAATTTTTCAGATCGGGCCATGTCGATATTGAAACTGAAAGCCCATATTGGCTGATACCATATCAGTCTGATAATATCATGCATCCCTAATTTGGATACTTTAAATACAATTTTATTTCTTCTGAAATTTACTTACTCCACCCAAGATGTAGATTGTTTCATCATCAGAAAGGATTTGGAGAAATTTAGCATTACGTCAATTGCTCACCAATGGATCCTCTGCGTGAAAGTCCAAAAAGTTGATAAAAGGGTTAGGATTTGGGTTTACTTGTACAAATCAAGCAAACAAATGATGCTAAGCTTTTGCAAGAATTAATTTCTCAGCAACCAATGCAATACAACAAACACTGCTGGAAAGTTGCTTTCCCAGCACTGAATATCCTGAAGTACAAGAGCTCGTAATATTTCTAGGAGGATGGGAAGAAAATACTATTGAAGCTATTGATGTGCTTCCACCCACTCATGTGCAGGAGCAAGGACGTTCATACACAAAACTACAGATTCATATGCATGCAAATGCATCTATTCATCCTGCTTGCCTTTGTGAAGAAAGCCATGCAGGGAAGCTATGCAGACATATCCAGCCAGTGACAGCATGTAATGCTAGTCTAAAAAGAAAATGCATGTATTAAGAAAGAGGGCATGTTAATACCTAAAGGAATAGAATATATTATACAAAATAAATGTGTTTCTTAGGAATCATTAAACTGGGGATTTACATGTGAAGTCTTCATAAGTTTATATGCACAGACCAACAAGTTTGTGGTTTCTTGTGGCCATTTGTAAATGTACCAAATGCAACATTTAAATCCTAGCTAGTCCTGGGGAATTGAACTTGAAGTTGCTCATGGGGTTGCTTGAAGTTTCATCTGTTATTTCTGGTCAGTATGTATTACACAAAATATAATGTAAATAATAATTATAGAAGTAATACCTATACCAGAAGAAGGTTTTTACTCCATTGATCTCACTGATGTGTGTAAAGGAAGATAGGAAACGGTGAGAAAACCTCTCATGTATTGACTGAAACATGAGGCCTGCTCTCTCTAGAGGTATATTTAAAGGATCTTTCCTTTCTTGCTGTGCTTAACGTCTATGTCAAGGTTTTCCCACTCCCTTGCTGAAATTGCTGTTGAATTTTACAGCAGTCTAATGTGTTTTTTCATCTCAGAGGTATTCGCTACTGAGCATTGATTTCTTACCAAAACAACACATTACCTTCACATCTTGTACTTTCATGAATAGCACTTGAAACTTTTTTACAATCGTGCTGTACAGAAAAATATGTGCAGATTTATTTTGCCTTCACTTTATATGAGGTTCATAGTTTTCAATCTTGAGTCTTTTAATTGTGATTCTAAAACCCTATTTTATGTTTACTTTATTTATTTAAAATAAACGTATTATTGAAATATTATAGTAATAAAATAAAGGATAATAAAAAAGGCACAATTTATACCTTTGCCAGCAAATATTAGTTAGTAGTATGGATAAATTTCCCATAAATTAGTTATTTTATTACAATAGCAAGGCTGAATTGATTAACTGGATGTAGTCAACACAACAGGCTATATAGATTATTTTTGGTTCAAAACACTTTCTGAGAGTCATGGAACATCTCAGAAGGAAAAAATTGTGCAAAATTATTTTGTTAGATAATAGTTTATGACCTCAAAAAAGTACTACAGTACATGATTTGCACACCTTTTTGATGTTTGCATTACTGGCTTTTCTGACTTTGTAAACTTGCTCAGTAGCTCACCCGGTACAGCATTGCACTCAATGCACTTCAAGAACCAACCGTAACATCATAAAACTCTTCCAGATAGCGGTTAATCTGTTCCAGATCAAACAAAACACACTTTTAATGCCAGTCGCTAGTGTGTGACTTTTTAAGTGTCATGAAATGTGCAAGAAATAATGATATTCTTTTGTGTAATGTGATAAGTTAGTATAAAATGTAAAGACATCTATAAAATAAGCATGTGCTATAAGAACTGCCTCAAAATTCATTGTGTTTTCGGCAGAAGGAGGAATTTGGTATGAATTATGAGCGCAGCTGGAAACAAGAACTGGACTGGAAATGCATGACAGTGAATTCTGTACACCATGTGCATTTAGCTTGCAGGAAGTTTTAGACCAGACGTGCTTTTGTTCCAAAAGTTAATGCTAATATTACATTAGTCATAAATAACGACCACACAAAGACTTAAACTATACCCTGCATAGCATAGTGGAGAATGGAGAATGCATGGATGGATGGATTAAAAATGCTAAATAGCTATACAACATGAAACACCCGTTAGTAGGTACTAACTTGCAAGGAAAATCTGGGGCCTCATTTATAAAATGTGAGTTTTGATTGAGCATGTGCACGCTTAAATCCACGACAGGGCTCATATTTATAAACATTTTGACGTGGAATAGTGTATAGCGCCACGTCAAGGTCTGAGCAGACATATGCACTCTTTATTAAAGCTTTTTGAAAATATAAGCTGTTCTTGCAGCTTGCTGCTCAAAAATTATGATGACTGGTGATATTTTATATGTTTATGACATTAATTAGGAGTCGTTTACAAGCAGAGAGCTTAAACCTTTCATTTGCGTGAAAGTTCAAGATCATTTGCGATTCATAGCTTTCACATCTGAAAGTCATGCAAATGCACATGTTCCTTTTGTAAGTTCATTCGATGAATTCGGAGAAATAACCGTGAGATCAAATTTAGGATAGTTTCTGCGCACCATTTTATACCACAAAACCAGTGATAACGGTCATTTCTGAGATCTTGAGATCATCTGAATAAATAAGCTTTCCATTGTTAGGATATGACAAGATTTGGTTGGGATACAACTATTTGAAGTAACCATCGAAAATTTGACTCTACGATCATCTCTTGAATATGTGTAGGTTTTTTATCCATAGGATGAACTTTTGAAAATGTATGAATCATAAATGATTGTGAGTTTGCTGATCAAAAATGTACTCAATTTCATCATGGAACAAGATATTTACAAGATATATCCTAATGATTTTTGCCATAAAAGAAAAAACCCCACAATATTTACCTATACAATGTATTTTTGGCTATTGCTAAAAATATACATATTCTGTTTTTGTGGTACAGGGTCACAAATGCTATATTTTTCATTTTATTTCTGTTGGTTACTTTAAAGGAAAAGTTCACCCTAAAATGAAAATTCTGACATCATTTACTCACACTCGAGTAAACCTGCATGAATTTCACACAAAGGAAGCTATTTTGAAAAAGTCTGTAACCATGCTGTATTGGTCACCATTGACTTGCATAGTAGGAAAGAAAAATCCAATGGGAGTCAGCGGTGACCCAAAACAGCCTGGACGCAAACTTTTGTCAAAATATCTTCCTTTGTGTTAAACAGAACAAAGAAATTCATCAAGATTTGGAACAACTTGATTATTCCTTTAAACATGCCAATAAAACGTAAGCTTAGCCACCAGTGTACATGAATGCTTAGAAAGTAGCTGTTATCGCGATGGCCGCCAAGCACTGTGCTCTCATCTTAGTTCTCAATATTAATGCTGCACTGTGTAATAATGTTAAACTGACATTATGTCACTGGGAAAGTGTTGGTCTCATGTATAGTAACTTATTTTTCTGTGCCCAGATGAGTCTAAGAAAGACATCCCTGAGGACTTTGACATTGACATGGACGCCCCTGAAACCGAGAAGGCAGCCGTCGCCATTCAGTCGCAGTTCAGGAAGTTCCAGAAGAAGAAGACTGATGAAAAGTCGTAGTTGCCAGCGGACTCTGTCCGTACGGCCCCATCAGGACAGCATGGTTTGATGTTGCATGTAATAGAATCCATTCTGTATGGACTCAAGGGAGGGCGAGGGGAAATCAAGGTCGTAATCTGTCAATCAATCTGCTGTAACTGTGAATCCTGTAGTTTATATTGATTTGATTTCTAGCTTTATTTTCCATTCTAGCTGAGAATATCTGTTCTACTACTGGTGCATGATTTTCTATTTTTACCTCAAAGAGCTGGATTTATTTGTGAAAGCACAATATGTTTTCATTGTGAGCTGCTTACGAAATTGATTTCAGTCAGGCACCGTGAGCATCACGTGTATGTAAATATAGAGCAGAACTTTATTTTTGTTTCACGCCATTAGTCCTCAGCTCATGAAATGCTTTAGCATCCATCCTCATCCCAGTGGACTTCTAAAAATAGCTTGTCTTTTGAAACCCATATTGTTGAATAATTCCCAGCTTATCTTCCCAAATCCCTTGGTTGTGCTCGGTTCTCTTTACCGAATTCAGCGCTGGATGAACCGACTTGAGAGCGAGTGTTTGATTGTCTAGTTTGCTGTGACATATCGTAACATTTCTGTTTGTTTTTCTTCCTTTGCAAAGGATCATGGCACAATTATGGGCCAAATCAAACACTTAATGATTTCTATCTCACCTCAACTCATATCTCAACTCAGTCTGATTGAAACAAGAAACTATTAATAAACATCCTTGAGTCTCTGGAACTAAATACTGCATTGTCTTTTAATTAAAATTCAATCTTAAAAAAGCATCCTGTTTTTGAATGAATAAAATAACAGCCTATGACTAACAATCAACATGATGTTTCACATAAAAGACACATCAAAATCTAATTTCAGTGTTACCTTAGAAAAGGGATAGTTCACTCAAAATAAAAATGTGACATTTGACATTTTTCTAAATGATTGTTTTTTTAATTAAAGAAAGTAATGCATGTTTGGAACAACACAAAGGTAAGTAAATAATGCAGAATTGTTTTTAGATGAGCTATCCATACTAGTAAGTTGTATTTCTTAAAAAAAAAGAGGATTATTCTCAGGTTACTGTACCGTTTGTGTTTCTGTGACAGAAGGTTTTGATGGGTTTATCAGCAATATTATCCTCTTTATTAATATTTCGTTTTTTACACATATCTAGCTCAGATTTTAAACTCACATAACCACATTATAAGAGCTGTTTCACAGTATTTGGAATATTTACAGAATGGCAATTTCTATTAGACCTGTTTAAAACATCTCAGTCTTATAATTTGCATATTTTTTACTGATATCAAAACGGCTGACAGTGCAAGAACTGGACCATCTCCTCTCAGAAAATGTGTGAAGGCACTTTCAGAAAGAACAGAGCACCTACCCTTCAGATCTGGTGAAGGTCACACACCGAGTCATATATTATTTACACTGAACCCTCTCGTGTATTTGAGCCCAGATCTGCACACACGCTCATCTCTGTACTGAGAGGAGATCCATGAAGAAACAGCTTCAGAATGATTTAAAGGCCCAGCACAAGGAAATAATGGCATCTGTGGAGCTAACAAGAAAAAAGGGCCATATTAAAAAACCACTGAACAAAAATGAACCAGGGCAATATCATATATGTTCTTCCCTGCACAAGTGTGTCTCGCAAGAGTTAAAGCTCTTGTGGATGTGTTTCAAGGCTCTCAATCGACCAAAATGCCTGTCCGCTGGGCAGTGCTGGGAGAAGATTGCTGCTGGTGATGTACTACTGTATGTTCCATCCAGACATGATAACACCTAAAATATCCTCTCACTCCCGCTCTCACAAGCAGACCAGTGTAAGCCTACATGGGGAATGGGTCACAGGTTTCTGATACAGTCAAGAAAAACATGTTTGCTTTAGTTTTTTGAATGAATCAGTGAATAAACATGTGAAAGTCAGTAATTTAGCTTGAGCTTTTGAAGTGTTTTGATTGGTCAGCCTGAATCTGAACGCACTGCTCCTGCCATGCTCCTACTAACAGGCAGACAAGTCAAATGTTTATCATTAGTGCAGTAACTGATGGATATGATGCTATGTTAGGAGTGAAGCACTTCCTTTGAGCGAGCTGGTGTTGGATAACGTTTTTCTTTATTAGTGACACAGTCATGACTAGTCAACTGTATCAAAGCTGTTTGAGGCCTTTTGAAATTTAATTTTTCCTCGTGACCAAACACATAAGATTACACTAAAATAACAAACTTCTCCTATATTTATGAATTTGTCATTGTACCATGAGAAAATCTTCAAAAGTGTAATGGTAATCATGAAGTGAGAAATGTCTTTTTTTAGTTACTGACGTACATTTTTTAAGAATTGGATTTGGTATTAAAAATGGCTTTCTTTTTGAAAACTAGTCTAGACTCCCTTTTCAGTGCGCTATTGTCATTAAAGAGAAAAACAAACTGGGTCTAACCAGCACAAAAAAAGAGAAGTGGACAGCCCAGGTGCACAACAACAAGAGGAGTACATCAGAAGCGTTCATTCGAGAAACAGATGCTTCTGGTGCTCAGCTGCGTCTTGGTTGTGTGAAGGCAAGACTCTAGAAAGCATCATGTCTGTAAGTGTCACTATACTGCACATGGAGGATTCTTTGATGAGCAGAACGTTTGAAGAACAACATTTATTTGAAATAGAAATAGTAATTTGTAACATTATACATCTTATATTATTGTCTCATTATTGTATATGTTCAAGTCACCCCAGTGGGCAAGTGATGGTGAAAAGACATCAAAACCGATGTCAAAAAACAGGTCAAATATGTAAATCAAAACTGACGTCAAAAACTTGATGTGACATTGATTTGATATTAAATGAATCAAACATATTGGCTTACATACACATGAAACCAATTTCAGTGTGGGATAAACTTCATATTTTCTCTCAGTTAGCACTGGAAGAAATTGCCGCCAATGCTGACTAATATATTTGACGTCAAACACAGTATCACGACCAATTCGTGGCAAGTTCGCGCTCATTTATATGACCTCACTCATACAATTTTGTACGATTTGTCTAAAACCCCACTGATGGGTAGGTTTAGGGCTGGGGTTACGTGTAGGGCTTTCCAACACAGTCTCACGACCAATTTGTACGTATTTGTACGAGGGGGAAAATTTGTGCTAATCCGTACAAATACGTATGACCCTGTATGATTTTGTACAATTTATCTAAATCCCAGTGACGGGTAGATTTAGGGGCGGGGTTAGATGTAGGTCATTCATACAAATTCATACAAATTGGAAACTCGTAAAATACGTGTGTTTTAGCGAAAATCGCACGAATTCATATGAGTGAGGTCGTACGAATATGTACGAATTGCCATGAGATCGCGCTAAAAATAGATATTAAGGTGCCTACTAACATATGGACAAACCCAGCAAATTTGACCTATTGGTTGGATGAATATGAAGAAGGTTGGGTTAAACATTTAACCCAAACCATTGGGTCAAAACAACCCATTTTCTGGGTTTGTCCATATTTTACCCAGCTTTGGGTTTTAATGTAACCCAGCATTTTTAGTGTGTGTGCACAATCTCTGGAGTTGCCATTCTCATGGTTGACTAGGATTTTAAAAACCACTCTATCTAACCTTTAAAAGAGTTAGCAACTTCAGAAATGGAAAACAACTGCTTTTAATAAGCCTGTATTCCCAGCAAGCCTCATATTCTCATCAGTCTTTGAATAATAGATTTATCAAGTCATACTGTCACATGTAGTGTTGGTCTCTGATGATACAGATTTGTGACAAAATTCAAGGAGGTTGTACAAAAATACAAATAAATATCTTAGTTTTTATTATATGTTAGTGATCTTAGGTGTAATTTTCTATTGTCCATGCATAAAACTTTAACTCTTCAATCATTCTGGAGTGGGACCATTGTTAGACAAAGTTTAATTGAATGAAGAATAAAGTAAAGAAAACGCAACCGCTTCAGTTACTTCATTGAATTCATTGCAGTTGTTGGAGTTGAGTTGGAGGTGTCCAGATGAATATGAGGCATTGAGTATTATTAAGCAGATGTGGAGAGAAAAGTAAATTCTACTGATTTGCTTTGTGTGAGTGCGTTAATGTGCTGGTTTTCAGCTGATCCACACAAACAGAAGAGCTCCTCCTACAGACAGTATTCATAAACATTTCAGTAGTGCCATCTGTTGGTTATGATCATGGATGGGCGTAACATGGTCACAAAACATCCCCTTGACTTCCTGTCCTGGACCCAGTAGATTTTTGTGCACTGTGCCATTAGCTAATTCTGATACGGTGATGCAGCAGCATGTTTTACTTTTTTTAACACATTATTGTCGTCATGATTGGTCTTTCCATGTTTAAGGCAAGCATCTACGCAGACTTATGAATGGCAAAAAAGTGGAGCATTGGATATCAGAGCTCTTCCGTGCACCGTGAATGTGTTTTTCCATAATTTCTGCCTGTCATCATTAAAAATTATAGTTTAGAGACTGCGTCATAAGTTTGTCTCTTTATTGTCAATCATCTTCGGGTTTATTTTTCATTATGCATTACTGAATACATTCATATCTGTTAGTACTTCAAGATGTCCAAGAATTACGAAATTATTAGTAAATCCAGTGTCATATTGCTCAATTAAAATATCTTCTCTTTGTTGCGTGTCTTACACAAAACAGGCCACACCATCTACAAACAGGTGAATCAGATACCGTTCATTCAAGGAGCTGCTGGAGAAAACGTCCACGGTTCTCTCTTTGGGTCACACATGCTCTGCAGCTCATCCGATGAAACTACCGTTACGCAGTCACAAAAAGTTTCAGGAGTGGAAAAAAAGACAAGAGAACCCAACTGTTTTAATTTTCTAATCAAACCAGATGTGTGCAAACATGACTAAGGACTTTATTTACCAAATCTTTTTTTTTTTTCTCCCTGTATTATCCACAAATAAAAGTGATCTCTTCATGTGTATGTATATATTTATATATATAGATATATATAGATATATATTTATATGTATATTATAACATATATTACAACATATAATGTCATAACATATGTTATAACATTATATATAATCCCTTAGTGTGATGAAAATCTCTTTTTTTTTCAGGTCCCCATGCAGTCCTTAGAAAGCACAACATTCTGAGACGACTGGAAAATGTGGACTCGTCCTTCCTCCGCGTCTTCTGTGACACAGCTTCGGGAAAAATGCCTCATAGTTTCATCAAAACAACAGAGTCATGGATAGAGAAAGAATCTTCTTCCTGCAGAGCTGACCACACCCCGCCTTTTTTAAACCATTTTTTGATAATTTTTCTCTATTTTTATATAATAATAATAATAATAATGACTATAGAATTATCCTTGATATAAATTCAAAAGTAGTTCCTCTGTCAATTTAAATAAATAATTTTGGCAATCTTCATAACGGTGGTATTTAAAATAAACGAATGATTACGTAAAAAATCCAACTTAGTCAAGAAAAGAGGGTAAGAAGAAGAAGGTGAGCCAAAGAAAGAAAGTGTAAAAAAAAACCAGTAGAGAGAGAGTGAGATAGAGAGATAGATAGAAAGAAAGAAAGACAGATGCAAAGAAAACTATCCACTTCTTTAGGAATTCAGAATGTATGTACAGGACTCATCTCTGAATCAGAAAAGCGCTCCTCTTTATGCAGCAGGTCCTCACGTGTTTGTGTGTGCGTGACAGTGCAACGTGGTCCGCAGCTGTAGTCCTGTGTTATACAAGTGTGTAGGACTTTGCGTAGGGGTTGTTGCTTTGTTTCAGGTGTCCTCTGGAGTCTAGCAGCGATTCCTGGGAGCTGCTGAGTTTGGCGGCCTGGGCCAGGTCGCCCGGCTCGCGCTGTGGCAGTGTGGAGGCAGTTCCCGGCTGCCACTGCTGTACTGCCTCTCTGCTGGGGGGCCCGGAGGAAGAGAGGGCTGACGAGGGGGTCTCGGAGGGGGTGGGAGCCAGCAAGGCTGGCCGCTTCGTGATTCGGCTCTTCTGCGGCTCCATACAAGTTTGTCCTGTGGCCTCTCGACCTGAAGAGGCTGCTCCCCGGTTCAAAAGGAAGTCCATGCGTAGGTAAGGGGGAAGATGGACCAGTTCACCTGCTACAAAACAGACAGGGTCACATGAAAGTGTGGCTTTCTGCACTGTGATAAATGACAAAAACTGGCAGCAGCTGTTTGGATTAAGCGTAAATAGCGCATATTCTAAGCGATATATGCTGGTTATACTATGTTACAATAGCAAGATTTTATGCTATACTACTTATTGCAAATATTGACAATTATGATGCCATTAGGATGCAATTTTAATGGGACAATAAAACCCTCTCTACACTGACGCTAACTTACCGATACTTTATTTGACAACTATGCAAATAAATAAATAAAAGGCAGGTTCGTACTTGGGTCAATCACGTCAGAAAACACACAAAGTACCATCTACATGACTAAAAGTGATATTTAACAAGCCTCTTTTTGTAATGTTGAATGTAGCCCAATCACACGTTGGAGGGAGGAGTTCGTGTAAATAGCCTCTGCCAACAAGGAGGGCTGTTTGCACGAAAAAATAAAAAAAAAAGTCATTATAATTTACTCACTCCCCATGTTATCTGAGATTTTTATCTTTTTTTTCTTCAGGTTTTTGAGGGAAAAAAAAAAATCTGGAAAGTGTTCCTCAAAAAAAAAAAAACTAAAACATAATTTGCAGCTAAAGAAAATAGTAAAAGCTCTGTAAATAGTAAAATAAAATTCTTTCATTGATATTTGTGTATTGAAAATGCTTTGGATTGGCATTTAGACATATCTGATTGTCTGTAATAAAAAATAAATAAATAAATACAAGAAAGGATTATGACAGTATGATTGAAAATGTCTAAATGTTTAAAAAATAAAATCACGTTCATTCTGTGGCACCTAAACAAATAATTTAGCGCCTACGTTTGTTTTCTTTTAAGAGCCAATGGCTTTTTTTGTTTGGATAAGGTAGGTTCAGGGTATAGGATAGAATAAGATGAAATATGTTATGATACAACATTAAACAGAACAGGATATGTTTTCAGGATATCCGTTTCCAAGATTACTGTTAAGAGTGCAGTTTAGGTTAGAATATAGGTACACAGAATATAATAAAACAGGACAGGACAGGTTTAAGGAGGGTATAGGTTGGGATAGGATAATTTAGTTTTAGGGTAGGACAGGGAAATATCTTACAGTGTGAAATTTTATTGTGAGGATTTTGTTAGGGTTAAGTTACGGTATGGTAGGGATGGGATGGGATGGGATAGGATAATTGGGATAATGATAGGGCAAGATAAGCCTAATTTGCGAATCTGCAATCTATTGGTACCATATAGCAGGCAGAACAGGTTTAGAATAAGATAGACAGAATAAGATGCTTGAACTCCATTGATCTCCTATGGAAATTGAAACCAGGGAAAAATACTTAATGTAAGATACATATCAAAACCATCACTAAAAATGTCAGATGTCAATAAAGATGTCAGATATACCTCATATATACAAAACATTGCTTGATCAGACAAGAATGAATGGAACCTGACTTTGTCTCTCAAAGTATCTGTGTGATTATATAAAACTCTTTAAACGTTCACATCACACTCAACAGCTCCATTGTAAAAGTAAACTGCAGTTTTGTAATGACTGATGATACCTCGCTAGCGTAGGATGCAGATCAGCCCTATTTGCCCTGGTGCTCTCACTGACCAAAGGCTTCCTGTCTGGGGCATAACGCCTAGATAACATTCACAATGAGATGGTAACATTAAACTCTAACCAGTAACTCAAGAACCGTCTGGGGCCGAAACCAGCCCTGGGTGGCCCAGACACAGAACACATTAAGCTCATTGATGTGAAAAGAACATGGCAGTGTGTTAGGACAACAGCTTTCAAGCCTGTACCCATCAACACAGGAATTGATAGCACACTGTGACAGCTGACTGTTGAACAGGTAAACTGAGGACCGTGTGGAAAACACATAAGGACGCAGACTCGCACACGTACACTACCAGTCCTTTATATTATTATATGATATGAAAATTCTGCATGTGATTTGCTGTCGATGTGCACATTAACAAAGAAATAGCCAGAGCATTTCAGCAGCGCAAATTAACGCCTGCTTTAAGACATGCTTTTAAAAAAAGCCTTAATAATGGCGTAAACACCAGTAGTTTGACGAGTGCAAACGTTAGTAAATCACGTTGCACAAACTATTTTCAAATCTCCCATAATTTTCGTGACTGAAAGGGAAAGTGCTTCCAATGCTTTTTTTAGCAATGTCAAGCACAAACATAACTGTGTCCATGTCTTTTCAGAGCTAATTCTTCACTGCACGCCTTTAGTAAAACCTGACCGTACTAATTTTAACACCAAAAGATGCTTTGCGCTGGCGACACATTTTATGTAATCTATTTAAATTGAAAAACCTTATTTTAAATTGTAATAATATTTTGAACACACTATGTACGCTGTTCTGTGTCACCTGCACCCCAGGAATGCACTGTTTTTCTTTAAATCAAAGCGTAAACACACATAGAACACGTAACGCAGCTGACAGAAGAGCATAGACAGTTTGCATCCTGTGCATATTCTCCAAAATGCTGCTACGGTGACGAGGAGAGATGTCAACATGTCATTATTTGTATTATCTTTGCATACAAAAAGTATTCTCGTCGCTTCATAAAATTCAGACTGAACCACTGATGGCAGATGGAGCATTCTGATGATGTCTTTCATACTTTTCTGGACCTTGACAATGATGCTGCCAATTTACTTGGCAGTCAATGGGACAGTCACAAGACTTCATCCAAAATATCTTAAATTGTGATTAATGACAAAACTGTCATTTTGGAGTGGAGTATCCCTTTAAGTAATAATTCCGAACTTTTGAGCAGAAGTGTATACAGTATAAACCTTTACATAATCTGCAATAGTGTAAAGATGCCTAGTTATTACTGGGCCTCATTTTGATACAGCAGTGCGAGGATGAGAATTCAGTTTGAACTGGAGACTTTAGGCAAGTAGACACTTCCCTATATTTGTAGCCAGCTCTTACCAGGTCTGTGTGCTTTGGGCACGGCCATATTCATGACCCGGCTGGCGTCTTGTGGTTTGGGAGGGGAAGCAGTGAATCTGCAGATGCCTGACTCTGACGGCGTGCTGGACGTCAGGCTGTCTGTGTAGTCATTGGTGCCGGCCGTCATCTGTTCGGAGGATGTGTCTGAGATGAAACATTCTGTGATCGTGAACTTGGCGTGTCGCAGCTGTTCCTCCATCTTGGCATGTTCATAAGCACGGGCTAACTCCTCATATGTGGAGGAGGCACTTTCTGTAGACACCATACTGCTGCGAGCACGGTCTGTGAGAGAGAACGCACATAGCATTATATTTTATAAAGTGTTTGGTCCACTTGGGTTACATGGGATGTTATTGCAGTGTCATGTTGTGACATTTTCTTTTAATTGTGACTTCTTTTAATTCAACTGATAATGTCAGTTAAGTCTTCATGCACCAAATAGGTTGTTTTTCATGACTGGACAAATATTTTACTATGAAAATGCTCTCTGGTAATCTCTTTGCTTGAGCAACACAGTTTAATTACATATTTGAGAGTTTTATGTTGGGTCCACATGTAGTTGGTGCAGGAATTCTTATTAAAAATAAACATCAGTCACTCATTTGTAACACTAAAAACTAAAAGGATCATTGGAAATATGCGCTTTTAAATACAGTACATTTCTGCGAAACTGAAAAAAATGTACCTATATATACATATTTATGCAGTTTCCATAATAAACACTAGAGGCAGTTAAACCTAGACAATTTTAATTCCTTTTCACACAAAGTATCATTTGCTGGTCCACAGTTTCGATTAATAAATGTTTTTCACAATTTCTTGAGGAATATCAAGTTTTGAATTCAAAACAATTTTCACATGCTGCGGCATATGAAAATCGATACTTTTGAATGTTAGTGCCACATATGTAGATTCATGTGTATGGGTTTTTATATTCAGTAGGTTTGTTCGCTAGCTCATGCAGTAGGGGGTTTGACTTGAGTGATGAAGAGCTCAGGTACGAATCCGTGAAACTGCAGTTCGACCAAGTTCAAACCAGCATATAAGGAAGTTCAATTGGCACAGTTGCATCAACAAATCTGTTTTTAACCAGTTTTGCATTGGTTGGTAGGTTTAAGTTTGGGTTTAAACTAGGGGATATTTCCAACACTACCTTTTAGTGACACTCCCTGGATATTTGAATTATCAACCATCGCAATATATACCTGAAGCAAAGTAATAAAAATAGCAATATGTACCTATCTAACAAAAATGTGCCAGGGTCATATATTGAACCCACTGCCTTGAAACATAATAATGTTGTTGCAGAAATGTATTTAGAGACAGGTACACTCTTGATAATAAAGGTACCAGAGAGTTTTTTCTTTTTAATGTATTCTTTTTTCTCTTTGATGTATTCATGTTTCTTTAACTGAAACAGTTGGCTGTTACCTGTGTCCTGAGAGGGACTAACACTGTAACTGTCACTCTCTTTGTCCACTGAGCCTGTGGCGCGGGGTGTGGGAAGCCTCCAGTCAGTAGTGAGGGTGTGTGAGGAGACGGGAGGATGCGGACGGTTCAGGGTCCATTGGCTGGCATATCGACTGCGTGTGGCGGGACCTGCTTTAGCTGTGCGGCGGGCAGTGGGGTCTGAGGAAACAGAGACATACAGTACACCTTAGTCAACCAAATCTCCTTAATGAAAAACCACTGTGGTTATAATATGGTGTACGATGATGATACCAACTACTTTTGATGTGCCAGATATACAGTTCAAGTCAAAAGTTTTCATACACCTCAAGAAACTACTAAATGTTAATTATTCAACCAAAATAAGAGGGGTCATATAAAATGCATGTTTATAAAATGCACTTATTGTGCTTCGGGTATGAGTATAGATCATCATCTGAGACATAATTTAAACAAAGAAGCATAAAAATGAAAGAAGAATTAAGAGATTGAGATGAATTGAGATCTTCTATAGACTAATCTTAGACAGTTTGTCAAACAAAGTGTATAACAGATTTTGTTTCTATTACTATTAAGTAATTTAAGAGAAGTTATGATATCAACATAACCAAGCAGACTAGTTCAGTTCTTACTTGTACCAGGTCTAGCGTCAGACACGTCTACTAGTGGTCCAGTGGCCTGAGATAGAGACTGGTAATGCACTGTATGGGTGACGGTTGAGGACTTCTGTTTAGATGTTTCTCCAAAGTCATTGTCAGTCAACAGCACCGTGGAGCGGTCATCTGAAAGCATGCGTCAAACAGGTGAATTAAAGTAGAGATCACCATCAAGCAACACACAGTTTCTGAGAGGTGGGTGCTATTGGCTTTTTTTTTAATTGCTTAGAAAATTAATAGCACACCTCTACTTAAGCCCCATGATCTGAGATGGTTTCATTCATGTGAGCCCAAAAAGTACAAGACAAATTTTGAGAAAAAGTTTTTCTCAAAAAACTCCCAAATGAACCGCAAACAAACTTTATTTTGGACTGATTTTCCGGCCAAATTGTCACACCAGTTCGGTCTTCAATTTTGCTTGAAAGATATCAGGGTCTTTAGTAAAAGGTAAACTACTAACGTTACACAGTGGTCTCTTACCGATTGTCTCCATAGTATCCCTCTCCTCGATGAGTAGCTGAGCACGTGGGATATCGATGTGCATCCTCAGAGTCTGCTGCTGTTTGTTCACAGTGTCTGGTGTACGTGCATTTTTACTGGAGATACACATGCAAACAACATAAAGCAATTACATGCGCTGCTTTTTCGCAAAGTGCACTGATTTATAAGCTATTTCTATTACTATTGTCATTTACCTCATTAGCATCTCTGCCAGGCTCTTTGCATCTGTTGAATTGAGAAGTTATGAATTGCAAAATACTGATTGTTATTAAGAAATTACTTAAAATATCATCAAGTAGGTATGATGTTCCTTTCACAAGATATGGCATGTGTCCACACACCTCGTAATCTCTTGAGCCTCTGCTCTCTTCTTCTCCTCCTCAATACCAGAAGAACAATGAAGACCATGGAAATTGCCACCAGAATGCAGATGATTGTTACCATCATTTTAAGTCCCTCATTGCCCTGCCTGTTCTCCTGGCTGGGGTCCACAGTCTTTGGCAATGGAGCAATCGTGCCTGGAGATAGAAGATCGAGAAGCTGAGACATGATTTAGATTTTTTTAACTCTGGTCATAACCAAGTTTTGATTAATTAAGTTTTGGTTCATTTCTACTGGTTTATGGTGGTTAGTATTGATTTAGTGCTGGTCTAAGTGGTATTAAAAAAGTACTGCTTTCAAGTGATCAATTGCGATTAATTGCATCCAAAATAAACGTTTTCGTTTATGTAATGTGTTTATATAATATGTGTGTACTATATAAAAATAAATATTGACATATATTTGCATGTATATATTAATATTCATATAATTTATACTATATATAAATACATTTAATACATTTAAAATAAACATTTTCGTTTATGTAATGTGTTTATATAATATGTGTGTATATATTTAAAAAATATTGACATATATTTGCATGTATATATTAATATTCATATAATTTATACTATACATAAATACATTTAATATATAAACTAGTGCTATCAAATTATTAATCACGATTAATTACATACTAAATAAAGGTTTGTTTATATGATATATCTGTTAATATTTATTTTGCATAAATATTATACAAATATATATAAATACATACACAAAATATTTTATGTTTAAATAATAAATATTTATATATGATATAATTCATATGAATAAATATATACATGCAAACATGTAAATATTTGTGAAATATGTACTGTATATGACAGTCTTTACACATGCATAAAATATACACAGTGCACAAACATGTAAACAAAATTTATTTTTGATGCGATTAATCATCTGACAGAACTAATATAAACATATATTGTTCTTAAATATATACATGCATTTGTTAGTATGTATATGCATATACATTTATATACATACAATATAACATAATAAATATACACAGTACGCACCTATAATAAGTAAATAAATACTTTTATTTTGGATGTGATTAATCGCGATTAATCATGTGATTAGAAAACAAGATCTGATGTTAGCTACAAGTGTTGCTGGTTAATTTAACCAAACACTGAACTGAGACGACACTGATTTTGACCCTGTGTGGTATTGTAAGATTTATTACTCACTGCCATCCATGTTTAGAGTGGCGAACAGCACCCTCTTCTCTGCTGTTCCTGCACTGTTGCCCACTCTCATCTGGAGCTCGTACCAGGTGGCCTCCTGTAGGTCGTAGAGAATGTGGTTCTTGGTGAGAGAATCTCGCTTCATCATGGTCCATTTCGTAGTGTCCACCGGCCGATATTCCAGTGTGAAGGAGTCGATCGGACAGCCGCCGTTGTTCCAGCCAATGAGGTTGAGCTCCACACGGGTCGAATTGATACTTGAGAAAAGCTCATGGTCTTTGGCGAACTGTGGCTCTGATAATGTGGAGAAGTGAGAGATGTTGGAGAAAACTGTTAAACTTTGATTGCAAATGATGATTAATAATCAAATCTATGGCCTAAGCAGTTATTTAGCAGGCAGTTGTATTTAAACGACTTAATCGAAGATTAACAATCACATGAAACCAAAATACATTACTCCACTAATATAGCTCAATTTAATGAGTGAATCAAAACAAGTGAGCGAAAATGAGACACTAAGTGTGCTGGAAGGTCTGCATCTTTTGCATGTTTTTCTGCTTGCTGCTTTAATAATTAGTTGACAACTAGCTTGCATTAACATAATTTAATTATCAATTAAATAATCTAGTAAGAAAGAACTCACACTAGTATTGCAATACACCACAGGTGACACTAGGGTTATTGCTAATAAACTAAAAGCATACACAGTGTACACATTTGGGAAAAACAGACCAGAAGTACTGATGATATGCTATGGGGTGCATAACATTTTTTGTGTGTCTTATTGGCCATTCATAAAAAAGGACAAGGCTTTAACATGATCTCCTAACTTAATGAAAACTACATTATAAACTTGTGGTTTTATTTCAAATAGAGTTTTGTACACCTCGCTCAAGGACATAACTTTGCTTCATTAGTAAGTTACAATTCAGTTATCTGTCAAGAATTTTAGCCATGAATGATAGCTATATAGCCATATATTATAAAATATAGATACCTTTCCCATGGGTTTTAGCTTCAATTATTTCACTGATGCGTCCAGGTCCAACTGCATTTTGTGCAGTCAGAGTAAATTTGTACCAAGTACCGCATTTCAGGTTTTCCAGACGGTAAGACCGCTCACTGGGGCTGATGGAGTAACTGCCCCACTCTTCACTGTTATCCTCAGAGAACTGCAGAATGTAGCCTGAACAAAGAACACCGCAACACTTTTAAAATAAACCTCAAACTTTATATTATTCACTTTTATGGGCGCTGTAAATTGAAATAGAGCACCTATACAGAGATGACCTTCAGGTTTATTAAAATATTACAGCGTGTGAAATAAATCTCGGTTTAAAGCATTTGACAGGTCTAGCTGGATAGAGTTCCATATTTGTCAGACAGTGGAGAATAAGTGGATGAATATATGGAATATGAATATCAATGCAGTCTAACCTCTGATGGAGCTTCCTCCGTTGTCTCCGGGGATCCAGGACAGTGTGATAGAGGTGGTTGTGGTTTTGGTCACTGTGAGGCGCGGCTGGTCCGGAGGTACTGAAACATTTTGAGAGGGAACACAAAAACGGAGCAGTCATATCCATGCAATCCAGCCATTTCATAGATTTCCACATGAAGATTTTCTGATCATACACACCTTGGACCTGAAGGTTCAGCATGATCTCATCCGAACCCCAGTTGTTACTGGCAACACATCTGTAGTACCCAGAGTCCTCTGCTTTGACAGTGCGAATAACAAAGCTGCCATTGCTATGAGCGCTGCGACGACCATCAATTGAAACCGGAGCTGGTGTACCATTACTGTATAAAAACATTATCAGTTTCAAAGCAAGTATGATTCACAAGAATCAATTCTTCAGGTGTTTGCAGTTTCAAGCACAAACACTGCACTTCTGATTTCTTTATGAAAGGCACAATATGTATGGTTTTTGTAATAAAATGTCCATAAATCACTTCCACAGAGTTACATATTTTATGCAGTTGTGTACATTATCTCAGACGTTCTCTTGGTTTTGTAAATTCAAAGAAATTCCAGATTTAAATAATGAACCGTCCCTGTTCCTCATCGCCTATCAATAATGCAATATCCGCACTATCCTCGGTATCTGCCTATGAATACTACGGCAACACGCGTGGACAAATGCGGAAGTGGGAGTTATTCACTGTGGGTTTCATGGATCATGATTACACTCTCCACAATCGAGCTTCATGAAAACCTCGTGTTTTAATAGACAGGCTATTATTCACTGTGCGAGTAATAGTCATGTGCAGGTGGTTTGATCATAAAACAGATATAAATGAGCTTATCATCCATGAACATGATTTGTTTAAACGACATCTCCCAATGTTCAACGCTCTGTCATTCCATCATCGGACCTGAGAAACTGTCACCTCTAGTGGCGAAAACGTATATATTGTGCCTTTAAATGATAACAATTTGACAAGATTTACAAAATGACTATAAAGAAAAGGATGAGTTCACTTTCAGAATAAAAGTCTCCTGATAATTTACTCACCCACATGTTATCCAAGATGTTCATGTCTTTTTTCTTTAGTCAAAAATACATTTTGAGGAAAACATTCCATGATTTTTCTCTATATAGTGGACTTCAACTGGAGCCAACGGGTTGAAGATCAATGCAGTTTCAGTGCATCTTAAAGGGCACATTAAAATTCAAATCCCACTGACTGTCAAGTAAATTCCACTGTCAAGGCCCAGAAAGTATAAAAAACAAAGTCATAATTGTGTTCAAGTTTCAAAGAAAATAATGCGTTAGCGTGTCTGACAAAGAAGAGCCTACGTAGTGAGTTCAGTGGAAATTCTTCAAAATGCCACTACGGTGATTAAGGAGAAACACAGAAGAGAATCATTATTAAATAAAGTTGTTATTTTTATTTTCTTGCATTACAAAAAGTAGTTTCGTAGCTTGATAATGTTACGGTTACTATGGATGACGGATGGACTGTTCTGACGATTTTTTTTGTACTTCACAGCATCCTTAACTGTGAAATTTACTTGGCAGTCAATGGGACAGTCACAAGCCTCCCAATTTTCATCTAAAACATCTTAAATTGAGTCCCGAAGACGAACAAAGCTTTTACGGGTTTGGAGCGACATGGGAATAAGTGATTAATGACAAAACTTTCATTTTAGGGTGGAGTGACCCTTTAAAGGGCTCTACACAATCCCAGCCAAAAACCATACGGGTCTTATCTACCAAAACAATTAAACATTTTCTAAAACAAAATGCTCATCTTGCACTAGCTTGACCTCAAACAATACATAGTTGCGTTGGAAAAGTCACAAGTGAACTGACCCGGGGTTTACAATATGAACATACAAAGTAAAGTCAAATGCCATTATGAAAATGGAAAAACAACAATGTCAGCCAAGTTTTTTGCGTTACTCTATCTTTCCAGTGTCATTACTCAATGCGTGAAGTCATGCATGTACATCGCAGAGCTAATGACAATTTGTGGTAACTGATTGATTTGCTAGATAAGACCCAGCTGGGATTGTGTAGAGCCCTTGGAAGCTGCAATTTAGACCTTAAACCTATTGGCTCCAATAAAGAAAAGTCCTGGAATACTTTCTTCAAAAACCTTTCTTTGCGACTGAAGAAAGACATGAACATCTTGGATGACACTGGGGTGAGTAAATTATCAGGGAATTTTTATTCTGGAATCAAAATGTAAAAAATATAGAAATTAAACATACTTTCCCTTCAGCCATTTGATGGTTGGAGGAGGGTCTCCGACTGCTTTGCATGGAAGGACAATGTCCCTCATCCAGGGGGTGGTCACAGTGCCACTGAATGTCAGGATTCGTGCAGGGGCTTAAGAAGCAAACAATGCCATCACAACAGTGGACAAATCCTCTCAAACAAACTCTTCCATGTCAGATTGGATCTGTTAATGGTACAATATGGTGTATCCATATTATAGTATGGTGTACTTCTACACTAAAAGTTCAGAAAGGGAGATTGATTACCATGAGCCAGTCTTGCATACCTTTAGCTTGGGGCTCTACGGTGATAATTTCACTGGCATTGCCACGGCCCGCCGCAGTGACCGCCACAACCCAAATGCTGTACTGCCAGTTCTGATTCAGGTTGGTCAGGCGACGGAAATAAACATCAGGTGCAGCCTCAAACTCACTGATCACCTGTCAAAGTTATAATCGTTAGAAAGCATTATTTTTACACATTTAAGGCAGATGTGTCCAATCTTGCCCCTGAAGGGCCACTTTGATACACAGTTTAGCTCCAACACAAATGCCTGGACGATTCTATTGACCCTGAAGACCTTAGACTCTGTTTTAGTGAGTATGAGGTAAACTCTGCTTAAAGGATTTGACGCCACTTATTTAGGGCTTAACTTATCTAGAATTACTTTTAAAAGTGCTGCAAAATAGAATAACGGTACTGCATACAGCTACAGTATGTGACAGCTAGCATACTAAGATTCATACTCTACTTGGCCTACTATTGAAGAAGAAGAAGAAGATCCAACTCTATAAATTAAGTTGATCATTGTAGTATCCCAAACCCATGCTTTCTGAGCTACATGGTAGTATTCTCTGACTTGTTTCTCAACCTTGTTCCTGGAGGCACACCAACATATTTTGAAACTTCTCCTAATTACACATCAGAGTCAACTTATCAGCTCATTAGCAGAGACTTCAAGAACTCAAATGGGAAACATCCACCATGTGTACTTTTGGGATGCCTCCAGGAAAACAAAGTCAGGAAAACACTAGTAATTCCTGAGAATTCAATTAATGAAATTTGTTCAATTTTGAGGAATTTAAATTTGGGGGTCTATATGGGGCTGTGCTGAGTCACAAATAGCTGCAGGTAAGCTCACCGTTGGGTATGGGTTGGAACAGAAAACGGTGTATTTCCGGATGATTCCATTAAGTTTGAGTGGAGGAAGCCAGGAAACAAACACCACCGAGCTTGTTGAAGCTGCTGCCTTAACTCCAGCCGGAGGGCCAGGAACTGGTTTTAGCAGGGAAAAGAAATAAAATTGGTTGAGGAGACGCTCTAGAAAAGACACCTTGTATGCAGAAGTACGTGACCTGCAGCTTTTCTGTTCAAACTTTATAGAAAGCTGAGATGTGTGATTTCACACAATTTTCCCCAACACTCCAATCAACACTCTCCATTTGGACAGGTTGTGTCACTGGGTTCAGACATCTGCAAGTCCATCTACAAATATCCCACTAGTCAACTCGAAAGAAGCTTTGCTGTTATTTCTGTCTGAGCTCTGATTCACTTAAAAGAAATGGAAGATTGGTAACAAACAAACTACTTTCTCTGACAGATCTCTGCAATTCTCAGTCATTTGTTGAGAAAATAAGAGCAAGAACATAAAGTGGAGAGCTGTAATAGAATGAAATAGCATGCAATTGTGGGGCTGACTTCAGTGTGGGAACATGTACTCTAATTTATCAGAGCATGCTGTGGTAGACATTTGTCTATTCGCAGCTTAACTTACAAAAAGTGTCATTTAGGTGTAGTAGAATTGCAGGAAACCCCATGGTGGAAACATAATAAGCATTGATAGGGCTGGTAAATAAATAAAGGCTTGTGGGACATTGCTTTTTTGTGTTTCTATGGATTAAACTGAGACTGCCCTGTTGTGCTGGTTAGATATGTTTTAAAGCTGGAATGCTGGTTTGAGCTGGTGGTTTATGCTTGTCCTTTGCTGGTATATGCTGGTCATTTAAGGGTTCTTTGCTGGTTAAAGCTGCTCCTTAGCTGGTCATGGACCAGCTTGGACCAGAAAAAGAACCAGCATCCCAGCTTCAAAACACACTTATGCTGTTTTTTTCAATAGGTAAGGAAGTCACATCATGTCACATATGTAAAATAAATGATATGAGTATGTGCAGCCGGAGTGAGTCTCACCGTCCTCTTTGGTGCGTGTATAGATCTGCTCACTACGGACTCCGTCTCCAGCTCGAGTGAAGGCCAGGACCTGGATACTGTAGTTGGTGTACTTCTCCAGTCGTTCCAAATCTAGTGAAGGCTTAGTAGTTGTGATGTTCCTGATCTCTCCCAGTTCTGCAACACAAACACAAAATATTAACTGATTTGGGGGGAAAAGCAACAGTGTCAAAATGTGCTTAGAACTACCAAGATACCAAAGATTTATATATTTAAGTCTCTCTTCATTATCATTTGCATTGGAAAATTAATTACATTTTGCATAGTCATCAGTCACTGTGTCCTCTATAATGGTACAATATATAGACTCTTGTGTCTCCATTTTTTATTTTCACCCTTGCATCTGTACATCAATACCTTATTGTAGCTCAATTATTAATGGCTCTGCAGTGCAGTCTGGAAAATGGCCACTGCTCTTTTTGCCGAGTACTCCCTAAACCGGAGTACTACCTGTATACAAGGAATTTGCATACTGTCCATTGTAAAAACAGTGTGCATAGTAATCATAGTAATCCACTAGGAGGTCTCTCATCCAGGTACTTCCCAGGCTCAGCCGTGCTTTGCTTCAGTGGCATGTTCAACCATGAGATTGCTCTGTATGACACTTTGAATAAAATCATTTGCTGAATAAGTGACTGTAAATCTAAATGTAGCCAATTAGTCTATTAAGGATCGTGCTTCTACTGCAGATCTACTGCCCTTTGTTTTTTGCATTTTCTGTCTCCTTAAGCAAAGACGGCATGCCCTCTAGAGGTCTGAGGCAGAAATGCAATTGAATTGATATTGCATGTCCAAAATGTACCATATCAGTTTACAATGACATTCATTAGAACACAGTATAGTGTCTGACAGTTCAGCACTTCATATACATTAGAATATGCACATATATCATATATATTAATCATATTTTCATGACATTAACAATGTACTTACAAAAGTTTAAGTATTAAATATTAAAATGTAATATACTCTGAAATATAATTTATTCCTGTGATGGCAAAACTGAATGATCAGACTCATTATTGCAGTCTTCAGTACCCATGATCCCTCAGAAATCATTGTAAGATGCTAGATGAGGCCAAAACCCAGGCCTCTGCAAACTAAAACAATAGAATATCTTTATCTGTGAATTAGGAATGGGAAACTGGGGGGACATCTGTGTGCTTTATAATTATGCATAAAAGTTAGAAAATCTCTGCAGAAGCTGAAAGGGTCATTGACCCTGCCTGACCTCCATCAGGTAGGTTGGCCCAGTAGATGACACGATATCCGAGCAGCATGCCGTTGAGCGCTTCTTTGGGCAGAGCAGACCAGGACAGGGAGATAGTCTCAGGGGTTGTAGCTGTTGTCACAACATTCTCAGGTGGCCGACTGGGCACTGTGAACAAAAACAGGATAGTGTTATTTAAAAATTGTCATATATTATCTATGCAAAAACCCACTAATGCAACAAATGTTGGAATCAAGTGACTAACCGTCCTCTAGTGTGGTAATGGTGATTTCCTCTGAGGTGGGACCCATGCCTGCCCGATTGGCTGCTTGCACCCGCACCTCATACTGCGTGTACTTCTTCAGGTTATCCAGAGTGAGCGTCTCGATGTCCCCCGTGGTGTCTACATTGATGGTGTTGTATTGTGGGCTGCCCCCTGTCCCAAACTCCCGATAACACACTTGGTAGCTTCGGATCAAACCATTCTGCAAGTGTTTGAGGGGGGGCTGGAAAAAGAATAGATATTGTATCCTCAGATATTCTTAGATTCTCAGAAACATGTGGCTGAATTTTCCTAAAATAAGCACTTGTCTAGTGACCGAAAATATTGGGGCCTACAACCACTTTTACATTAAACCTTTTAGATTTATTAAACATCCCATTCCTTACCATATCTCTTTGCTCTTTTAATTTACAAACAGCACATATCACAATTTTTTATTGTATGGGGATTAGAGGTAGAGACAAAACATCAAATTTAGGGTGCCTTTAAGAACCAATGGCTTCTGTTTATTTATTTTATACTATTTGAGAGGAACATTCTGTGTTCAATACTTTTTCTATCCTCATGTCCAGCTGTTGGCCCACACACATTACAACAGAAGTGGCCTACTTCATTGGAGAAAACAATTAAAATATTTTAATAACTCACAACCATAAGTTAATTCACCCACAAGAGAGTTAGAAATCAAATGATACATATTGTACTATTTTTATGTATATTTTTTTATTATGAAAGAATTACGAAAAACAAATGTAAGAGCTTTAACAAAATATGTGACCCTGGACCAGAAAACTAGTCTTGAGTAGCACAAGTAGTCAGATCCTAACAAACCATACATCAATAGAAAACTTTTTAAAAATTGACTTGTGCTGCGTCCGAAATCGCATACTGCTTCAGTAGGTACTACATTTAAAATTGAACATACTACTCGACCGTTAAAACAGTAGGTACTATATAGTATGAATGTGAGTAGTATGAATGGAATTCGGACGTACTACATCCGCCATATTGATGTTGTCACGTGTCACGTGTCACGCGTCGTCACAACAGCGCGACAATTTAAACTTCCAATAAGTCATCCGTTTATGTAGAGTGTGTTAAACCAGTGTAATCTAATCACAACAAACAACGCTTTCTTCCTGAGGTGCTTACACTTAAAATGAGCCGCGTCTCCACTTTCCGTCTTTTTTTAAATATGACGCCTCCTCTTCCGGAGCCTTATGGGATAGGAAAGTGTCCATGGTATGCTTGCTACATAATTCGGCCGGAAGCAGTAGGTCATCCGGGTACTTCTCGCCTACTGAATTTCAAATGCTATGAATTCAGACATACTACTCGCCTTGAATGCTGTTTTTCGCATACTATATAGTAGGGAAGTAAGCGATTTCGGACGCAGCATTGCTTGTCTCTGCATCTCGGTCTGATGACGGCTCACTCAGGGCGGGTCTGAGGTAAGACACCAGTTCAGTCAGTGTGACACACTGCTGTCTATCAACTATTGTGGGAGTGGCCTCTCTCTGTGTGACGCCACACCGACATGCATTTGACAATAACTTGATTTCAGAAGGGGCAACTTATTTTTATTAAATTAAAAGAGAACTACTTGTGGATCTTTATCATTGTAGGGTGGTTGTGTACACACTCCCAACACACATTTCAGTCCAAACAGCTTGTAAAAGTGCATGCGGCACCGGATGACCCTTTAAAGACATCATACACCTGCTATCTACAGCCAGTGCCTTAGCGGAAGATACAAAATAAAAAAAGTAGCTCAGCCAACACTGCCCAAGGAATTTTTCAATTTGGCCCACTTGTTGGTGAACAGCCCTGCACTACTAGAGCATCTGGACTCGTGTCACTAATCAGATGGCTGTGCTGGTGCTGTGTTGTTTCACTTGCAGTATTTTGGGAAACTGGGTTAGAAGCCCTTTTATAAAACACGTGCAAAGATGACCAATGTTCAGCCCTGTTGCATCTACGGCAACACAGCATCATTTATATTAAAAAGTGATCCAAGTTGTATCGAGGGGCACATTTCACATTTATGTTCAGCCACATACAGTCTATCCCTGTCTGAAGAGACTAAAGTCCAAACGAGGCTGATCCTGAATCATGGAAGTAGTTAACGTACTCGGTGGAAGTTAACGTTAAAGTCAGCACGTTAGAGTGCTAAACAGCGTCCAAACTAACAAAACAAAACGCTAAATAAAAACAACACCCATAACATAAATCACATGTACCCAATTTAATCGTACGGTCTGATTTTAACGTTACATATGTATTAACGTTAGATAAGATTTAACGTTAGCTGGTGACGCTTAACTTATCAGCCTTCTAAACATCCACGCTTCAAGCAGTAACGTTACGTTAATGGCGATAACGACACCGTTCCCTTCCTCCACACCTATTTTCGATAAAACAGCTCATTTTTTAAGTATTACGGACTGAGCGTGCCGTTATGTCTCGTTTGGTCGTTTTCTCGGCTAGCCTGCTGTTAGCTCGCTTTCAGCACGGAGTGCTCGCGCAAGAACTGATGAACTGATTCAAACACCAGGACCTAAAAACGAACAGATATCACCACTCACCGTTGAAGAAGATCAAAACTGTACTGGTCTGGATAGGAACGGAACGCGGCAGGAGAGACTTGCACGGCGTGCTTTTATGACTGTAACGCGCAAGCGAGTGGCGGAGGGGTGGAGCTCTAGTCGCTTCCTCGCGCTGAAGGAGGAGGAGCTCACTAGAGCAGACAGACAGACATTCAGCGCGCGCAGCCTCTGGACAGGTGACGTTATAACTTGAGAAACTAATTTAACTTAATATTTCAAGTAAGTTAATATTGTTGTAATTGTCATGTGACCCTGGACCACAAAACCAGTCATAGTTGTCCATTTTTTGAAACTGAAATTCATCCGAAAAAAAAAAAATCTATTTATGTAGGCTATGTATGGAACATGATCTTTACTTAATATTCTTAAGATTTTTTTTGCATAAAAGAAAAAATATATAATAAATATAATAACTTATTATAAAATGCAATAAAAATGCAATAAAACATTAAAATTTATATATATGTGTATATATATATATATATATATATATATATATATATATATATACAGTGGGTATGGAAAGTATTCAGACCCCCTTAAATTTTTCAGTCTTTGTTATATTGCAACCTATAACCTATTCCTCATTAATGTACTGTAATATCACATGGTCCTAAGTATTCAGACCATTTGCTGTGACAGGGTCTGAATACTTAGGACCATGTTATATTTCAGTTTTTCTTTTTTAATAAATCAGCAAAAATGTCATTAATTCTGTGTATTTCTATTAATATGGGATGCTGTGTGTACATTGAATTTTTTAAATAAAAAAAATAACTTAAATGATTTTAGCAAATTGCTGCAATATAACAAAGACTGAAAGCTATAAGAGGGTCTAAATACTTTCCGTACTTGCGATATAAATTAGCTATATTAGCACTATATAAATTTAAAGCAGTGTAATAACAAAAAAACTTGGGAGTTTAAACGTTTGCATTTATTTTCCTGCAGTTGGATTACGTGTATATTTTTCAAAACCTTTTACAGATTCCCAGGGACCCCAACATAAAAAGATGGCAATGATGGAAAAAAAATAAACGTGAAAATAAAAGAACTGCAATACTTATAAATCATAACTATTTCCAATGCCTGGAAAGCAACAGGGCAGATGTAAAAATATAATACACAACACTGAGAAACAATCAACGGACTGTCAGTTGCTCACTAACTGTACAGAGAAGGTCATAAACAAAACACAAACCCTCTAAATACTTGTCGGCAGGATTTTATAAATCCACAGATTTATAACAAATGTAGTTTGTGTATTTGAGGGTGAACGACTGGCCAGAAATACACTATATTACCAAAAGTTTTCGCTCACCCATTCAAATGATCAGAATCAGGTGTGCTAATCACTTGGCCTGG